>CM062102.1:4411257-4830399 GCA_031163375.1 Conogethes punctiferalis
ACACAGTTACATGGTACAATATCATCATTCATCATCATCCCCATCAACCGGCCTACCGCAGTCTAGTGCTGTGGACATAAGGGGACCTCTTCAGTTTTTCGCCACTTTGGGTAAATATCAGGTAGGACTCTTACTCAGATATCGCCACTCTGGGCAGGCGGGTAATGTGGCGATCGCAGGGCGTAGCTTCTCGGCTCCGGTGACGCCTGCTGCCGCTCCGTCCGGTCTGTGATACGAGTAGTTCTAGCAACAACTTTTAATTGTAGTATCTAAAACAACCCATAGTTTCACCTCCCACCAGTCCCGCCTTGCCAAAGCTCGTTTAGTTATTCAGCAGGAATGCATCACGGGCAGGTGAGGCGGACTTTGGAGCGAAAAAGATATAGGGTCCCTTTTTTATAGTAGCTCGACATATTGGCTTCTCTACGCCTGATGGAAGCGAAAGGCTAGCCCAAGGCCGCTGTATCAACTGGCAAGTAACTGGTTAGTTACCTGTCCCAGTTGCCACTGCATGCCGGCCAACCCTAACCCCCCACGAGCTCTCGGGAGGACCTCTACCCCAGCAGAAACACGATCTGGTGTCATTTGACTAGCGGACCTATCGAATACTATAGGAGTGGAGGTCCTTCCCCAGGCGGGCAGCTCAATCGAGCGAAGATTCTCTATGCCCCACCTCTCTTACATCCCTTTGTACAACAGACTATCTAATTAATATCTTGTTTTTCAATCTATCAGTGTAGATACAACCTATCATTCGTATTAGTACAATACTCGTCTGAAAATTGCTAACTAACGACCGGCAATAGCCCCCAACTGTTAATTCCATTGTACCTACAATTTCAGCCGGGAGAAGGGAAGGGGGAAAGAAAAATCTGCTTCCCGTTATTACACGCTCAGGAAAGTTCGTAAGGCGAAACGTTGAGTTCCCTCATTTCATCGGGACCTAATAATAATCGACTTAGAGCGATCTCGCTTTCTCCGTTCGAGATAATTTCATTTCCGTCGCGACGTTAGATCACTTAAGACAATATAAGGTGTATTCTGTTGATAGGGTGGCTATGGTTTCGTTTTACCTTGATTATTTTACGCCAGATCCTTCAAAATCTGTTAGTACTGATAATCATAACATACGAGATCTCAGTTTGAAGTAGGCCGTCATAGTGTGTCTCGATCCGTTTTTTCACTACTAGATGTGAGCAGGTCGCTTACATATTATTTTGGGGATTGCGTCGTTAAATGTGCCTATACAAATACAGTTATATTTTTTTTTACAAGATTTTTTTTTATGAGGAACTTTTTACCTCGCGCCTCGATTTTTTTAACATTTACTGCGACAGTCTTTCCGAACAGTACAACTTGGGGTCCTTCAAGAAACGCGCTTATTTATTTCTATTTAGACGGCCGGCAGCGACTCCAGATCACGAGGTTGGCGGGTTTCATGGGCTGGGTGTCGACTGCTTACCATTAGGCGTCACTGGCTCGTTCTTGCCGTCTCTTACATATAAAAGATGCATTAAAGTGCAGTTGTCGACAAACTGACACCGAACCCTTTGATATCTATCATCATCATCAGCCGATTACAGTCCCCTGCTGGAACATAGGCCTCCTCAAGGTGTTCTGCCAATATAGAGCAAACATCAGGAGGATATACCCACAATCGCCACCGGTGGGCCTGGCGGTGGTTGGCATCGCAGGGCGTAGCTTCTTGCTCCTGAGACGCTGCTGCCAGTCACCGTCATTAGTATTAGGTAGCTACGCCTTCAAATTGTGATGTCATACCGCCACCAGTCGGTTGCAGGTGAAATGCCCGTTGTGACATCCTGCCGAATAACAAACGAGGCGCTGAGCAACCGGACTGCTGAGGCGAGTATAACCATCACAAATTGAGGCGTAGCTAGGGATGTAAAGGGGAGCGGCCTCATCATCTTTTCGCTCCAAGCCAACCTCAACCCTCTTGTACTAGAAGGACTAACCGTGTCACTTCCTCGACCACTCGCAATATCGGCCCGGCGCTAGATAAAAAGGAGCGAGAAGTTCCGTTCGCTCCCGTGGTTTGAGGCGCATATGATTGGGCTTTGTTACCGACGCTCAATATGAGGACTTTTGTTCATTCACACGCCGCCAGCATCTAATTGCCTTTTTGAAAAGCGCCCTTATGAGAATAGCCTAAGTACGAGTTTTGTTATTAGCTGAATGTGACGGATGCCCATACTTTGTTGGTTCGATCAAAAGAAACGTTTTTGTATTGTGGCGTCAAACACGTATACACTTTTTTTTTATAGTAGCTCGACATAATAATTTAGATGGCTCCTTTATTTTTTTTCCTCAAGGGCCTAGTGCCTGTCTATCGCTTAAGGGTGGCAATCAAGCCTAACTAATAAGCAGTATATCGCAGCCTATGGACGCCTTAATCAACAGTATATAATTTATCTTGGTGGACATATCCATAGGACCCTCGTCACCACCTTTAAGGCGCATGACGAAGGGGCAGTCGGGGCATAGTGGGACCGTGACCCCCGACTTCCATCTTCGAGGCGGGGTGAGTTCCTATAGAAATACCGCCAGCCAAACGATCCTCCGGGTCGTGGTTCTGCTGGTGAGTAGGGTCTCCGGAGCTCGTGGGGGGTTTAGGAGGGTGGGCCGGCATGGCAGTGGCAACTGACAGGTAACTAACCAATTACTTGTCAGTTGTTCAAGCGACCTTGGGCTACTTTTGGCTTTCCATCAGGCGTAATGTGGCATTATAGCGTTGCTATTATAATGTTTTTTTTATTTGGTTTTGCAATAAAGTACCTACTTATCTGTGACTGGCTCGGTGGCAGCTTATTGGTAAGTGGACCTCTGCCTACTGAGCCAAGGGTCGCTAAAACACGTCGTAGAAACACCCAGACCAATACAACAGTGGGGGGGGGGGGGGGGGGGGGTAACATGTGCCATAGCACACAAATGTTTGTAATGTGTGGGGATCGATCCCACGACCCTTTGCTCAGAAGGCAAGAAGTTCACTTACCAATTGAGCCACCGAGCCAGTCAATATGTATTTATATACTAAAAAAAATGTATCTAAGTATGTTTGATCAGTTGTCTAGTACCCATAGTAAAAGCTTCGGCTTAGTTTGGGGCTAGATGGCGCTGTGTGGCCCAGCGTGGCATGTCCTTTGGGTTATTTATTTATATATTTATTATTTATTTATCTATCTAAACCCTCAATAGCCATATGACGGTATATCGTTTGTAACGCATTAGTGCGCAGTGGCAAATACATGTAGTGCATACAAACAACACACCTGCATGGTAGCAGTCTTGACGGATGATAGACACCTTTGAGTTATGATACTACTGTTGTATCAAGCGGCGTTACGCTTTGATGCTACGTGAACCGTCTTCGTCAGAATTTATAGTTGTATCGCGTTAAGTTGACGTGTGTGGTAGGTAACAGATCAGAATAGGGCCATAATACAAGTAAAAAATAACAAAAGTTTAAACATAGAATAATCATATACTTTTAAAATAAATCTGTAGAGAGGTTCATTTCATGTACATAAAAAGAAACAGGGTGATTTTGACAGATACTGATGCCTAAAATGCAATTCAGTAAATATTTATGACTGTCTGTATGTTTCGTTATAGTAACAATAACTACTCGACGGATTTTAACAAAACTTGATATCTTTATTTCTCATACTCCTGGGCAGTTTAAAGTATACTTTCGATCACGCTACAATAGTATATAGGAGCAGAGCAGTGAAGGGAAGTGTGGGGAAAAAAACCGGGGAGAAGTGAGTATTTTTATATGTATTGTTCGATCCGGCCTCAAGCGAAAACTACTTGCATGGAAGTGATGCGGTTTTCACCAATGTATTGCTAGAGGTATAACTTTAAAATTCGGCCCCATATCACCACCTAGGCTCATGGATCCAACCCCGACTCCACGGCTAGCGCCGCCTGCATGCCCCGCAAGAGTGTATATCACTCATAATTATCAGTTGTATCGCACTCCTAGTACCCGATATGCATAATATTCCGACTAGCGCCGGCGATAGCGAGGCACCAGCGTGGCCATGTAAAAGCCACTAACTATTCATAGTCAATGACTGAGCCCAGTCAAACATTGCAACACGCCGGTACAATGCGTAATACAATTCGCCCAAATTTGATATACGCTCGGTACGGCTACGCAAGAACCGCTGTTGTACAGGGACAGGGTTAACCTAGTGACAATAGACTCTGTCCACTGGATTTAGTCACGGGCGAGCCCGGGGAGCGTATGGCTGTGCTACGATATAAAGATGCGAAAGTAGAGTTGCTGGATGAGAACCCTCAAAATAAATATATACTACTCACCTAGGCACCCCACTCACCTACTACACCTACGGGTGTAGCCACTTTACTCATGGCTCCAACTACTAAGTCATAGCTGATTTTTTTTCGAGTAGACAGTAGTCCGATTGGTATCATTCCCGGCTAGAACTATGTCTAAGATAGATAGATACTTATCTACTTTTATAGCACACCATACAATCAACAACTAGTAACAAAGATAATAGTGTAGAACAGGTCGACCTAATCGCTCTAAGCAATTCTCATTACAGGCAACTTTGAGGGTAAAGGATAAATTAAACAGAAAGGGTGAGGTCTAGGGCGAACTAGTATCGTAGAAAGCTGCCTGCCTAATGTGCGAAAGAACTCTCTTCAAACTACGTTTATTGCCGTTTAAAAACTACAGATGGGCGCTTACTCGCCATGGCCATCTTCAGTCACAAAAACAATGACTAGTAAAATAGACCCGAAAATAATCACCAGCCTATCCATGATACATAGGTCTCCTGTTGCTTGCCACTTTGGAGGGCTTCACCCGTAATCCGCCACGCTGTGCGACGATGTTTGGCTAAATTTGCAAGGTGCGTAGCTTTTTTGCTCCGGTATGGGACCTGCTGCCCGTCATCGGCATGTGGATATTTATGTTAACTACGCCTTCAATCGAGTTGGGATATACCGCCACCATGTTGTTGTCAATAGCTTCGCTTGTTACTCAGGAGGTTAACACCATTATTTTTTTTTAACATCGGGAATGCCTTAGATACGCATGAAACCAGGGTCCCTGGGTTACGGGGACAGCCTGAGTTAATGTGGGGGCTCACTCCTTTTTAGCGGAGACATATACCCCTCTAAGCCCTGACAGTGGCCTTACAAGCACTCTATCTGAGGAGGTCGGGAGGATGCCGGAGGGATTCGACACCAACGGGTCGAATTCGTGAACGCACACTACTCGGGAGGACGGATGTGGGTGTGTCGCGTCTCTAGGAGGACTGCACCGCGGGGTAAGTTGAGTTAGTCCATCCTTAACGGAAAATTGGCCTACACATCGACTACTCCACTCCTTAGCTGGTCTAAACATATCGACGAGGTCAGCCGAAAGCTTACCTGCTGTCGTTGTGCTCTTCATATCGTTTTAAGGCATTTCTTTTGCCTATTACACCAAAGTGGACACTTATTCAATCTCTGATTCATTCCCAAATTGACTATGACCGACGTGTGTTGTCTTGATCTTAATCAAATTTTCCTCTCAACAAGCTGGATCGTATCCAGAACAACTGCATACGGTTCATATTTGGCCTCCGTAAATCTGATCATATCTCTTCCTATCGTCTACAACTACATGGTTTACCTATTTCCTTTCGTCGTGAAATTCACATTCTCTGTACTCTCTACTCGATTCTTCACAATCCAAACTTTCCTACCTATCTTAAATCTATGTTTCAATTACTCAGTTCGACACATACTCGGCAGCTTCCGTCTCTTCAAGCAACCTCTTCCTAGCCATTCCTTTACACCACTCTAGCTTCGTCACTAAGTCCTTTTGCGTGCAAGCAGTCAGACTCTGGAATGGACTTCCTGAAGGCATCCGTAGTGCTCGCTCCAAGCAGGGCATCATTCAAGATAAGGCTTCAAAAACATTATCGACTCCAACATTCAGTGAAATAGTTTCTACAGTCGTCGTCCTATTTATTTTATATGTATGTGTGTATATTATAATATTTTGTAAGTATATTATATATTTATTAGTTTATTCTATTCGTATTATAAGTAAGATTATGTTCTGTTCCTTCTTGTGTATATGTAGGTATAATATATATATATGTGTGTATGTATTTATTTGTATCTTATTTTTATCATATTTTATTATTGTGTTTGAGATATTGTGTTTTAAATTAACTTTGTCGCACACTACCATAAAATTAGTTTCTGCTTAGCCCAATGGTTGACTGGTAGAGAATGCCTATGTGGCATTAAGTCCGCCTTTTGTACACTACTTTACTGTGCAACAAAGATTAAATAAATAAATAAAATTGTCCGAAAATGAAATTTTAATATACGATCGCTTCTAGCAAACTCTAAAGCTACAACCACGCGCGGTTTTGGGTTAAAACGTGTGCCGTTTCTCATTCATCATCTTGTTTTTCCATTCGCATACGAAACGACGTAACTTTCGATGCCCCTGATTTATTTAGCACTTTCTTCATAAGCGAATACGGTCCACTTTCCCATGATTGGGCACCAAATAACAGATGTCGAGATGCGCATTGGAAATTAAAGTTCATCTTAAATAGTGGATTTGCTGACAAATAATACATCCTTTATATCCGTCGAACCTTGTGCCTTTATTTGCCTGCATTTGATGCTATGAATTTCGAGCGAAACTGTTTTTCAGTTTCGGTATTTCTCTTTCGTGTCAGTTGAGGGTTGGTAAAAATGATAGGGCTATTGTTTTTCACTAGAATATCAGCTTTTCTGTGAAAATTCCTTTTGAAACCAGGGTCACGGCGTAGGAATCTAGACATAAACGTTGCTCATCAACAGCCTGGAAACCCTGTCCTACGATCGCCAACCCGTCCGCCCAGCGTGGCGATTATAGGTATATCCTCCAGATGTTTCCCCTGTGGTGAACAACTGGAGAGGCCTATGTCCAGCAGTGGACTGTGATAGGCTGATGATGATGATGATGAGCCTGGAAACGTCCACAGCTGCACATAAGCGTTCCCTAATGATGGGTTTGGCAGGCGGGTTGGTGACCGCAGTAGGTTTGAATGATGTGCGGGGATTGAAGCCACCATCACTGACAGTGTTCACTACTATGAAAAGAAAGCATAAAAATTAATGAAAGTCCAAGCCAACCTCACCTGCCCGTAGTGCATACTGCCGAACAAACGAGGCGCTGGCAACAGACTGGTATCTGTATAACCATCACAATTAAAGGCGTAGCTAAATACCACAGACCGATGACGGGCAGCAGCGTCACCGGAGCGAGAAGCTACGCTCTGCGATCGCCAACCCATCTGCCCAGCCTGGTGTTTATGCTCCAGATGTTTGCTCAAAGTGGCGTACAACTGAAGCCTATGTCCAGCAGTGGACTCCGATAGGCTGTCGATGACCCGTTTCCTGTATCAGAAAACTAGTTCTTACTAAAGCGCGGACCCCTAAAACATAATGGCGTACCTTCCACGGGTCCGACACGCACTGAGCGGTAGATCCCTCGGGAGCGGCTCCTAAAGTGATGTATGCGGTCTACTTTTCACCTCGATTTAAACGTGGTGTGTTGTGAACTAAACCATTGATTGCGATTTATAGCCTTTTACGGGGATAATTTTGCTATTTAATCAGCAGTTTTAGTTTAAGAGGCGACCGATAGCTGTGTCCAAGTCGCTAAGTTTTGGATGGGTCCTGTATAGTTTGGATTCCCATTGACACGAGAAGAAGGTATAAGTTTGGCTCTGCATGATATCTGATATCTGAATCTTCGCTCGGATTGAGTTGCTCGTCTGGGGAACGACTTCCACCCTATAGAATACCGCAGCCAAATGACCTCTGGGTCGTGTTTCTGCCGGTGAGTAGGGTTTCCGGAGCTCGTGGGGGGTTAGGGTTGGGCCGGCATGGCGGTGGCAACTGACAGGTAACTGACCAGTTACTTGCCCGTAGTCACAGCGGCTTGGGCTTCTCTTTTGTTTTCCATCGGGCGTAGAGAAGTCATTAAGTCGAGCCACTATAGAAAAAAAAATCTTTTTGACAGTACGCGTTATGTGGTCACACTACATTTTACATTTTCATGTAAAATGTAGCCAAGACGAGAGTGTTAGTGGTAGTGTTAGTTTTGGGAGGTTGCTTTTTACGGGTAAAATTAGTAGTTTTGGTATTTTTGTGCAGAAAATAATGGAAATGATATATTTTTTATTTTTTTTTAATTGATGTGTATGAGAGCGACCTATTAATTCTTTCGCTCCAAGCCACCCTCACGTGCCCGAATCGTATCCTGCTAAATGAAGAACGAGGCACTGGCAACCGCTTATACAACGTACAAGAGGTTTATACAACGTGTTTTTTTAAAGGAATTTCTAAACTTATAAACAATTTTTTGTTTCTCCACCATCCAGTAACGAAAAACCGCCTCAATAATCTATGAATCGATCGGCCAACCTCATAAATCACGGGAGCAAACTCCTCAACTCGAGATAATCCCTAAGGATTTGTAAATTCATTACGCGCGATAAAAGTTCTAGCTGAATTAAAACGGAGATTATGAACTTCCAAGGGGGCCGTAAACTTGGCTCCAATGTTTTTTATGAGCACTGTTATAAAGGATTCTTGGGTTAATAACGAAATAATCTGCTACGAAATGTTATGCCTGTTTTTGTTGAATAGATTAGTTTTTAGGAATCCGCCGCTTGTGGGAGGGATCTCTCTTTGGAGATTTCTGCGGATCGGATAAATGAGGATTTGATGCGCGTTGCGAATGAAAGAAATTTTCGGATCAACAAGATGTAGGATGATGAAAATAGCAGCTGGTATTAGATTAAATAATTCCTTGGAATACTCGCCATGATAAAATTGGCTGGCTCGGTGGCTCAATTGGTAGTGACCCCTGCCTTCTGAACCAAGGGTAGTGGGTTCGATTCCCACCCGGGACAAACATTCGTGTGATGAACACTTGTGTTTGTTCCGTGTCTGGGTGTTTATATTTGTATTTAAGTATTTATTTGTGGTACCTTCGTTGTTCTGATACCCATAACACAAGTGCTTAAGCTACTTACTTTGGGATCGGAGCAATGTATGTGATGTTGTCTGAGATTTATATTTACCTACCACACATTTTAGGTAGGCCACAAATATAAATATAAACATCCAGACAGGGAACAAACACAAGTTTGATGAACACTTGTTTGACAACTAGATCGGTCTATAAAACCTTATTTGATTAAAAACCCAGACCTCAGTACAGTCTCAGCGGAATACAGTGTAGTGTGACCGGAATCCTAAAGCAATAAAGACGTTAGAATATTTATCACTTGCCAAATATTCCGTTCGGCGTTATTCCTTTTCAGCTGTCAGACGAGCATAAATAGAATTTTGCGTACGTGCAGGGCCGGATAGGGCCGCCCTGCTATAAATCAAAACTGCAGGAAGCGAACACTTATCCCTTGCCCTGGATCTCGCTCGCTATTCAATTTCCGGGGTATCCTTGTAAGTTTTATCTTGCGTGTGATTGGCAAAGGTGGGAATCCGTGGCTTACGGGAAATAATGCGCTGAGATGAAAAGTGGCTTCGGAATATGCAATATTTTATTTGACGATCTCGGCTATGTGTGTTTCAGGGGAGTGGGGTTAGTAGCGATTTCACGTAATTCCTAGGGGTATCACGAAATCACGGTGGATGTCGAGTGCACCTGTTTATTGCGACATCTTCCTTATAATATTTGGTGATATAACAATTTTTTTTAAATACTAGCTTGTGCCCGCGACTTGCCCGCGTGTTTAGATATTTACATACAAAAGTTTTTTCCCAACAACTCCCGTTCCCGTGGGAATTTTGCAATATCGCGTTGCAAGTAAGCTTTACGTTCCTTAAGGTCCCTGCATGCCAAATTTCCAGTTTTTAACTTAAGCTGTTTAGATTTTTCATACAAAAGGATTTTCCCTCTAATTTCCGTTCCCGTCGGAATTTCGGGAATTCCTTTCGTAGTGCACCTCTACGTACCTAAGTTACGTCCCTTCCAAATTTCAAGTGCTTATGTTTAACCGTTCAGGCTGGGCGTTGATATGTCAGTCAGTGAGTCAGTCAGTTTCTCCTTAGATTTACAATTATCACTTATTTTTCAAGTCGGTGTCAGTCAAACAAATAAATGTATTTTGTCGTGTGGATTATCCGGCCGCGCGCGTCATGCAACACGACAGTCTACGTTACCTAGAGGCTAGCATCGACTCCAAAAAAAATTGTAAATATTTAAATAAGTAAATATCAACATATGTTTATATTATATAATATGCATTAAGTAGATAATTACTTACGTTTTTAGTGCTTTTCAGTTATGCAAGTACAGTTTTTGTCATATTAAAGTTTTTGGTCGTTTATGATTTGAGTCGGTTTAATTTTTTTTAAGTCTACTATTCGGTGTGCACTAAACTATCTATTTCTATTTCTCTACAAAATCCTAATAATTCCTAAGCGAGCGTACATGCTTAGATAAATCTATGGCTACATATAGCGTTCGTTGTGCATCAATCACTGAACAGGTGTTGAGACAATGCCTGTAAGCTGTCATACCCTAAACTGTTTACTGTTTAGCTGTACAGCGATTAGAGTTAGCTGCAAATGGTTTGTGTAAAATACACATAGGCGGTCGACAGGAATCTGGGCTGGAATTTGGCTGATACGTTCCCTTGTTTTTAATGTTAAAAAAAAACTATACAAGATAACGTGTTTTTAACCTTAGAAAAAACGAAATTGGGGGTTTCTTATTATGCAAGTGAAATAAGTCCATAATTGCGAAAAGTTTGCACTATAAATGGCCTGAACACAAAACGGAACTACGGACGGAACGTTTAAAATTTAATAGTATGACACGATTTAACACAACAAATTAAAAAAGTGCTAGCAAATTAAGAAATCCACAATCCGTTTGCTACAACAATAAATGAAATTGTCATTTTTTATTTTATTTATTTATTTATTAGGATCTCCAACATAAGACACACACATATTATTTTTATAGCAATTTGAACAAGATTACATTAGATTCGGTTATCTTTCTGAAGAATCAAGCCTTACAGTTTGGATGTTTTGACACGGAGGTGACATTGACTGTGAAAGAAAATTGACAAAAATTAATGTCAAATTGACATTTCGTATCATCATCAGACTGGAATCGTCCACTGCTGGATAAAGGCCCCCCTAATGCCAGTTGTCATTTGGGGGAATAGCCTTACTCCTCTTAGAAGGCGGGTTGGTGACCGCAGTAGGTTTTATTTGTACCTAGGTGAACGCTGCTGCCCGTTCCCTAATATTCCCTTAGCCGTCTTCTTGGTAGAACACCCATGGGATGGAATGGGGTGGTCCTATAGACCTCCAGTAGTACAAAGTAGGTGACTTCAAATAACATTCACGAAAACAAACACCTGCTTTCGTATTACCAATCCCGGAGTTCCACCTACAAAAAAGTTTTTTATTCAAAAAATGTTTTAGCGCCCATAAAGCTAGGCCGTTCGATCGGAAGCGTCTTTAGAAGTCGTAAAACACGTCTAGTAAAAACTGGAAACTCTGGTAGATATAAAACGGCCGGTGTTCACTATAAAGTACTCTCTTTACAAACAAAGTTGCGCCGCGGGGCCTAAGTTGCGAATGGGACGGAGCCGTTTGGATAAACTTTGTTGCTGTTAACGCTTAAGCTACAAGAGACAGCGGAATGTAATGTGTATTCAGTTCCATGTACGGTTAGTAAATATTTAAGGGGGCGACTTTAATAAATAAATAAATAACCCAAGACACGCTGGGCCACACAGCGCCACCTAGCCCCAAACTAAGCCGAAGCTTGTACTATGGGTACTAGACAACTGATAAACTTATTTAGATACATTTTTTTTGTAAATAAATACATATTATAGATAGAAAACACCCAGAACAATACAAACAGACATGTTCATGAACACAAATGTTTGTACTGTGCGGGAATCGAACCCTCGACCCTTGGCTCATAGGGCAGAGGTCACTACCAAATGAGCCACCGAGCCTGCCAATAAATATTTACTAACCGTAGTTTTCGCTCCAAGCCACACTCACCTGCCCGTGGTGCATCCTACCGAAGAATACTGAGATGCCGTTTCACGCCCCGCCTAAAGAACCCAGGATTGTAAGAGGAAGGAAACACATGAGCTGGAAGGGCATTCCATGACTTAATGGCACGGGGCAGGAAAGAGGAACTAAACCTCTTGGTGCGCGCCACCATCGTCTGGATGTATGATATTTATGTTCCATTTATCCCACCTACTTGGGAAAAATAGAAAAAAAACCACTTTTCCCTCCTAGGTGGGATAGCGAGGTGGGATAAACGGAATAGGGGGCAAAATGCTTATAACTCAGACCGACCATTATCGAGGGCCGACACTACGCTCCCTTCAAGATCGGATAGCAACGGAAATTGAAAGCTGGGTGTTCACGAACTTGACCCAATCGCCGGCCCTATCTCTGATGTACAAAGGTGGGAGCCATTCAAACCACTCGCAATTAGTTGGAGCGGTTCTGATAAGGCCCATCTGTGTGTCGATTGATAATATTGAAAGGCGAATGTTTGAATTGATAATGAAATGTGACAGTTGGGAATGTGTCAGAGTTAGACAACTCAACCAAGAATTCTCCGAAATGTAGGTGGATACTTCTTTAAAGCACGAGTAGTCTGCAGAATCCAAAGGTTTGTCGACGAGATGACGAGAGGCCTCGATTTCGTCTATTGTTATCTCGACGATTTTTTGATCTTCTCGAAGGACCATTTCCAACATGAGGAGCACCTACGCATCATTTTTGGCATTGATGACACCTTGACTACCGACCACCACTAATCCTTGAATTGAACCTCGTGCGTTCTAAGATGTTCATCATTATCATTGTTAGCCTGAAGAAGTCCTTACCTGGACATAAGGCTAACTCATTCCCATTTGTAATTTAGAAGGGATTTGCTTGCGTGATTCACCACGGTTGCTAGGCGGGTTGGTGAGCGCAGTAGGTTTTATCTGTACTAAGGTAAACGAAGCCGCCCGTTTCCTGATATTCCCTTAATCGTCTTCTAGGATATCCACGGGATGAGATGGTCTGGTCCTATTCTAATTCCGAGAACCACACAAAGAGGAAGTGCATGACATTTTCTCTGACTCCTGACAGAATCTGTACATTGCAGATTGGCTCAACTTAAGGTATAACCGATTGGCTATACCAGATGTTAGCCCAAAACGTCAAAGAAATGGAGAGGCCTATGTCCAGCACCGGACTGCGATAGGCTGATGATGAGGGTAAAACAAAATATTTGTTCAACTTGCTATTAAAGCAGTTACAATCAAATCAATTTAGCCTCATCGTTCGACAAATCAAAATAGACGTTGGGTTAAGATTTATATATGTCACCGGAAAATAGCAAAAATCGTAAGTTGATCAATTTCCTAGGTAGTTGATTAACTTCCGGAAAATAATAAACGGCAGTTGAAATGTATTATTTAACGTATGTATTTTAGTAAATTGATCATTTTACGTGGTCTTGCCGTAAAATCATCCGACGAAGGTGAGGTGAACGTTGATTGGTTCAATGGCTCACGTGGCGTTATCCCGGCAACCAATCAGGGAACAGTGTATTAATTTACGGGTAATAGTGCACCGTTAAATAGTACATTGAGCAACGATTGGCCCATTTGAGGACGATTTTACTTGTGTCAAAATCGTAAATTATTAAATGACTGTCAGGCTACCGTAAATTGATCAACTAACTGAAATCCATTGCGTAAAATAATACATTTCAACTACCGTTTGTTATATTCCGAAAGTTAATCAACTACCTAGGAAATTGATCAACTTACGATTCTTGCTATTTTCCGGTGACATATATTTAGCGCGCAACTTGGATTCTCGTCTCGAACCGGCAATGCAAACTGTCTGATTAGCCGATCTAGATCCGCTGCATTCGAGCTGAAACCGGCGATAATCGACCTAGTTCCTAGACCCGTTCCTGTTAATGGCGTTCGTGAAATTAGCTTTATCTGGAAGATAATGACGTGGCAGAAGATATATGGTGTTTGCGATGCATAGCAACTCTAGGGACTGATTGCTATGCATCACCTAAGGATAGGAGCCTGGCACCTATGTGGCGTCGTGCAGGGAAGACACCATACCGTCCTCCTAAGGTGTGCCGTCCACGGTGGGTGGCGCAGCGCTTGGGTGGTGCAGCGCTACCGCTGTGGGGGGTTGTGTCGAATACCTCCGGACTTCCCGACCCCCCTCAGACATAGTGCTCGTAGCGAACCACTGTCGGGCTTAGTGGGTATTCTTCTCTACCTAGGAGTGAGCGAATAGAAAAAAGCATTGTTGTTATTTTGCCGAATGCACCAAGGGCAGGTGAGAGTGGTTTGTACCGAAAAAATTATGGTTCGCTTACATCCCTTCATCCACTGACAGAAACTATTGCATAAACTGATACCCAAACACCAAACTACGAAGTTGAATAAAGTTAGGTTACCTGCTAAACCTAACTTTTCAACTGCTAAGAATCGATCTAGTTCAATAGTGCTCAAACGTAGATAATATTAGCACTACCTTTGAAAGTCAAATTTCAATAAGACCTCAGTGCAAGTTTAGCAGAAAGCTAATACTTAGGTACACTATGGTTTCAAGACTAGTTAGGGTTAATACTTGTAGTAGGTACCTAGTATTGGAGTTAGGTATAAATATAAAGCGATGAATTTAGAATGTTGTTTCGAAGATATTTGAATGTTTCTCATGGCATGGATCTTCAGATTATTTCATAATAAATTAGTACATCTATATTTCAAGAGAAGTAGGGCATAGCGAATTTTCGCTCGAATTATTTAGCTAATCGCGAAAAGTGATCCATCCGTCCGGGGAAGGACCTCCACCCTATAGAATTCCGCAGCCTAATGACCTCCGGGTCGTGTTTATGCCGGTGATACGTTTTCAGGAGCTCGTGGGGGTTAGTGTTGAGCCGGCATGGCGGTGGCTACTGACAGGTAACTGACCGGTTACTTGCCCGTTGTTACGGCGACTTGGGCTTCTCTTTTGCTTTTCATCAGGCGTAGAGAAGCCATTATGTCGAGCTACTAATAAAAAAAAATATTTCAAATTTTATACGTTCCATTTTACACTGGTTCAAAGTTAAGGCGCATATCTTCGAAGACAATATTAACTCAAATTCCCGTTGACAAAGTTGTAAGTTGCAATCTGTCTTGCTACCGGCCGTGGATTCTGCCTTACTTGTATAATGGATGGGGACCTTGGGACGACTTGATCGATCATGTGTCATACTTGGTATGCTCCCAAGCTATATACAAGTTGGCTTACTCGTATGCTTCACAATGACATCGGATTTGGATACGATAGAAGACAATCGAAGGTTCTTCTCGGTAGGACCATTTTTCGAACCTGGTGGTAGAATCATTATTATGGTTACGTACCCACGTCCACAGACCACATACCGAGGCAAGCCCTAGACTGGAATCCCCAAGGAAAACGGAAACGCGGCCGTCCTAAACAATCCTGGCGGCGTACGGTCACTGCAGAAGCGAAGGCGATAGGAATGACCTGGAGCGAAGTGAAGCGCGACGCTCAAGACCGTGCGGGATGGCGACGTACTGTGGACGCCCTCTGCCCCATCCAGGGGACATAGGACAATAAGTCAAGACCCACGTCCTTGGAGAGACGGCCTTTTCAGGCCCGATCTCTAGGCTGCCCCAAGTGGGGGGGCGAAGCCTAGTCAGCCTAGCAGGCAGCGCTGGTGGCTTATTTATTCTAGGTCCCGTTTTGCCGTCACCCAAGGCGCACTAAACGGTGGCAACCAGGGTTTTTAGTGGGTAATCTGCCGACGCAGAGCGAGTCCCACATAACCTCTCTCCCCCGAGCAGCGGGTATAAAATAAAATAAAATAAATTATGCGTAAACTGCATTTCTCCCCGCTGAAACAAAAAAGGGTTTCGAATCCAAACGGAACTCTACATATTTACATTTATTTTCTATTGAAAGTTACAGGAGAGCATAACGACATGGGAAGTTAAAAGATGGATATCGTTTCGTTCATTTTTATTTCATTTAGAGTCTACTTAAATCACCTCGCTAGGCAATTTAACTCTACTTATGATACTTTTAGGAGCCTCAAATCACCTAGGTGATTAGGGTCGAAAAAGCAAGACACAGAATTTAACGCTCTTCAGTGTCATTTCCATTGTTTGTTCCTCAGTTTAAGATCTAAGTACGACGACCTGCAGTAATTTAATAAAATAAAATAAATATCGAGACAACATCACAAACCTACATTGCCCCTATCCCAAAGTAGGTAGTTTGAGCACTTGTGTTATGGGTATTAGAATAATGAAGGTATCACAAATATGTACTTAAACACAAATCACCCAGACCCGGAACCAAAAACAAATGTTCATCACACGAATATTTGTTCCGGGTAGGAATCAGACTCACGACCTTTAGTTTAGGACGAAGGGGTCACTACCAAATGAGCCATCGAGCCAGTCATTATAAATACAATTTTCTTCAACGTTAGGTTAAAAATAGAATCACAATTCTGCCACCGGCACCGTTACAAAAACAAAAGGTGTTCATTGATGCTAATTCCTTGTAACCGAGTTATAATTATGTTCCAACAGTTTAATTAATATGCAATTGTATTTGACCGAACTTGTATATACAGAGTCACGCCTCACTTGAATCCATTAATTATTCCTTCAGTAAACAAGACTTTGTTGTCTTAACCCTCAGATAAAATGGCACGCCTGAAGGAAATTTCATAACGATTTGCCCTAAAAATTTCATAATTCGTTTAGCGCGGGGCAAAATTGTTAAAATTTAATTTAATTCGTGTTTTCGTCAAGTGGCCCTCTGTTTGCGTAACCCAACTTTGAACGATGTTTTCAACGAGTGCTTACCTATTTTCTGTAGACCTATATTTTAGTAGTACAGGAGGTAACAATCAAATTTTCTCAGGAACGTGTTCGTTATCCATACAAATATTATAAATGGGAAAGTGTGTCTGTCTGCCTGTCTGTATGTTTGTCTTTCTTTCATGGCAAAACGGTGGGACGAATTGACGTGATATTTTAAGTGGAGATAGTTGAAGAGATGGAGAGTAACATAGGCTACTACATGAACGCGGGCGAAGCGAATTGTTTGTTTTTTTAAATATGGTTTTATTGATGTGACTTAATTTCTTATTTGATGACGTGAATCAATGTTGAATTAGAATAAAATTTGGCTTGGTACTAACGTACGTAAGTGATGTAACCATCACTTTCTTCGATCTAAAAGGTCACTTTCTTCGCTAATGGAAATAACACCGCCAACATTGTGCATAAAATGTATAAAGTCATTATATCAATCAATCAATCAATCAATTCATTTATTGTATCAGTTACATGTTTACATGATAGGTGACATATAATACAAATAAATTTAGTCTCAATATAACCTGCCATGTTGGCGTACAATAATTGGAGTGTTAAAAAATTTTTACAAAGTCAAGTGAGGAAATTATTAGTCATGCTATCTATAATCTATATATAATCATATTATAAAGGTACATTGTCATAAATTCAAAATAAATAGAACCAAGATTAAAGCAAATATTAATAAATTAGAAACGAATCAACATACTCATTCCAATCATTAACTACGAGTATAATTATTACATATAAAAGGCTCAAATTAAACATCATATTATTTTGTTAAGCGATCAGAAACATTTGTCATTAAAATATTCAGTCAGCGAGTAGTAACATTTTTGTAGCAACTTTTGAAACAGTATTGTCTTAAAACGAGCTTCAGGTACATCCTTCAATGTGTCGGGTAAATGATTATATATTTTAGGCCCCATAACATACATGCTATTAGAGAAAAAGCTTGTTCGAGATACATGATGTGGAATTATATCAGTTTTATTCCTTGTTTTCCGTGGATGTCTTGTTGTCCTGACCTTAAAATTTGACAGATTGTTCCTAATGAAAATACATATTATTATTTGGAAAATATATAAAGACACCAGGGTAAGTAGCCCTAACTGGATAAACAGAGGTCTACAACTAACTGTTTGATTAACACCACACATTGATCGTATGCATTTCTTTTGGGCACGAAATAAAGGTAGAAAGTTTATTGCTGCTGAATTTCCCCAATGCATTAGGCCATAACGCAGATTTGAAGCGACATATCCGTGGTAGGCGGTAAGTGCTGTTTTTAGGGATACTGTGCGTGCAAGTTTTTTTAATGGAAATACAAATTTGTGCATTTTCTGACAAAGAGTATTAGTATGAAACTTCCAGCTAACATGTTTGTCGATTCCTACACCTAAAAACTGTATTTGTTCTACTTCTTCCACTACATGATCTCTATATTTAACATTTAGGTTGTTTTTACTACTTTGTGGAAAGTAAAATTGGATATATTTTGTTTTTTCCAGGTTTATTACTAAATTGTTAACTTACATCCAGTTTATTATATCTGCCAAAGTGTCATTTATACTTCTTTCATATGTTGCCATGTCACTTATGTTGCCCTTAATAACTACAGTCGAATCATCTGCAAATAAGAACATTTGGTGTTCCGTTATTTGTGGCAAATCATTAATATATATTAGAAATAGAAGAGGTCCCAGTATACTGCCCTGCGGCACGCCGTATTTAACTGCTCTAAGACTTGACTTAACATGTATTTCATTATGCCTATCGTCGATTTGGGTGATTTCGGTATATTGTAATCGATCTGACAAGTAAGAAGCAATAAGATCGTGTGCTGGGCCCCTAATACCACACTTCTCCAATTTATTCAGTAGCCTTTTATGACAAACAAAGTCAAATGCTTTTGACATATCCATAAAGATAGCTGTCACCGGAATGCCGTCATTTAGACATTCTGATATTGTTCGCATAAGATTAAATATAGCCAAGTTTGTGCATTTGTTTTTCCTGAAACCGTACTGTTCTTCCTTCAATACTTTATAATTCTCAAAGAAACTAAAGAAAACTGTGTTTATGTACGTTTCAAATATTTTAGCTATGATAGAGATAAGGGCTATTGGACGGTAGTTGGTGCAGTTGTCTCTATTTCCCTTTTTGTATAAAGGTTTTACAACCGTAATCTTAAGATTATTTGGGAAGACACCTTTACTTATAGACAGATTTATGATATGACTCAAGGGCCGCGCAAATTCATTTGAACAATGTTTTAATACTTTGGTACATATATCATCGTGTCCTACACTGTTCTTATTTTTTAAATTTTTAATGATTTTATTAACGCCTTCCGGTGTAATCGGATTAATAAATATAGAATGTTCATTTCTCGTAACGTTTTTAAGATCAAATATAGTACTATTATTATTATCGTCATTATTTTTCATACTATGTGTGTCCACTAGGTCTACGAAAAAGTTGTTGAAAGTATTTGCTACATCCACTGGATTTGTAACGCGTTTGTTTTGGTAATCTAGTTCCTTAATACTCTCCCGAGGTTGATTATATTTATTTGAATTTAATAACCCAAGACATGCCACGCTGGGCCACACAGCGCCGTCTAGCCCCAAACTAAGCCGAAGCTTGTACTACGGGTACTAGACAACTGATAAACTTACTTACATACATTTTTTTTTGTAAATAAATACTTAATATACATAGAAAACACCCAGACCAATACAAACAGACATGTTCATGCACACAAATGTTTGTAATGTGTGGGGATCGAACCCACGACCCTTGGCTCAGAAGGCAGAGGTTACTACCAAATGAGCCACCGAGCCTGTCAGGCAGAGGTTACTAATTTATGATGTTCCATGTCGCTTTGGTACTATTTTCCGCTTGATTTATGTATTTATTATTGTCAATTCTCTGCGCGTTGTTTATAACTTTCTTTAAAACTTTATTGTAATTTTTATATGTAATTTTATCTGATTTCTTACTTGCGGTTAGGTAAAGGTGTCTTTTTCGCCTACAAGATTTTTTTATCCCTCTTGTTACCCAACGAGGCTTAGTTTTCGCTTGTAGTTTAATGAGTTTAATAGGAAAGCACAAATCATAAAATAACTTAATTGTGTCGAAAAATAAATCATAGGATTTGTTAACCTCGTCACATTGATAGACGTCTTGAAAGGATAGTTGTTGTAAACATAATTTATATTTCTCTAAGTTTTCCAAAGATAAATCACGTTTCCTTATGAACCAATGCGCTATATCATAGGATTTCCTCACTGGATATTTCAATAATTGTGCAGAGTGGTCGGATAAGCCTAACTGAAGTACCTTGTTCTTACAATTTCTACTATTATGAGCTATGTTGTCAATACAAGTTCCACTTTTTAATCTAGTAATGTCATGGATTTCAAGTCTAAAGTTATAGTTAAGTAGCATGTCTACAAAGACATCGGCTAGCTATACAATGTAATATAAGTATAACTTCTGGACTAGGCCTCCAAAGTTCTTCGCCACTTTGGGCAAACATCTCAAGGATTTACTCATACCCACACTGGGTAGGCGGCCTGGCGATTGCAGTGCGTAACTCTTTATTAAAAGAATATCGGCGGCGTTTGCAGTTGAGTCATTGTAAAAGATCTTGTAAAAGATATTTCATCGAAACTGGTCCAGGCTTCGGGCGACCTCGCGCATCTCGCTAGCAATTCAGAGAGGTAACGCAGCCAGCGTCCTGGGGTCACTGCCACAGGGTCCCGTTATAGATGATATTTAATGTTTGTACATACAGTCAAGTTTAGGCTTAGCTTTTAGGTATTTATTTATTTTGTATATATTACATGTAAAATATTCAAATATTGGGGATGTAAGGGAACGACCCATCATCTTTTCGCTCCAAGCCAACCTCACCTGCACGTGGTACATTCTGCCGAATAACAAACGAGGCGCTGGCAACCGACTGGTGGCGGTATAACCATCACAATTGAAGGCGTAGCAAAATACCGCAGACCGATGACGGGCAGCAGCGTCACCGGAGCGAGAAGCTACGCCCTGCGATCGCCAACCCGCCTGCCCAGCGTGGCGATTATGGATATATCCTCCAAATGTTTACCCTAAGTGGCGAACAACTGGAGAGGCCTATGTCCAGCAGTGGATGCAATAGGCTGATGATGATGATGATTCAAATATTAATAAATTACTGTACATTTAAAAGAATATCTATTTATTGCTAAATTTGTCTGTCGCCACCCGGACCAAGTTTTGATTTGGAAAGCAATTGCGTCGCATTAGAGAAATGGTATTACTCCGGGAAATGCCGGGATCCATTTGCGAAATGGCCGAATCCGTTATTTACGAAGCAGAATTGTTCAACAGCGCTATCTAAAACACTTCCTAATAACTGCTGGAAAGCTTAATTATCCTGCTTATGAAATCGATCCTTGTTAAAATGACTAAGACTAGGATTAGACGATGTAAGGGAGCGACCCATCATCTTTTTGCTCTAAGCCACCTGCCCATAGTGTATCCTGCTGAATAACAGATGAGGCTCTGGCAACCGACTGGTGGCCGTATAACCATCACGATTGGTTGGCGATCGCTGGGCATAGCTTCTCGCTCCGGTGACGCTGTTGCCCATCATCGACCTGTGGTACTCGTATTTAGCTACACCTTCGATAGGGTATCATCATCAGCCTATTGCAGTCCACTGCTGGACATAGGCCTCTCCAGTTGTTCGCCACTTTGGTAAAACATCTGGAGGCTTTATCCATAATAATCGCTTTACTGGGTAAGGGAGTTGGGGATCGCAGGCCGTAGCTTCTCGCTATGTCGTCATTTCATAACAATCTTATGCTGTTTTCTCCAGGGTAAACATCTGGAGGATATACCCATAATCGCCAGGGCAGGCGGGGTGGCGATCGCAGGGCGTAGATTCTCGCTCCGGTGACGCTGCTGCCCGTCATCGGTCTGTGGTATTTTGCTACGCCTTCAATTGTGATGGTTATACCGCCACTAGTCGGTTGACAGACCCTCGTTTATTATTCGCCAGAATGCAGTACAACAGGCTTGGAGCGACGATTTTAAGCCGCTCTCTTACATCTAGAAAATACACAGTTAATTTGTGAGTATTGTAACAAAAACAATTACCCACAGGAACTACAAAAAACCTCCTCACTGCGAGTGAGTGCCGCACAATTGGCACTCTCATTACACGACCATTTTGCTCAAAAACGCAGCCAAAAGCCTAGTGAACAAGAGCCATTCATTTCTGAAAGTAGTCTCTTTATGCGAAGAATGAAAGGGGAATAGTCAAGTGAACTCGCAAATGCACCGAAGTAGGGATGCGATTGGTGTTCGTTTATCTCGATATCGATACCTATTAAGCTTTTTATGACATTGTAGAAAAAGTATTGTTTAACAATTACCGGTAACCAGGGTAGAGTAGTTAGGGTCTGTTTCTTCAAGCCAGCGACATTACGAGTGGGGGTAGAATTTGTTCACGCCCTCTCGTTTGTACTTCGGGCCGTTCTCCGATCAGTGTCCGTTTCTTGGTCCGCTATAAAAGGTTTGCGGCGCGCGAACGTGAACGCATCGTCACTCGCAGTTTTCCTCAGTAGCGTATAAGACATCGCAGGGAGCAGCAGCAGAAATCACGTCGTTCCTTATCACAGTCGCGGACAAGACAGTGCCGCTTTGCGCGTGGATCACGGCGTAAATTCACGGTGCGACGTCACGTGAGACTAGAGCCTTCGTTAGAAGCGGCGTTGCGCGATCATTGCTGTCCACTGCTGCAGCTAAAAAATTGAGGGTGTCCATGGGCGGTGTCGACTGCTTACCATCAGGCATCACACATGCCCGTCAGTCGCCTCTCGCATAAAAAAATTGTTCAATGATATTGCCCTGAAGTAGGGTGGAGATGCCATGTGTTTTTGGGTTTAGTTAGCCGCATATTAGCTTTGCGTAGCCCCACTTATGTTAAGAAGTACCATCATCATCATCAGCCTATCACAGTCCACTGCTGGACATAGGCCTCTCCAGTGTTCACCACAGAGCAACCATCAGGAGGCTATACCCATAATCGCCACGCTGGGCTGGCGTATTGGCGATCGCAGGGCGTAGCTTCTCGCACTGGTGACACTGCTGCCCGTTATCGGTCTGTGGTACCGCCACCAGTCGGTTGCCAGCCTTCGTTTGTTATTCGGCAGGATGCACCACGGGCAGGTTAGGTTGGCTTGGAGCGAAATGATGACAGGTCGCTCCCTAACATCCCCAAGAATAAATACCCTAACTTGTTAATTTTAGCTTTTTATCGATAAAAAGCAAACCAACTGTCCCCTCACTAGCCCAAAGGCACGGCGCATTGAGTGCACACTCGCATTCCTACATCATTTTACTTAATTACAGCTGTTTGCATCGCGGCTGAATGCAGCACACGTGAGCTGCGGAATGCTGCGGATGAATTAACGTTTTCTTGACTTTGCTGTAATTATTTATGTACTTTTTACTGTAAACTGTGTTATTTAACGACCAGAGGCACTAGAATAACAATAGATAATTTTCTAGGACTAGGAGGTCGAGGCATCTATTTTCTATCTAGTCTGACGCCTGAATTTTATGTGATACCACATTTAGCCGTGCCGAAGCCGTGGTAGCCTAGTGGTAAGATCGTCGCTTCACACACGTGAGGTCGTCGGTTCGAATCCGCTCGGGACACGCACCTCTGGATTTGCAAAAATCTATGTGCGGAATTATACCACTAGCTTAGCGGTGAAGGAAAACATCGTGAGGAAACCAGTACATCCAGTTTAATTCTGAATGTGTAACCATGATCCAAATTTGTCTGGTTCCCCTTTCTGAGGGTTACGAAGGTCAGATGGCAGTCGCTTCAATGTAATAACCAGACTCGCTAAATCTAGGATCATGGTCAAAGCGGACCCTGGGCCTGTAGGCACAAACCGGGACAACGCTAAGTGGATGACCACATTTAGCTCCACATCGTCTACCAAATTTAAAATTAGATTTAAGAACATTTTAATAACTAAATGCATTTTTATAAAATAAAAGAGTCTCTTGATAATTAGAAATATGTAAGTAGGTAGTAAGGTTTTATAATAAGTTATATACTTTTTAGATTTAAGGTTTTGCTGTGGCCTTGCAGGATCTGATCTCGTCCTTTTGTGAAATCTCTGGTAACCATCTAATGCGATATACATATTATTATGATTAATTTAAAATCAGCATAAAAAATCCGTGTGATAAAGATCTCTTTGTATCTAAAAGGTCTCTTTGTTTGTTGGATTGCAGATATTTTTTGGTTGTTTGTAACCAAAAAATATCTCCAATCACCTCATTTAATTTGGCATTCCATGCACCACTCTGTATAACAAGTTAGCCTATACATACCATTATCTAACAGCATCTATTCCCTTGGTCTGAATCCATAATATTGTATTCGGCTGGAATCAGCGTCATTAGATATGTACTAACCTAACTACCGTATTGTGCGAATGGCTGGCAACGCGCTTGTTGATTGAAGGAATCATTAGTCTGCATAAGTAACGAATACCCTTCATTATCTGACTGGCTCGGTGGCTCAATTGGTAGTGACCTTTGCCTTCTGAGCCGAGGGTCGTAGGTTCGATCCCCACACAGTACAAACATTTGTGTGCATGAACATGTCTGTTTGTATTGGTCTGGGTGTTTTCTATGTATAATATGTATTTATTTACAAAAAAAATGTATCTAAGTAAGTTTATCAGTTGTCTAGTACCCATAGTACAAGCTTCGGCTTAGTTTGGGACTAGACGGCGCTGTGTGACCCAGCGTGGCATGTCTTGGGTATTTGGGTTATAATGACTTACCTATGTCTGATGAAAAGCGAAAGAGAAGCCCTAGTCGCTGCGACAACGGGCAAGTATGCCTGTGAAGTGACGAATGGTGGTCCATTTGAGACATATTTTTAAAAGCGAGTGTAATAGACGTAGCTAGCAACTTTTGCAATAGTGCTTCTAACTGCAGTCTCATTAAAAAGATTTATTATGATGATTGTACTTAGTCTCAAATCTTAATAGGGTATTTAAACTGAATCACACTGCGACCACATTAGACATTTGCCAAGAAATAAAATGCTCTTTGCAAGATAACATAAATATACGCCGTTAAAGCGTAACGTTACTCACTTTCTTAACAGCTATATAAGTTTGAAGAAACTCATTTGTTTGTGTATTATTTAAGTTTAGGTTTAATTTTTTTTACATATTTTATGTTAATAGGCAATTACGGCTAAAAATTGTAATTAGTCCGGCTTTTAGCTTATTCAAAAATAAGAGACACGTATTTTTCCTTTTTTCATTCAAATAAACAATAGCAAAGATACAATGCATCAAAAGTTAGGAGTCTACTCTTTGACGTTACTCGTTGCCGTAAAAATGCCTCACCGAGTGACGTCACGCGTAATTTCAACGCGCTATAACTTTGTAATTTTTAGTCTAATTCACAAATAAAACAATACGTGTCTTTTATTTTTGAATAAGCTAAAAGACGGACTAATTACAGTTTTTGGCCATAATAGCCCATTACCTATTATTATCTAATCGTTTGTGAACTATGTTTTTTAAATTGAAAGAAAATACCTATTTCTACTTTTTTATACATAAATAAGGATTTATTGAACTCTTATCGGCCAGATACACAAACATAGAAGTATTTTAAAATGTCTTTTACCACTTTGGAAGTTCCATCTCTTTTTTTTGAATTTTCAGTAAATACCTAAACCGATAAAGGTAAAATTTCTTTACTTTTTCTGTTAAACATCCAGGAATACGTTCGTTGATACAAACCTCACCCTATACAGCCATTCTAATCTGAATACCGAATGAACTTATATCTATTCAGGAACCAAGTTAGTGACTTGGCGTGCAAACTCGGCATCAAGCGGTGACGTCACTGTTATAGCAACTCTTGAATAATTGCGCTGCAGTTGACATCAACTTAGGGGTGTGTTCATTTGCTTAGGAACTTGGGTAGTGGTGGGTAATTAAGGTTTGGGAACTCATGTATGGTCTAGAACTATAGAAGTGCATGCTTCATTGGTATCTTAAAACTTTAAGTTAACTTTTAGTTGACTGTATCGTAGGATTTTCTTAACAATATGAATGCATTTACACCTCTAGGTCTTACTTCTATTTGAAGAGGGTCCTAATCTACAAACATTTGTGAATGAACATGTTTTTTTACAGTAGCACGTCATATTGACTTCGATAGCTTGAAATCGAAAGAGAGGCCCAAGTCGCTGTGACAACGGGCAAGTAACTGATCCGAAGTTGCTACCGCCGGTCAGTTGCTACCGCCGGCCCAACCATAGCCCCCCACGTGCTCCGAAATCCCTACTCACCGGCAGAAACACGACCCGCAGATCATTTGGCTGCGATATTCTATAGGGTGGACGTCCTTCCCCGGACGGGCAGCTCAATTCGAGCAAAGATTCGCTATGCCCTACCTCGCTTATAACTTTCATATTATCATCATTATCATTGCGTCTAAAGGTGAATAAGTGCGTATTTCTTATTTAAGTGAGCAGACTCTTTGAGACATAATTTATTTCAAAGTGAGCTCAAGTTTAATACCCACATTTATAAATACCCAGAGCTACACTTATTAGATGCCTCAGTCAACCTTCATTAGACAAATTAATTATTTCGTCACGAAAAGATTTGTTTAAATGGCGAAATAGAACGCCGCAAAATGTAACGCTTTGAATCTATTTTGATATCTAGATCTAGATATTACATTATAGGCTCAATTTCAGAAAAAGAAGTAGGAGCAGAGTTTCGAAACCTTTTCATCTGAATTAATAAGATAATAATCTCTATTGACTTTAAATCGTTATTTGTGTACCAAATGATTGTAGCTATACATTTTACTTCATTTGCTTTGCTTTGCATGCACAACGGTGTACCAACGCCAGTTGCCTGAAACCTTTTTATCACAATTTTCGGTGCCTTGATCGGTAATAGGCTATTATGGCTAAAATTTGTAATTAGTCCGTCTGTACCTTATTCAGAAATAAAAAACACGAATTTGTTAATTTGTAAATTAGACTAAAAATTACAAAGTTTTCGCCCGTTGAAATTACGCGTGACGTCACTCGGTGAGGCATTTTTACGGGAAGGAGTGACGTCAAAGGCTCCCACTCCTAACTTTTGATGCCTTGTATCTTTGCCATTTTTTAAATACCTACGTGTTTTTTAATACATTTTTATGATCTAAATTACGGACTAACTACATATAATGTAATTATTATGACCCGCAAAACATAGGGATGTTGTTTGAGGAAGAAGATTTTTTATTTAGGAATAGGAAATCATAAATAAAAAATCTTCTTCCTCAAACTTAGCGAATCTTCCGATATACCGATCCACCTCTGCTAATCCATAGATTAAAACGCTGTAATCTCCAACAAGCTTTATCTATCTATTAGCTTCAAGCAACAAAATGTTTATTCAATAATAAACTCGCAAACTTTACGACTCGTGTCAACATTATGGGCGGCCATTTTTAAATTCATGTTAAGGCGAAGACGACCCGACCCGCCATAAATCGTGACGTAGTTAACATAATATACGAGAGCATAGGCCAACGGCTTAGGCCGCATTATGGCAAACGGTTCGGATCTTGTTCTTCACCCGAGATAATAGACTGGGCTTGTTATCAACAGAAGTTGTAAGAAATTTTAAGAGAGGTAAGGCATAGCGAATCTTCGCTCGAATTGAGCCGCCCGTCCGAGGAAGGACCCTATAGAATAGACTTACCACCATATAGAATACCACCCTATAGAATACCGCAGCAAAATGACCTCTGGGTCATGTTTCTGCCGGTGAGTAGGGTTTCCGCAGCTCGTGGGGGGTTGAGGTTAGGTCGGTATGGCGGTGGCAACTGACAGGTAACTGACCAATTACTTTGTTTTCACAGATATAATTTAACTCACAACACAACTAACATAGTCACAATTAATAGTGTTATCAGTAACTTTGTCAACGGCCACATTATATCGATTAATTAAAATAATAAAAAACCCTCGTTAGATATTTGAATCAAAAACATTATTCTAAGGCTATCTCAGTTGAACCGATTTCAACGTCATTTTATTATAGGTATATCAAGTTATATGTAGCGGGAATCGTTGAAACAAGGTAGAACGTCGCGCTATTGTTTTTTTTTTATAGTGGCTCGACATAATGGCTTCCCTACGCCTGATGGAAAGCGAAAGAGAAGCCCAAGTCGCTGTGACAACGGGCAAGTAACTGGTCAGTTACCTGTCAGTTGCCACCGCCATGCCGGCCCAACCCTAACCCCCCACGAGCTCCGGATACCTAGATACCTAGTTAGTAAAATTTAAAGAAACTTATTAAATTTTAAATATTTATTAGGTATCTAAGGAGCCGCCTATCATTATTTCGCGCCTATCAAGCCAACCTCACCTGCTCGTGGTGTATCCTGGCTAATAACAAACGAGGCGCTGGCAACCGACTGGTGGCGGTATAACCAACACAGTTGAAAGCATTGCCGAAATATGGTAGACCGATGACGGGCACCAGCGTCACCGGGGCGAGAAGCTACGCCCTGCGATCACCAAACGCTGGGCAGACCCAGCATGGCGATTACGGGTATAAATAGCGTAGTTGTAGTGCGTTTAGTAGACAAGTAAAAGAAGAACAAGTCTGTTCCTGCAAATAAACTTGGGCGGATTTACAAAGAACCTGGTTAACACTGAAATTAGCCTATTCCCCGCATAACAGTAACATGAACGAGGACGTCAGACCGTTGCCTAATGCTATGTGTCGTCTGAAAGCAATTTGCTACACCGTATGTGGTCTTTCTTTCATTACCCACGGGGTAAGGAAACTCGACGGACAATTTTCGAAATCACACTCTATTCCTTTTAGGTTAAGAACTAAAATGCATTGAAGATTGTAAGATAAGATATCGGAAGCACAGAGTAGATTGTAGATAGTTTGAAAAGGGTCCGGTTGTGTTTTTAAAGTGAATTATTTTAAAGAGGACGGCACCTAATGGAAAATAAAATGCTTCTAGTAAAGAGAATACTTTGCTATTCGTTTTTGAGTTACAGAATTCACTCAGAATGTAGTCCCAGAAAATCCTAAACTATACATGCATACCTACATAACGTCACGCCTTTCTCCCAGAGGGATAGGCAGAGACCACGTCCGATTTGCTACGATCCTGGCACACAACTTTTGCTTCGTCCACATTCATCAATGTCTTCATACATGCTTGTCGGTTTAGGGTACCTACTTAGTATTAAACTATATGGTGTAGTTAAAAGTATAAATGTGATCTAAATTTTAACTAAATACTATCTAAGAAAAGTAACTACACGAGTATTTTACCGGCTTCTTCTTGGAAGAATCTGCTTTTCGAAATTATGATAGATTGACAATGTGTAAGAACGGTATCATACGATCCGAATCCGACCCGATCTCGTAATGAAAATATAAACCGTAGTCCGTCGTTATTCTTGTCCGTTTTTATAACGACTCGGGCTCCTTTTAAAAGTTTTATTAGATAAAATAAAACCCTTAATATGTAAGATTTTTCAACAACTTTCTTTTTCAACAAGCAAGTGGTCCTTCGAGCCTGATATGAACCAACGACCATTGAATGCGAAACTAATTTTTCCCGGTAGTGTTTTATTTTTTGTTCAATAGAGGGTACTATCTATGTCATATTAAATTAAAACATTTTGCTTGTTTTATTCCAACAAGCAAGTGGTCCTTCGAGCCGGATATGTAGGTAGGTAACTAAAGTTACTAACTACACTTATCACACTTCCACTAACTCGATTAAAGCGGACATTCCCAATCCCGGGTATTCATTCTAAATTAATCAAATTACCTAAGGGAGCACCAAACGCATACAAATGTTAGTGAGCCTTCGTGATAATCGACACACAAATTCGTTATCCAATCCCCTATCGATAGGACTACCGATATTATCGATAGTTTAGATCCAAACAGTTTTATCATCATCATCATCAGCCTATTACAGGTCACTGCTGGACCTATGGCCAGATGTTCGCCACTTACAGCAAACATCTGGAGGACATATCCATAATCGCCGCGTTGGACGGCTTCTCGCTCCGGTGACGCTGGTATAGCAAACAGTAATATCGAATGAAAGAAAAACTCTAGATACTATCATTATATTGTCTATCGAGGGATGTAAGGGAGCGACCTATCAACTTTTCGCTCCAGGCCACCCTCACCTGCCCGGGGTGCATCCTGCTGAATATCAAACGAGGCTATGGCAACCAACTGGTGGCGGTATAACCAATGGAGGTGTAGTTAAATACCACAGGCTGATGACGGGCAGCAGCGTCACCGGAGAGTAGGCTACGCTCTGCGATCGTCAACCTGCCTGCCCAGAGTGTCGATTCAGGTGTTTACTCAAAATAAATGAACCGCCGTAAGCCGAGCGAACAGTGAAAGAAGCAAGTGGTCTTTCGAGCTGGATAATAACCTATGTATGTAAAACTGACGGTAGGTACATGAAGTTACTGAGGGTCAATTATATTAGCGCACAGTTAAAGCGCATCGATTTTCCAAACATCTATAGTAACGATTGTGTTAGACTATCAATACTATCGTTAGTATTATTCGTTCTGATTTATCGATACTAAAAATTTGACGTCATCTATCGATAAACGTTCGATAGCCGACTATCGACAAATGTTAGTGAGCCGCTTGTGATAATTGACGCACAAATACGTTATCCGATTAGACGGGTTCCGTGGCTAACAAACCCAGGTGGAGATAAATGAACCGCCGTAAGCCGGGCGAACAGTGAAATGTGGCCGGACCCTGACTGACACTTAAGTGAATAGCGGGCGATATAAATATGCGATTAGTCGCAGAAGCGACGAACTTTGTCACAGCGATTAATCGCGAACTTTACCCCTCAGTTTGCTTAATATTGCACATCAAAATTCAGTCCATCAACTATGAGATACTAGCTGAAGCCCGCAGCTTTTAAAGAAAAATGGTAATACCGAATTAAATAAGCCCAGTGGTACAGTTACCTACTGTAAGCTTCAGTAAATTATATTAAGTAGTTTTCGCGTGAAGTTGTAACGAACATTCATCTTTGCAAACTTTCACGGTTATAATATTTTATCGATGATACAACCTTAAATAGATTAACGAATTTCTTTTTGTCGCGAACAGATGAAGATGAAATGTAAAGTTCTTTACCAGCGAACATCTTTCCACAAGGATACAACTTGAAAAACGAGTATTCAAAGCTAGAGTGAATAATGCACATCGTCAAATGGGTAATTGTGGCCAAATTCTTTCTTAGAAATAAAAAAGGATAAGTCAAACCATTCGCATCAATCTAAGACTGATAGGACATAAGCCATTAAAAATATAAGTTCTGTCATTTACTTCTCTGGAAAGAAAATTTCTTAAAGGACACCGTGTGATACACACACCGTGTGTTCACTTATTCACAGACTTTCGTTAAAATTGGTCTAATAATCGCAACGCTGTCGACACCACACTCACTCAGTCGGTAACAAGTGCGACTAATTACAACATTACTTACCTTAAACACCGTCTCTTGAGTAAATAACAAAAATACGTATTTACTGTACTGTGTGAGTAAAGTAAGCAAATCGAGCGTATTCTGTAGAGTACAGAGCCATGTACTGGCTCGGTGGCTCAATTGGTAGTGACTCCTGCTTTCTGAACCAAGGGTCGTGGGTTCGATTCCCACCCGGGACAAACATTCGTGTGATGAACACTTGTGTTAGTTCCGTGTCTGGGTGTTTATACATATTTGTATTTAAGTATTTATTTGTGGTACCTTCGTTGTTCTGATACCCATAACACAAGTGCTTAAGCTACTTACTTTGGGATCGGAGCGATGTATGTAATGTTGTCTGATATTTATTATTATTAATGTAATGAACGAGCAATAAAAACAGGTCATATATGGGGGACATATACTGTACTGTACTACTGTGAAGGATGTAAGGAAGCGGCCTATCATCTTTTCCCTCCATAGCAACCTTATTTGCCCGTGGTGCATCCTGTCGAATAACAAGCGAGGCGCTGGCAACCGACTGATTTCAGTCCGGTTACGTTGTTAAATAACAACGTAACCGGAGCGAGAAGAGAGAGGCAACCCTGCGATCGCCAACCCGCCTGCCCAGCGTGGCGATTATGAGTATATCCTCCAGATGTTTACCCTAAGCGGCGAACGACTGGAGAGGCCTATGTCCAGCAGTGGACTGCGATAGGCTGATGATGATGAATGATGACACGAGGCGGCTTCTCATCATTGCATCTCTCAGGATGACTAGCCTAACCTAATCCCTCCCAGAGCGCGGTACCGTTCTTTATCTCGGGAGGACGGTGTGGTGTGGTGTATCTTGCGATACAAGAAGCCACTCACCACTGCGTTCTAAGGCATGTTAATGAAATCTCCGAATCTCTAAAGTTATCTAACAAAAAATCCACAAAATTCCTAAAACTGTGTCTAGTCGTTTCAGCTGCCAAAACTCCTAATACACTCCGATGGATATCCCGAAAAAAACGTGACAAAACTAGTTTTGGGCGCGGGTCGAAGCTAACCGGATAGAGAATATGGTGACTGGGCTTTGCTTTTTGCTACAGGACTCATATTTTTTTTTTGTTTTCTATAGTACCACGGCATAATGGCTTGCCTACACTTGCTGGAAAGCAAAAGAGAAGCCCACGTCGCTGCGCCAACGGGCAATTAACTGGCCAGTCACCTGCCAGTTGCCACCGCCATGCCGACCTGAAAGATGACTGACGTTACTTCACGAGTATTTCGTATGAGAAGAACATATAAGAAAAATATTAAAAAGACACCCACGGGGACATATAGTGTGGTGTTTTATTTCCATTTCGGTTACTGCACGGAATAGTGTCATCAATTTAAAAAAAAGGCTTGAGAAGAAATTTGGAACTTGGTTTTCTTCCAATTTTTTTCTAAAGTTTAGTGAAGTTTCTTATGATAATCTTTATTTTGTAAAGTAATATTTTGAATTGCTACCAGTATGTTACTCGAATGTACAAGGAAGGCAGCTGTGAACGAATAATAGAGGCGGGTTGTGAAGCAGCCACCATCGCGTGGAATGATCTTTGGGTCGTGTTTCTGCCGGTGAGTAGCGTCTGCGGACTCGGGTCTTGTGGGGTGAGTGTTGCATCGGCAACCGGGGGTTAGGGTTAGGTCGGCATGGTCGTGGCAACTGACAGTACCTAACCAGTTACTTGCCCGTTGTAACGGTGACTTGGGCTTCTCTTTCGCTTTCCATCCAGCGTAGGGAAGCTATTATGTCGTGCTACTAAAAAATACGGGATTATCCAAAAAGTATCACAACCCGTGGTCACCGTACCATGTCACGTTCTGACGAAACACGGGAGCCATGGGTCTGTTCACGTATGAACCTGATATGGGGTTATCCATTCCGGCCGCCCCACTTGTCAGCTAGAAACAAATTTGTAACTAGCAAACTTTATGAACTTTTCAATTGACCTGTAACTATGAGAATACTTATGAAAGAAAGAAAAAGAAAGAAAGAAAATTTGTTTATTTGGTAACAAAATTACACTTAAATCTAAACACTAAATTATAATAATATTAAAAATACAAACATTTGCTCGCGGCTTCGCGTTTTATTCGGGGTGAATCATCATCATCATCAGCCCGTGTCAGTCCACTGCTGCTGAATGCTCCATACAAACTTCCACCCCCCATTTTAGAAAAGTGGGGGGTTAGAAAGGGACAAAAAGTAGCCTATGTTACTCTCTATCCCTTCAACTATCTCCACTTAAAAAATCACGTCAATATGTCGCTCCGTTTTGCCGTGAAAGAAAGACAAACATACAGACAGACACGCTTTCCCATTTAAAATATTAAGTACGGATATGAAGAGAGAGCACCTAACACTATTGCACACTTACATAATAATATATAGAAAAAAAAAGCTACTCGTATAGAAAAGTTATAGAATAATTTTCGTAAAAAAAACATAAAGTGTTATTCGTCACGGAATCTATGCGTAGCACGTATGCTACCGGAAAAGGGCGTACTGTTTTCCGGTTTTTAATAAAAAAGGGAAAACAATATTAAAAATGCTTGTATATTATAATACTTTGTAATGTCATTTAATCGTATTCACGAGTATATAGTCGTACGGTTGCATTATTCCCAAAACACACTAAATAATTCAGCTTTCTCCTTTCAAGCAATACTTATGCAAAGTAATTCGATATCAGATATCAATGCATTAGAGCTCCGACCGATCATAACCGAATGTCACCTTGAGATGGTGAAAACGTAAATGAATGCGAGAGAGCTCTAGAAGATTCGTTCACCTTGTCGCTCTTAGCTTTAGGGACTTAAGTATATTCATTTATTGTCAAAGATTTATTATGTTTTGGTGCGTATACTTTTTTTAGGGTTCCGTAGCCAAAATGGCAAAAACGGGACCCTTATAGATTCATCCAGTTTATTCCGAAACTATAAGAGCTACATTATTGAAATTTGGTACGTAGATGTATTCTGTTAACGGCATTAAGATTTTAAAATAAAATCAGAAAAAAATCCAAAATTTTTTGGGTTCCCCATACATAGAACTGAAACTCAAAAATTCTTTTTTTGTCAAACCTATACGTGTGGAGTATCTATGGATAGGTATTTGAAAATGATGTTGAGGTTTGTAAAATCATTTTTTTCTGAATTGAATAGTTTGCGCGATAGACTCTTCCAAAGTGGTAAAATGTGTGTCCCCCCCCCCCATAACTTCTAAAATATGGGCATGATAAAACTGAAAAAAAAAAATATTATGATGTGTTTTACTATGCAAACTACTAACGAAAATTGGTTTGAATGAAATCTAGACAGTAGTTTTTTTTTAAACGTCATATATCAAATTACCTAATTTTTTCATTCAATCAGTGGTACGGAACCCTACGTGCGCGAGTCCGACTCGCACTTGGCCGGTTTTTATGTTTTGAAATAAACAAATGAAAGTATCAGATTATGTGCACAAATCAATTCGCTTTTATGTTTTTCGACACAACTTGGATCTTTTATTATAAGTTAAATTAATATAATAAACTAGTCATTCATTATAAAAAGTGTGAAATAATACAAATAGAATAGAATTATCTAGGTATATAGGTTTCCATTAAAATATAAGTCTAATACTATCTTCTTAAAGCTTAAAACTAACACTTACTAGTACTAAGGACTTATCATATTTTGGGTTTAAGCCATCCTCACCTGCCTGTGGTGCATCCTGCTGAATAACACACGAGGCTCTGGCAGCCGACTGGTGGTGGTTTAACCATCACGATTGAAGGCGTACCTAAATACCACAGGCCTATAACGGGCAGCAGCGTCACCGGAGCGAGAAGCTACGCCCTGCGATCGTTAAACCGCCTGCCCAGATTGGTAATTAAGAGTATAAAGGTGTTTACTCAAAGTGGTCAACAATTGGGGAGGCCTATCTCCAGCAGACCGACAAAAGATGGGTACGAAAGGTTCTCGAGTGGCTGCCGCGAGAGGGAAAACGCAGCAGGGGACGGCCCCCTACGAGATGGACTGACGATCTGGTAAATATAGCGGGGATCCTTTGGACCCAGACCGCTCAGGACCGGTCCATGTGGAGGTCATTGGGGGAGGCCTATGTCCAGCAGTGGACGTCTACGGGCTGATGATGATGATGATCTCTAGCAGTGGACTGCGTAGGCTCATGATTATGATAATAATATTATGTAACTATAACAGCTCGTCTCACAGTACGATGAAGAAATTTAAAATCAGAATTCACATTTCAAAGCTAGGCTCTACATATTTCATACTATTTCAAATAGAATTCGATTCATTAAAAATTCAAGTCTATAACAAAATTTCAAAAACTGGATCTGAGTGAGTAATTATTTAGAAATTCATTAAGTCCCTCTATTCATTTTAATGCAACGGATTCGTTAATAAAAGGATCAATTCAATGTTTGACTAGTTTTAGCGTTGAAAGCTTTTCGTAGAACGGGAAAATAGCATGTTTAAGGCTTTTAAATTCGTGGATCTTCGACGATATAAATATTGGACTTAAGAGAATTTTATAGTGAAATGTTTGATGTAAATATTTCTGTTATTAAATTTTTGCTTACGAATTTGTTTTAAAATTCAATTTTGGGATCATGATGAATGATAATTTAATATTTGTCTCAGTAGGTAAAGTAGATATTAAAAATATCTCATTTATAACATAAATAAATCACTATCAGCCTCTCTCAATCCACTGCTGGGCATAAGTATCTTCAGTTGATTGATCTGTGGCTTCTCGCATCCAATGCTTGCCAGCCATCCAGCGCAAATCTTCGCTACGGTTTACAAGAAACAGTATCCACTCTTGAACTCGTTTCGAGGGTATGCCATACTAATTCCGGAGCTGTGAGTCACACTTTGTCATCTCCCCCCGGATTTGACCCGAAGAAAAAAGGCTTTAACATTACAACACTTCACTTTTTCTTTACGTTGCTGACAGCAGCTGATACGAGTACATTACTACGGATAAGTGAAACTACATCATATCAACTACAATTACCGGTTTCATGTCAGAATACCTACATCAATTGAAAACTACGAGCCAACCTCGCAAAGTCGAATTTGTCGTTGGAATTTTCACACCAATCTCGAACAAAGACGCTTGCTACGTCCAGTCTTTGTGAACTTCCACAAACCATTGTTAGCTGTATACTGAGACTCTAAATAAACTACACCGTTTCTACTGAAAGCCTACTGGCATTGATAAATTTGAAACACTGACCAAATGTTTAAGCACCTATTTCTTTTAAAACGAAAACACAGTGTGGCATACAATAAATAAATAATAATTAATCTTTATTTGGTATCAAAAATACCATTTGGTATCAGGGATGTAAGGGAGCAACCCATAATCTATTCGCTCCAAGCCAACCTCACCTGCCCGTGGTGCATCCTGCCGAATAACGAGGTATGTAAGGGAGCGACCCATCATCTTTTCGCTCCAAGCCAACCTCACCTGCCCGTGGTGCATCCTGCCGAATAACGATTGATGTAAGGGAGCGTGGCGATTATGGGTATATCCTCCAGATGTCGGCCCTAATTGGCGAACAACTGGAGATGCCTTTGTCTAAGCTGTTTCCTAGAGAAGGAGGTCCTAGTCTATGCCCAAGTGGTTGACGGTATTATTTAAAAATTAGAATACATATTATGCACTCAAAATATAGCGGAAATAGATAGTAAGCTATAGTTAAAAATTCTTTCAGAGACTGTGTCCTACATACTTTATAGTATAGCGTCCTAAATAGCTTTCATCCAATCGAACTAACTGAAATAAAGATAACAAAAAATGTTGCTGGATCCTGCATTGTGATTGGTGAATTTTCAGGAACTAAAAGTTGTTTGTTGTCAAGTGGGGGTAATCCCCAAATCGAGGGAGCGTGGAATGTATGTACGAGTATACACGCTTTGTGCATGTTTTTGTTGTAGATAAATGGGAGCATTTGATGGACTTCTCTCCTTTTATTCATGCTCAAACGAACGACAGCCTTTGTTAGACACTTCATCATCCTCTTAGCGTTATCCCGGTTTGTGCCTCTAGGCCCAGGGTCCGCTTTGACCATGATCCTAGATTTAGCGAGTCTGGTTATTACATCGAAGCGACTGCCATCTGACCTTCGTAACCCTCAGAAAGGGGAACCAGACAAATTTGGATCATGGTTACACATTCAGAATTAAACTGGATGTGCAGGTTTCCTCACGATATTTTCCTTCACCGCTAAGCTAGTGGTATAATTCCGCACATAGATTTTTGCAAATCTAGAGGTGCGTGCCCCGCGCGGATTCGAACCGACGACCTCACGTGTGTGAAGCGACGATCTTACCACTAGGCTACCACGGCTCTCCTTTGTTAGACACTTATACAAGGAAAATAGGATCAGGTGGGGTTACAGTGATGGGTCGGTCCTGGCCTGCTCCACTGACTGTGGTGCCCTTCTCCAAAGCATGTCACATAATGATTTGTTGTTCGGCGTGTGGTGAGACTTGCTCACTGGCAGAGCTTATGTCTGCGACTGGGGGTGCAATTGGAGTGGCGGAGCACTGGACACAGCAGGTGTGATTTTTTATTTGTCATCGACACACAAAGAAGATTTGATTTAACTATTGCTGGGCCACTCAGCGCCACCTTGTCCTAAATTAAGCCGAGGCTTGTACTAGACAACTGATAAACTTACTTAGGTACTTTTTAAAAACAAAAGACAACTGATAAACTTACTTAGATACTTTTTAAAAATAAAAGGTAACTGATAAACTTACTTAAATAATTTTTAAAAATAAAAGACAACTGATAAACTTACTTAAATACTTTTTAAAAATAAATTACATATTAAATTAGAATATAGATTAGATTAGATTGGCGACGGGTTTGTTTCAGTAGTAGTGAAAGCTACCTCTGAAACAGTGGTCGTAGGTTCGATCCTCGCACTGCTTTTTGTTATGCAAGAGGTGGCAGACGGTCAAATTTGATGCCTGGTGGTAAGCTCATAACGAGTTATGGGGTCGCTGCCGGCCTTTTAAATGGGAGTACGCTCGTTTCTTGAAGGCTCCCAAGTCGTAGCTGTTCGGAAAGACTGTCGCAGAGAGTTGGTTCCACAAAGTACAATCATTTCTGTGCATGAACTATTTGCATTGGTCTTGATGTTTGCTTGATGGGTTATTTATTTATAGATGGGTTTCAAAGCTGGTTTCATAGGTATTCACCCAATACTCCATACCTAGATTTCAGACACATTTCTCAGCATATATTCCAAGTTCTATTGCACCGATCTAGTAAAATCTATTTCAAAATCCACTCCTATAGCCCGCAAACAGCCATTTCCCAAGACACCCATACGTTTTACATAATAAATCGATTGATAGTATGTTGGTTTAGCTGGCAGCGTACAGGTAGGGACCAGAGTAGATATCAGTTGAGAGTTATACATTTACCTATATTTGGTGGCACGTTTTTAGTCAATAGGCTATTTAATAGGCTATTAGTTTATTTTTGAATAAGCTAAAAGAAGGACTAATTACAATTTTTAGCCAAAATAGCCCATTTCAAAAAAGAAGGTTCTCAATTCGACTCTGTAAACAAAATAAAAATAAAATAAAAAGTTAATGCTACTGCAAAAACAGACGTCAAATTTATCAAGGGCCCTAACAAATGGGGGCTGTAATAATATATTCATATTTGTTTCGAAAGTTATGAACCTTGCGATGCAAGTACCTATAACTTTTAATGCAAATAATTTGTTGGAATATGAAAATTCTTAGGAAAAGTAATTTCTTCTGAGAGAGAAAGTTTATAGCAATGTCAAGTCTCTCCTTGTTTCTACTTGTTTTTTTATATCTGCTCAGTTGTTTGATTCCGAAAGTATTTTATTTGTGGAAAGTCATGTTTAGACGTTCTAGGATGAATCGCGCAACCGGAATAGCAACCAAATTCAATTGCTAGATATAACTTTCTCAAACCCAATCTCTATCCCGTCCGACACCACTTTCGGGTAGAGGAAGGCTGTCTGGAAGTGATAAAGGTTAATAATAATAAAGGAAAAAGTAAACTAAATAAGAAGAGTAGACGTTGATTCATTGATCAATAAAATAAAACAGGATTTATCGTTACTTTAATGCAAAGGAAAACGGTTCTTTAAAAGTATCTTACATAATATGTCATACTACGCTATCATTGGCTTCGGGTTGCCATCGCGTTGCCACTGCGTTTCCGCCATGTTGCCGTGGCATTGCCATCGCGTTGCCGTCGCATTGCCACCGTGTTGCCGTCACGTAGCGATCGCGTTAACGTATCTTCAAGTCCACTACCTTCCAGCCTTACATATCGCCCATGAAATGTAGTCAACATTTCCTACTTTGTTTAACACAGTCCAGCGCTCAGCTACTTTCGTATTCGATTCAATTCCCGATAATGCAACACTGTTTCAGGGTTCACTTTGTCTGCAAACGATATTTCCAATGGATATCGCTTTAAACGCCGGGAAGTTTAGTCGTTTCAACAAATTCTTTGGGGAGGTCTTACGTAATACTTATTCGCCGTCGGACCGATGGGTTTTGCTAGGAATTTTTCAAAAAGTAAGTTGCAGATGTGTATGTATAAGTAGAGGCTTTTTTGTATAGTTTTTTTATAGTAGCTCGACATAATGGCTTCCCTACGCCTGATGGAAAGCGAAAGAGAAGCCCAAGTCGCTGTGACAACGGGCAAGTTACTGGTCTTTTAGCTGTGGGCGATATCGGAGTTCTAACATATTTTTTATTTATTTATTTAAACTTTCTTGCACAAAATGACATAAAAGGCGAACTTAATGCTAGAAGCATTCTCTGTCAATCAACCTTTGGGTTTTGGATATAATGTCATGTTTATAAGGTTCTTTAATAATGTTGTTCTTTTTCTTTTTAACCGACTTCGAAAAAGGAGGAGGTTCTCAATTCGTCTGTATGTATAATATTTTTTTTATGTATGTTCACCGATATTTCCGTCAATTTATTTGTTTAGCTGGCATCGACTTCAAAAATAAGTGATAATTGTAATATTTAATAAGTATTATATATTAAGGATAGAATTATTTACGTTATTTATCGCTTTTTAATTTTGGTCGTTTGTGTTTTTTTGAAGTCGGTTTAATTTTTTTTACGTAGCATGTGACGTTTGTAAAATAAACTAATGAAACAAAGTATGTGTAAAGTATGGCTTGTTGCCGTAATTAGTCCGTCTTTTAGATTATAAAAAAATAAGAGACACGTATTTTTCAATTTATAAATTAGAATTACAAAGATCAAGCCAGCTAAAGTTACGTGTGACGTCACTCCTCGTGACATTTTTCACAAGGGGTGACGTCAAAGACTCCCACTCGTAAATTTTGATGCCTTGTAATCTTGATTATTTCTTGTTCAATCGAAAGAATAAAAAATACGTGTCTAATATTTTTTTATAATCTAAAATGCGGATTAAATACCCAATGTAAGTATTTTGACTCTGAAAATAACCCTACTGTTAAAGTGAACATCACTTTGGCGTATAAAGCGTTCTTTTGTGGTACCAAATAAACATTTTTTCTTTCTTTTTTCTAAAGCTGATAAGCTAACAATTTACGGGGCTTTATTTAATGTACATGATATTGATATTGTCTTTTGATATCAGTTAGTAGTTAGTTTGTATTAAGCGTAGTGATTTGTTATACAATTTCAAACTAGATCGTACGAAGATATCGACGTATATAAATTTCGTTTAATTAATGTTGTCAAAATTATTATTTGGTGCAGTATTTCGACCCAATTCGAAGTTAAAATCCATAGAGATTAATTATTCAATGTGGTCCCGGGCTTATAATTAAATACTCTTTAGTGCGCAATATTCAAACGTTTTCGACAAAAGGTATTAGAGACATCTTATGGTCCATTTTAAGTGGTCTTTTCGCGTGTAAACGATCTTTTCCAGACAACCTTCAGGCAGAGTAAATGTAATGTTCTGAAGAGAGGCGTAATGTCGTACAGACTGTTTTCATTTTTTTGTATAAGAAGAGCTTTCAGGATGTCCTCACTCCACCTGATCGTAAGCGGTCGTGAGGTCCAAAAGTTAGGTCGACAGGCACAATAGAACAAACCCATTGCACTTGTCGCCCTCACCCTAAAGGCCCACTGAGATGCCGTTTCACGCCCCGCTTAAAGAAACCAGGATTGTAAGAGGAAGGAAACACATGAGCTGGAAGGGCATTCCATGACTAATGGCACGGGGCAACAACGAACTAACCTCTTGGTGCGCGCCACCATCGTCTGGATGGTATGCGGATGACAGCGCTGTCCAGCACGTGTTGTTCGGTAGTGGAAAGGAGAGGATGGAACGAGTTCATTATTATTAAATGGTTAATTAATAAAAAATACTCGATAACTTGGTTACCTTGTAGGTTGCCCCAGCGTTTTTGGCTTCTCCTTAGCTTTCTATTAGCTGAAGAGTGGCCACTATGCTGCCCTAAAACAAAATAAAATGGAAATTGCCAATAGTCAGTTCTATCTTTTTTATACCACTAGATAAGGAGTTAAACAAGCTTACGGTCCATCTAATGTAGACTGGTTACCGTAGCCTATGGGCGCATGCAACGCCAAGGGTATCACACGCGCGTTGCCGACCCTTTAATAGGGTGTAATGCTGCATGCGCAGCCAAAGAGAACATTCATGACTCCGATCCCAAAGTAAGTAGCTTAAGAACTTGTTTTATGGGTATCAGAACAACGAAGGTAGCTACAAATATATGCTTAAATACAAATACCCGAATGTTTGTCCCGAGTGAATCGGAATCTAACCCACGACTCTTGGATCTGAAAGCAGTTGTCACTACCAATTGAGCCACCGATCCTATCAATCATCAATACTTAGGCATTATCAATTTCGACTGTTCATAGTAACTCTAACTCAATTCTAACTAGTCAAATACCGTATTCTCGTCTACATCAAACTCTTAACTTTCGCGAAGTCAGCTCGTTCGTAACACCAATTTAGCAGTGATTCGTTCTAAATCGTATTAATTGCAAATCTGCTTATCATCAAGCGTAAATAAGCTCGTTAAGCCTTAAAAGCGTTTCGGAGTTCTGCGAAGCCGTAAGGTAACAGGTTTATATGGTATTTGCATATTTGAGTATATTATTATAATTTATACCAAGTGATATTTAGTATGAGTGGTTTTATTCCGTTGTGTATTAATCGCCAGTAACTGTTTTTCTGCTCTCGAGTTTCGAGTCTGCGGAAACGGAATCGAAATCTAACCGAACCTCTTTGACATAGCTCACCAGAGACTGGCTCGGTGGCTCAATTGGTAAAGGACCAATATCCCACATATACTTATTTTGATTTTTTTTATAGTAGCTCGACTGTCGATGTTGGCTTGGCTGATGGAAAGCGAAAGCGAAGCCCAAGTCGCTGTGACAACGAGGAAGTAACTGGTCAATTACCACCACCGCCATGCCGGCCCAACCCTAGCTCCCGACGAGCTCCGGAAACCCTACTCACCTGCAGAAACACGACCCGAAGGTCATTTGGCTGCGGTATTCTATAGGGTGTAAGTCCTTCCCCGGACGGGCGGCTCAATTCGAGCGAAGATTCGCTATGCCCTACCACTCTCAAAGTCTCATATAAGTAGTAATTTTTCAAAAATTTTGGGTTAAGTCGTTATTTTATTAAGAGTATCTACGAAACGTATGTGGTACATATAGTATGTATAGTACACGAGTACGTCTCAAGTCGTAAGTCACCTTGGCTCATTCGACGCGGCCCGAAGCCGAATCAACAGTAATTTTATTCACATCAGCCCTAACGAGCATGATTGAGGAAATTACTCTACAAACGACAGATGCGAGTATAGGACACGTTTCTGTGATCGACGTATGGGTTAAACAAGGAAAGGAATATATTTGGCCTTATCCTTATTTTAACAAACAATGAGGGTTAATGTTGAATATCGCATCCGTAGTAAGTAGAATCCGTTTGCGTTCGAGTCTATTCAAAGGTTGATTAAGAGGTTGAATGCCTCGTTCGTGTGTTTCGTTCCTAATTCTCATGATCATCATCATCAGCCTATCGCAGTCCACTGCTGGACATAGATCTATCCAGTTGTTCGCCACTTAGTAGGGCAAACATCTATACCCATAATCGCCACGTTGGGCAGGCGGGTTGGCGATCGCAGGGCGTAGCTTCTCGCTCCCGTGATGCTGCTGCCCGTCATCGGTCTGTGCTATTTAGCTAAACTTTCAATTGTGTCCATCAATCGGTTGTCAGCGGCTCGTTTGTTATTCGGCAGGATACACCACAGGCAGGTGAGGTTGGCTTGGAGCGAAATGATGATAGGCCGCTCTCTTACATCCCTCCGACAACCGTTGGGGTAAACGAGTTCTGGAGTGGAGACCGCGTCTCGGCAAACGTAGTGTAGGACGCCCTCAGACCAGGTGGAGTGACGATTTGCGCAGGACGGCTGGCAAGAGCTGGATGCGAGAGGCCCGGGATCGATCGAAGTGGTGAGTATTGGGAGAGGCCTATGTCCAGCAGTGGACTGATGATGATGATTATTATGATTACATCCCTCAATACCTATAGTAAGATTACAATCTATCCAGCGAAAACTATACAAAAGTATTGGGAATAGACCGCTTGTTAAGGGTGTCATCAAAAGGACCGATTATTTCAGATTAATTTCGTCAAACTGTAAAGTTGTTACCAAAGCCCGCATTTCTCAACCGACAATCTCAATTAGTTCACACCCGAATTTGAACAGAAACCTTAGTTCAAAGAGAGAAGTAGATTTTACTAACCACTTTCTTTAAAGAAACAATTAAAGGCATTAAATAGGGCCGGAGGTAAAGTTTGAATTATTTAAATTGAGGTATTAAATGGCGTCCAAGTTTAGGCGCTTTGAATCTATGTGTAGGAGTAGGTATAATTAATTGGAGCCCCTTGATGTCTGTGTGTGCTTTGCGCCAAATTAACTTTTTTTTTTATTTATCATCATCATGGTGAGTGCTCTGAAGAGTTGTTTTCCCTTGTCCCTTCTTCCCTCTTCCGCTATAGAACCACACGTGCTGGCCTCCGTTGTCACAGTTTCACCATCGAAAACATTTCTTCGCGTACAAAAAAGTTCGGTTATTCCTTTCTTTGTAGGCTCGCTTTTTGAAGGTTGTCGGTTTTTTAATTTATTCATTACTAGCAGCCCGCTCCTCGCTTCGCTTCGGATAAATCAATTATTTCAGCTAAACATTTCATACATTGTTGGTGTTTTAGGAAGGACCTCTCATATTTTCTATGAATTAATATAACCTATACACACGCTTGCAACGCTAAAATTAATGGATGCTAGAAACAAAATGAAGATATATTCGGTTCGAAGGCTGAGAAATCTGAACATGGTTTGACACAAATAACAAACGCAATACGTGATGCAATTAACGTAAACGCAATACGTTTGATTATATTGCACAAAATGGTACAAAAGGCGAAATTCAATGCTAGGACCATTCTCTACCCGTTAACCCTTGGGTCATGTAGATCATGTTGGCCTCTGGTTGGATTTGAAGCCATGCCCTTTGTTCAGGAACCACCTGCTCTTTGCTAAGGTTCGCTTAACTGTTAGTTCAGATGAATAATATAATATCTAGCGACGTCTTTTAAACACTGATGACTTGGGTCGGGCCCCCACGACCCGCAACGCGCGCAAAGAGGGACCCCAGTGGGCCGCAGGTGGGCGGCGCCGGCAGCGGGACTGAGCCTCGCTCGTCCCGCTCCCGCCGGCAGAGGTGGGCCGCTTGGCGGCACCAGCGCTAAGCGCTGGGTTGTTTGGCGAAGGTCGCAGAGGAAGAGGAGTGCCCTTCGGGGGATCTCGCGGTGTTCCGTTGCCGTCCTCCCTATCCTCTGCGACCCAACGGCCTTAGGGCCGTGTGTGAATGTCGGGCTGTGGCCCTGTGTAGTGGTGGCCGTGGGGGTAGGTAGGTTACTGAGGATCCAGACTCCCCTGGGCTTGGCGGCGATGGTGGGTCACCGTGGGGTTTAGCGGGATAACTTGGCAACGCACACCGGTGTCTGCATCCCTATTGCAGACACCGAAGGTACGAAGGGATTGCCCACGTAAAAAAAAAGCATGGCATTGGCAACTGACAGGTAACTCACCAGTTACTTGCCTTAAACTCAAAACCTAGGGCATTTTTCATCTTAGTACCTACATGAAATTACCTTGAAAATGATTTAGCGATAATGATGCCGACCAAAAAGCAATACCTACCTACTTTAATAGCGCTATTTTCTTCCGACATGCGTAATTCATCATCATCAGCCTATTATAGTCCACTACTGGACATAGATCTCTATAATCGCCACGTTGGGCAGGCGGGTTGGCGATCGCAGGGCGTAGCTTCACGCTCCGGTGACGCTGCTGCCCGTCATCGATCTGTGATATTTAGCTACGCCTTCATCTGTGACGGTTAAACCGCCCAGAGTCGACTGCCAGCGCTTTGTTTGTTATTCGGAAGGATGCACCACGGGCAGGTGAGGTTGACTTGGAGCGAAAAGATGAAAGGCCGATCCCTCACATCGAACCGTGGGTCGAACACAAATTCACATCCCCTACCCCATGCGTTATTAAAACTATTTTATTAGGCTAAAATACATACATACTATTACATAGTATAGGGTACAGAAATTATAACATCGGATTAGAAAAGAAAAATATTTATTATGCATGCACAGATCGCAGTTTACATTATGTGAGCCTTCCTAAACCTTGAAAGAATGCATTCATATTTTTTGGGTTCTTAGAGCTTCATGGCACTATGATTCAGGATGCCTTGTTCACGGATTATGCTAGATCTGTTCGACTGTGCACTATTCCTAAATGTTGTTCCGATTTGTTGCTAAATGAGGAGCCTCCAAGCTGATAGCAGCATTGATGCAAGAAACACCGGTGGTGTGTTTTCAAATTGGTCGTATTTTTAGCTATAGCAATTTGCTTATAGTATTTTCCGAAGAATTTTATCCTGAAAGTAAGCCGACGGTTCACAAATATTTATATCACTGTTTGTTGTGAATTTCCGATAATTCCGTATTTACTTCTATGTCAGTATGTCAAAATGAAAATTTCTTTGACAAATTCAAGAAATGACAGTATCTATGGTCATTTCAAAAAGTATGTAACATATTTTGCCGAAATTGTAAATTCTAAAATGTATGATACCCTTGTAATCTATAGCCTGTGTATAAATCTGATGCATAAATAACATTCCTGTAAAGTTTCATCAAAATCCTTTCAGTAGTTTTTACGTGAAAGTACGATTTCATGTTAGAATTTATTTATTTAGATGTCATAACAGTTTCGGTTGCTATGGGAACGTTGTCATGAGACGTCAGTATGCAAGGTCTTTTCTTTTTTTGTAGATTAAAATCTTTTTGGTAAATTTGGGTTACATTATTGGAGTTTTAGCACGGATCCCTAACTTTTTTAAAAATATAATATAGCCTATGTTCAGCGCAGATACTGTAGCTATCCGACGGTGAAAGAATTATTCAAATCGGTCCAGTAGTTTCGGAGCCTATTCGTATCAAACAAACAAACAAACAAACAAACAATCAAATCTTTCCTCTTTATAATATTAGTTTAGACAAACATACACACAAAAATATAAATCTTTCCTCTTTATAAAATTAGGATAGATACAGACCTATTATTAATTGAACAGTGAAAATAAGATGAAATCTACTTGAAAATGTATCCATCAATGGTAATGACGGGCTCATTATTTTATTGAGAGCACTGGATTAATTAATATACCTACGTCGTTTAATTAATTTCGTACGCAGTTAAAACAATTTCGTAAATGTAGGAGGTGTTCATTTGTTTTGCTTAATGAAGTGCCGCCCCGTTTCGGTACGAATTGAATAATCATTCTTAAAGTTATCCGTGTGGTTTCCAGTATCCGAGGGGTTCCCGGATTTAGAATAGGACCACCCCATCTCATCCCGTGGGTGTCGTAGAAGACGACTATGGGAATATTAAGAAACGGGCAGCAGCGTTTACCTGGGTACTAATAAAAACAACTGCGGTCACCAAACCGCCTGACAAGCTTGTTGAAAGAAAGAAATAATCAGGTGATTATTGTTCATTTGGTACCAAAAAATACAGTCCACAGCTGGATAGGCCTCTCCAGTTATTCGCCACCTAGGGCAAACATCAGGCTGTACCCATAAATGCCACGCTTGGCAGGCTGGTTGGCGATCGCAAGGCGTAGCTTCTCGCTCCAGTGACGCTGCTGCCCGTCATCGGCATGTGGTATTTAGTTACGCCTTCAATCGTGATGGTTATACTGCCAACAAACGGCTGCCATAGGTGCCCCTGAGAGACTGAAACCTATCCAATAAATATTTGTACAACAAAATGTGTGTACTCTGTACATCTATTGATGCGATATCTCTCCATACCAGTAAAGTTTCATTACCAAAACTGGTGCGTTCATTGACATTCATGATGGCAATGTAGCCGTTTGTGGAATTTGGCAGATTCATAAGTTATGCGGCGGTGACCGCAAAATTGGGCTGGTTTCGGTTTTCGTAAAGATTAATATGAATTTTGGTTTATTTTGCAACATGAATAACTTGTTTTCGATGTTTAGGTTCGATAGATAGCAATTTAAATTTATTATTTGGGATCAGATCATTATTGGAGTATCTAATCTATTCAAATTGTAATATTATTTTTTTTTTCGGAAATGTTTTGATAATTTTGTTAACATTAAATGTGAAAAAGGGCGTAGCTTCTCGCTTTGGTGACGCTGCTGCCCGTCACCGGCCTATATACATATACTAGCTTTTGCCCGCGACTTCGTCCGCGTGGCGTGTTATAATTTTTCCCGCTAACTCCCGTTCCCGTGGGAATTTCTCAAAATACAGCCATAACTAAACTTTATATTTACTAAGGTACCTGCATGCCAAATTTCAAGCGTCTAACTTAAGCGGTTTAGATTTTTCATACAAAAGGATTTTCCCGCTAATTCCCGTTCCCGTGGGAATTTCGGGAATTCCTTTCTTAGTGCACCCCTACGGTACCTAAGCTACGTCCCTTCCAAATTTCAAGTGCCTACGTTTAGCCGTTTGGGCTGTGCGTTGATATGTCAGTCAGTCAGTCAGTCAGTTTCTCCTTTTATATATATATAAGAAGATAGATCTATGCCTTCAAAATGTATGGTTTTCTCGCGACTAGTCGGTTGCCTCGTGGAGACATCATTTGTTTTTAGCAGAATGCACCACGGGCAGGTGACGGTGGCTTGGAGCGAAAAGGTGATGGCTCGCTCCCTTACATCCCCATCATTTCAAACTTAACATCATTTATATTATGTTTCGCGAAAATGTTCGCTTGATAGCGTTAGTCTGTCAAAACACATCAGTTTTTAAACAGCCGTTTCACAGCGGCAAAACTGGTTGGCACCTCGTCCAGCGGACGCGTCGCGACCACAAAAGCACGTTGACAAGCCCACAGTGACACTTATTCGGGCAGTTGGCACTGTGCAAGCCAATAAAACAATTACCGTTGACGTCGCACGTTTTTATTTAAATCACTATGATTGACGCGAATAATTAAGTGACTGGTTGCCGGCCGAATTTAATTTTCACAGTAGATTCGTTAATTTTTCCGCTGGCGTGGAAAATTTAAGTTTGGTTGTCATTTTCGCTGCTGTTATTATTAACTTAAATTAAGCAGTTACATTTGGTACATTTATTCTTCATACTCCTAGGCAGATTATAGTACTATACTTTTAATTACACTAAAATCAATAGAAGCAGAGCAGTGAAGGGAAGTGTTGGGAAAACGGGAGAAATTTTTATCTGTATGTTTGATCGCATATCACGCGAAAACTACTGCATGGAATTGAAAATTGTTCATCAATATATTGCTAGCGGTTTAACATAAAATTTAGGCACCATTATGGAAGTCCATTATTTGTGCTGATACAGCTAGTATGCAATATATTCGGAGATTCGGAATTATTTAATTTGATTCCTCCTGCCCCTTTTTATCATCGGACGAGCAGGGATACGGCGAATAGGCACCGTTACATGGTGCAAGTTTCTAGGACGCGCACAGCGCGTTTCGCTTCTACCTTCATAGTGCGAACAGCTAAACTATAGAACTCTTTGCCGGGCTCCTTGTTCCCCGAGAGATACAATCTTCCGATGTTCAGGGGGAGAGTGAACCGGTTTTTGCTGCAGGCGAATCGCAGTCAAGCGCAAACTCATTTTGAATAAAAGAAAAAAAAGATAATATTTGCTTGATGGGCTTCGACTAGGTGAACACTCTTTCTTGTATCAGCTTTCATCTGTTTTCTTATTAACTTCCAAAATTCAGTACTCATCCGAAGTTCACGTCGCACCAATCACCGGCGGCCGACTGTACACGGCGCAATTTGTCCGGACAGGGCTGCGACAGGGTATCGAGTCGGATGTGACTGTACCTACCTACCGAGTGTCAATTCAGTACTACACGATTTTCTATTTGTCGGTCGATTGATTGCTATGTAGTTTCTTATTGCATAGCATTCATTATTACAAAGCTTGCAAACTTCCACTATTGGACCCCAATGACAATTGTCATATGGGGGAGGCCTATGTCCACCTGTCTTAGCTACCACGCCTGGCAGGCGGGTTGGTGACCGCAGTAGGTTTGATTAGGTAGGATAGGGAATGTAAGGGAGCGACCTATCATCTTTTCACTCCAAACCAACCTCACCTGCCCGTGGTGCATCCTGCCGAATGACTAACGAGGCGCTGGCAACCGACGGGTGGCGGTATAACCATCAAAATTGAAGGCAAAGCTAAGTAGATAAATAGCTACGCCTTAAATTTAGTCCATTGCTGGACATACGCCTCTCCAGTTGTTCGCTACTTTGGACCAACACCTGGGGGCTTACCCATAATCGCAACGCTGGGCAGGCGTGTTGACGATCGCAGCGCGTAGCTCCTCGCTACAGTGACGCTGCTGCCCATCCTCGGTCTGTGGTATTTAGCTACGCCTTTAATTGTGATGGTTGTACCGCCACCAGTCGGTTGCCAGACCTTCGTTTGTTATTCTGCGGGATGCACCATGGGCAGGTGAGAGGAGCTCAGAGCGAAAAGATAATACGTCACTCCCTTACATGTTGTGTTTGGGAGGTTTTTTTTTTATAGTGGCTCGACATAATGGCTTCTCTACGCCTAATGGAAAGCGAAAGAGAAGCCCAAGTCGCTGTGACAACGGGCAAGCAACTGGCCATTCACCTGTCAGTTGTCACCGCCATGCCGGCCCAACCCTAACCCCCCACGAGCACCGGAAACCCTACTCACCGGCAGAAACACGACCCAGAGGTCATTTGACTGCGGTATTCTATAGGGTGGAGGTCCTTCCCCTGACGGGCGGCTCAATTCGAGCGAAGATTCGCTATGCCCTACCTCTCTTATTGTCTCCGCCATGCCGGCCCAACCCTAACCCCCCACGAGCACCGGAAACCCTACTCACCGGCAGAAACACGACCCAGAGGTCATTTGACTGCGGTATTCTATAGGGTGGAGGTCCTTCCCCGGTCGGGCGGCTCAATTCGAGCGAAGATTCGCTATGCCCTACCTCTCTTAAATTGTAATGTATGCAGGTAGCCCTATTAACAGTCGGGCCTGCACACGGCAGTAACTCGTTAATTCCACTCATTGTCATACAGTGAACGATAAATTTTATCGATATGGTAATTACGTACCAACCGCTCAATAATGCCTGTTTCCATTTGTTTGATTGCACCGAAAATTTTGCGCTGTTTTATTTAATGCTACTGATTTTGGGTGGATTCAACCTGTGTTTTGTTAATACTGTTGTAGTCACAGTATGGTTGATGTGTTGAATTTAAATTAATGTGCGGAAGTGTTGCTTTGAGGTTTTCGAAATAATGTTGCGTTGTAGCTCAGGTTTAACTTTTTAAAGCACCAATTGCTGTACCCTTCTGAACCAAGGAAGGTTGAGTTCGATTGCTGAACATTTGGGTAAGTATGTTGCGTGTATTTGTAAGTATATATTTATGGTACTATCGTGGTTCTGATATCTATAACACAAGTTCTTATGATACCTACTTTGAGATCGGAGCAATGTATGTGATATTGTCTGATATTAACATTCAATTACTTCTATTTGGGAATGTAAGGGAGCAGGGCCGTCTTTAGACTATTTGAGGCCCTGGGCAAATTAGGATCGTGGGGCCCCTATGACCTAAATATCAGTTATCATTTGGTAATCTGGCAGGAACTATGGGGCCCCATTCGATCACGGGGCCCTGGGCACGTGCCCATAGTGCCCAGTGGGAAAGAGGGGCCTGTAGGGGAGTGTAACCTACCTTTCTTTCGCTCCAAGCCACCCTCACCTGCCTATGCCACATCCTGCTACAAATAACAAACGATACTTTGCCAACCGACTGGTGATGGTATAACCATCACGACAAAAGGCCTAGCTAAATACCACAGGCCGATGACGGGCAGCAGTGTCACCGGAGCGCCCTGCGATCGCCAACCCGCCTGCCCAGCGTAGCGATGAGCGAAGCCTACAAGCGCTTGCCTAAAGTGGCGAACAACGAAAGAGGCCTACCCAGCAGAGGACTGCGATAGGCTGATGATGTTTTTCTTTTATAAGACAGCACCCGGGATGTAAGGGAGCGACCTATCACCTTTTCACTCCAAGCCATCCTCACCTGCCCGTGGTACATCCTGCTAAACAACAAACGAGGCTCTGGCAAACCGACTGGTGGCGGTAAAACCATCACGATAGAAGGCGTAGCTAAATACCACAAGCCGATGACGGGCAGCAGCGTCACCGGAGCAAGATGCTACGCCCTGCGATCGCCAACCCGCCTGCCCAGCGTGGCGATTATAGGTATAGCCTCCAGAAGTTCGTCCTAGGTGGCGAACAACTGGAGAGGTCTATGTCCAGCAGTGGACTGCAATAGGCTGATGATGAAGACAGCACCCACTTCACAGTTTTATGAGTTAAAATAGGTACTTCCTCCAGATCATGCCCTAATATGAGCTAACCGCGTTATAATGTTTCGCTATTACGAAACAAGGTACCACTTTTCGACTTGACGAAGGTTTGACGGTGTGCCAATAAAACAAGAAATCTATTTATGTACCTTTCAATAAACGAAGGTATAATATTTTGCGAAATAAATGACGGATATCGTGAGAGTTCGCTATTTTTTTAGGACTATATTTTGTTCGTGATTGAGTTATTGAAGTGTCTTTCGTGACGTATTCATCGACGCAAATGGAATCCGAATGAGATATCTGGAAAAGACGGTTACGTATTGTTTTTCGGGAACACACGTAACATGTTTGAGGATGGTTTGATAACATTGATTTGAGTGTGAATAGCAATCAGAACAAACATTCCTGTGATGAACATTTGTGTTTGTTCCGTGTCTGTGTCTTTTGTCAGCCTATCGCAGTCCACTGCTGGCTGGACATAGGCCTCTCCAGTTGCTCGCCACTTAGGGCAAACATCCGGAGGATATACCCATAATCGCCACGCTGGGCAGGCGGTTTGGTGATCGTAGGGTGCAGCTTCTCGCTCCGGTGTCGCTGCTGCCCGTCATCGGTCTGTGGTATTTAGCTACGCCTTCGATAGTGATGGTTATACCGCCACCAGTCGGATGCCGGCGCCTTGTTTGTTATTCGGCAGAATGTACCACGGGCTGTAGAGGTTGGCTTGGAGCGAAATGATAAGGCCGCTCCTTTACATACATCTATATTAGTATTTAAGTATATATTTGTGGTATCTTCGTTGTTTTGATACTCATAAAAACTTAAACTACTTAATTTGCAATCGGAGCAATATATGCGATGTTCTTTGAATTTAAAATATATTTATTACTTATTTATATTCAAAAACTACAAAAGAGAAAAATATGCTATGTATTATAATGAAAATAAAATAAAAATTGGCTGAAAAGTTTACCAGATACATACAGTCTTTTGAAGGAAATAATATGTGGACGGTAAGTTCATCATCATCATTCAAACGTCCACTGCTGGACGTAGGCTTTACGTAATGATGTTTATCATTGGGGGATTTGCCTTAGTCGCAACCCTTGAAAGTCTGGTTGGTAACCGCAGTAGGTTTTATTTGTTCCTAGGTAAACACTGTCCATTTCCTAATATTCCCTTAGTCGCCTTCTACCACACTAACGAGACGAGATGGGGTATTCTAAATTCGAAAACCACACGGAATTAAAAGTTATACAATGTAAAAAAAAACAAAAGAGATCGAAAAATGTTCTAAAACAAAGAACAATCGCCGTTCACGCCTGACAGCGTCCCCGTGCAAGAGTGAAAACAATGTGAACGGCAAATTGCCAGTGTAAAACCCGCTGAGTAATTCCCTTTCCGTTATTGATTTGGCCCCATCTGTGACGCTGTCTGATATTCGTACTTGTATATTGTTTTATGAGATGTTACAATAATCGTCATCGGGACTCACTCCTATCTGGCGGTAAATACCAACTAAAACCGCTCCCAAAGAACGCACACGAACTATCAAGATAAAGATGAAATCTTGGATTGGTACGAAATGTACGATAATGAATTATGATTCCCATCATCATCATCATCATCATCAGCCCACATTAGTCCACTGCTGGACATAGGCCTCTCCCAATACTCGCCACTTCGATCGATCCCGGGCCTCTCGCATCCAGCTCTTGCCAGCCGTCCTGCGCAAATCGTCACTCCACCTGGTCTGAGGGCGTCCTACACTACGTTTGCCGAGACGCGGTCTCCACTCCAGAACTCGGAGCCGAAACGTGGACACTCACGGTACGGCTAGTCCACAAGTTGAAAGTCGCTCAGCGAGCTATGGAAAGGGCTATGCTCGGCGTCTCTCTGCGAGATCGGATCCGAAATGAGGTGATCCGGCAGAGAACCAAAGTTACCGACATAGCTTACCGGATCAGTAAGCTGAAGTGGCAGTGGGCTGGCCATATTATCCGCAGAACCGACAACCGTTGGGGTAAACGAGTTCTGGATGATTCCCAGCGTGGCGGTTATGGGTATGCCCATAACCGCCACACTGGGCAGGCGGGTTGAGGGCGTAGCTTCTCGTTCCGGTGACGCTGCTGCCCGTCATCGGTCTGTGGTATTAAGTTGCGCCTTCAATTGAGCTCATACCGCCACCAGTCGGTTGCCAGCGCCTCGTCCATTATTCGGCAGGATGCACCACGGGCAGGTGAGGTTGGATTAAAGCGAAAAGATGACAGGCCGTTCTCTTACATCAGACAGAGTTCGTTCGCACATTTTCCTTCCCATGTAAAACCCGACCCGTCATTCCCGGTTCATTATTGATTCGACCGGTTAGACCGGTTTTCCCCTTGCACCGGACTTACCCGCTAATGCACTGACTGGTTCGGAATCGGTTTTATCATTTGACAAGAATTCAAAGTGTTTTTGGCAAAATCACAATTGAAGGCGTAGCTAAATACAACAGAACGATGGCATATACTCCAGATGTTTGCCGTAAGTGGCGAGCAACTAGAGAGGCCTATATCCAGCAGTGGACTGCAATAGTATGTTGATGATGATCATGACGGTATGAACTATCTCTTCCAGACAATTTTCAGGTTATTTATGTACTGCCGCAGGAATTGGCTTCTTAAATTTCCACCTTTGCTAGTATAAAAAAAACGTATGAAAAGAAGTAACAAAGAACTGTGACTGCACTTGTTCACGCACTTGGCTAGTCTCCCCAGAGATCAGCCTGTGACAGAAATTCACCAACAGTATCAATAGTTCAACACTGTCCCGATTCTAAGGGGCCAAATTGATCAAAGGCACAATTCCTTAGACGTCGAAAGTCGAAACCCGTCTCCCGGCCGCAATGCGACGCGGAGGAAATAAAACGTTTACGCTTTGCGGTCCGATTGTTAAATATTTTATGATCTCCAGAGATTTAGGCGTGTCGTGTCAAAGAGCCGTATTAACTTGCTTTTTTACGGCGGCACGGAGCGCGCTCTCGTGTAGGGTTGAATCTTTGATGCGTCGATACAGTGGCTTAATAGATGACGAGATTTGGTACACGGTTAATCTTTGGCCGTTTGACTTTCGCTGTTAACCCTTGCGATGCGAATGTTTATTGTTTTGTTTTTGTTTGAAACGCTCCTTCGCCAACTGCTTTTATTTAACCCTCCCGTTACAAAAGAAATGCTGCATAACCAAGTTTCGATCAAGCAGATATCTTTTGTACTTTCTTTAATAAACCCATTGATTGAGACAGGTTGTCATAGCCACGACTTGACCTTGTGCAGTTTTTTAACCGACTTCAAAAAAAAGGAGGTTCTCAGTTCGATTGTTTGTATGTATGTTTGTCCGTGATAATCTCGCGTTTGGCTAAAGCTATTTGGATGCAGTTTTCAGAAAAGTATTTGTTACATTCAGGAGAAGGTTTTAGTACTTTAACCGACTAAAAAAAGGAGGTTCTACCCTTGCTTCTGCCTAAACATTACATAGTAGTAATACCATGTAATGTTTAGGCAGAATCAATTACTTTCGTAATAAATTGTTAGTTCACTAAATAATCACCGCTTCTAAAACTTTACTATAATATACTACACACATTTAACTCATAACTCGTATGCTAAGCAATTACTGGGGTTGTATTGAAATTCCGTCGATATTAAAATGAAGTTTCGCGTGAACTTCCCGAGAAGTACTATAAATCGATTACTGAATGAGTCCGCCAAGTTTCGGCATGTTTAGAGGTTATGTGTTAAGGAATTAATGTTCTATATATACACGAGTAGATGGGATGTAGGGAAGCGACTTATTCTGTCTTCTTTAAGCATCTGTTGAGCATGCCTTTCGCCAAGCGAAATTTTTTTGTGGTATGACGGATTATGTTTTCGTTCCCAGTCACCGTCACTTGCAATGTAAGGGAGCGACTTCTTACGACGCCTCATCTGCCCATGGTGCATCCTGCCGATAACAAACTAGGCTCTGGCAACCGATAGGTGGCGGTATAACCATCACGATTTAAGACGTAGCTAAACACCACAAGCCGATTATGTGCAGCAGCGTCACCGGAGCGAGGAGCTACGTCATGAATTGCCAACCCGCCAGCCCAACCTGGCGCTTAGGGGTAGCCTCTAGATGTTTGACCAAAGTGGAAAACAACTGGAGAGGCCTATGCCACGGGCAGGTGAGGATGATTTGGAGCGAAAAGGTGATAGTAGAAGGTAGGTCGCTCCCTTACATCATTTGGACATTTGCAGACTGATAATGATGATGATGATGGAACTAAAACGCTCAACACAGTTACGATTTGCCTAACATCATCATCATCAGCCTATTGCAGTCCACTGCTCCAGTTGTTCGGCAAACATCTGGGAGATATACCCATAATCAATACATAAAATAAATTTGTCTTACAAATATTTTCAAAAGCTTTTTCCTCGACATCAAATAACAATTCAGGAATAAATACCTTCCAATTACGTTGAACAAGTTTGAGAACTTCAATTGAGAATTTCTCAAAACTTAAATTGGTTAAAACATTCAAATGCAATCGTGCTAAGGGTTGAATTCCAATATCGCTCGGCTCCCGTTTAAATATCGACAATTTTTGCAGATAATATTATTGCATTTTTATTTTAGAAAGTTTTGAAATAGTATTCGAACTGTTTGTAATGTAACCTAATTTTCGAAAAATATTAAGAAACTAGGTAGGTATTCGTTATTCTTTTGCTTTTGTCATAGTTTTATTATTCTAAGACTCTTCGTAGGCAAACTGGATTTCATTCACTGGGTATTACCCAATCCTTAAAATTGCTATTCACCACACAATATCTATTATAAGAAACCGCATAGCAATCTCATCAAAATGCATGCAAGTTTAATTTAAAGCCATTTCAACCAAATGAGACGAATTTCTTCGAATCTAAATAGCTCCGTATATTGGTTCTGGATCTACATCCGTTTAGAAGAACGATCTAGAGTCGTAAATAGAACGTTGCCACGTATGTAAGGCTGCGGCTTGTGTTCGAGCGGGAACCATGAGCGAAGAGATTCAAAGTTGGCCACTTATGTGGGAGAATGTTATTCTTATACGGGGCGTTCTGGTTTAGGTTATGAATTAAGCAAAGATTTTTGGTGTTTGACTTATGAAAGAAAAACTTTTAGAAATAGGATCTGACCTGATCTGGGTATCCTGTTAGTATGTAGTTACGCCGATACAAAGTTTGGAAATGGCTGCCTCCAATCTGCTAAAAAGATGTTTCTAAATATGAGACATGGAATACTGTAGAGAGAAGGGTACTAACTCATAGTAAAATTATGAAGTTTAGGCCTACAAACTGTAGTTTTCGAGTTTATCAGCTATGCTATCAACTATGTACTCAGTTCTTTTTTAAAACAGTACAGCGTAATGGCTACCTATAGGATAGTAGATCGTTCTTACGCCACTGCTGGACATTGGGCTATCCAATTGTTCGCCCCCCTAATCTATCTTTTTCTTCTCTACACACTACGTTAGCCAATCTAGAAATCGTTAATCACATTGTCGATTAAGTTAAAAATAATATGTTTATAGCATCCAGCATTTGTCATACGCAGAATTATAACGGATCTACATCGCATAATTAAGCTGAATTATAATTAAACACAAACGCTATGTTAATTTTAAGTGAAACTTCCCCGCTTCCAACGAAACCGCAGCCCACCGCCCAACTGTCCTGCCGTAGCGTAAAATTGAAATTGAAAATTGTTACGCTTCCACACGCAATTAATCGTATTTCAACGATTTCACGACCAAAAACTGGGCTATTTTAGTGATTGCGATTGAACAAAGTGGTTTATTTACGTTGTGAAAACCTTATCAAAGGATTAAATCAAAAATTAATAGGCACGGTTGATTTTTATTCGTGCGAATAAATCTGAAAAGTGTGACGATTTTTTTTGTTCGATTCGTTCCGTTCAGTGTTGATTGCCCGTGAAAGGGGTGAATTTTAAAGGGAATTAGCAAATATCGTTGGTTCTTTCAGATCTATTTTCGTTTAATAAAATAAGGATGTAAAAACGAAATAGGTCAGGTGTTAAATTATTTTCTGCTTGTGCCATAGTCACTGACCTTTAACTAAGGTACGAGAATGCATTCCTTTGCTTAAAATTTACAAATACATAGTAGGTACAATAAAAAAAAGCACATGAAGTTGGGGAGAAAAATTCCAAAAACAAGGAATGCCGTCGGAATAATTACCGTTATTTGTGAACATGTCTGCTTGTATTGGTCTGGGTGTTTTTTATGTATAATATGTATTTATTTAAAAAAAAATATTATCTGAGTTAGTTTATCAGTTGTCTAGTACCCATAGTACAAGCTTCGGCTTAGTTTGGGGCTAGATGGCGCTGCGTGACATGTGTTGGGTTAGTTATTAGTTATTTATTTAAAAATAAATATTTATTCACTTTACACTACTATATTTGGGTCGTAAGATTATATCACCCTACCAATATTCAGTTACCAAACGTTAACTGTTACTCCCCCAATGAAAATTATCATTTGGAGGGCTTTGCCTTAGTACCCAAGTAAACGCGCTTGCCCGTTTCCTGATATTAGTCTTCTACGAAACAAAAGTACGATAAGATGTTACTTCATCCTTCATTTATAGTATGCTATACTAGCTGTGCCAGCGGCGTCCCACGCTTGGATATCGGGTTTCAAAAATAATGCCATAAACGATGCCTTAATTTTAAGTTAGACCTCTAGCAATACATTGGTGAAAACCGCATTAAATTCCATGTAGTAGTTTTCCCGTGATGTGCGTTCAAACATACAGATAAAAATTTCTCCCGTTTTCCCAACACTTCCCTTCACTGCTCTGATCCTATGGATTGTGACGTGATGAAAAGTATACTATAACCTGCCTAGGAATATGAAGAATAATTGTACTGTAAAGTATATAAAATATTTGTTTCTATAACGATGGGATTGGGCGGGCCATGTGTGCAGGATGAAGGAGGAGAGATGGGCCAGGATCGTCACACAATAGGTGCCAGAAGACGGCTACCGCCGAAGAGGGCGGCCCCGGAAAAGATGGTGTGACGATTTGGTCCATCAATCAGAAGATTGGCAGGCTCTAGCTTTAGATAGAGAACTTTGGAAGGATTTGGGGGAGACTTTTGCCCAGCAGTGGGACAGCACAGGTTGAAAAAGAAAGAAGAAAGAAGTTTCTATAACGAACATAACGAACAGACAGACAAAAAATTTACTGATTACATTTTTGGCATCAGTAGGTATCGTTCACTAATCACCCCCTGGTAGTTATTTTGAAAATATATTTCATGTAAAAAATTGACCTCTCTACAGATTAATTATAAGTATAGATTGTAGGAAGCCGATTAGCAATTATCTCGTTACCAAGTAGCTATCTGAAACGTTAGGTAAAGTACGGTTATTCAACTCTACTTAGACTCCAATGAGTGCACTACCTCCGGATCTTGACGTAAAGCGATCAGAGTCATAAACTTATAGCGATCGGTTAATTATTTATGGAATACGTATTATAGCAAATATTTATGGTAATAGGATTGATTCATTAACTCGTCAATTCCCAGTGTCACCTGTAGGTGACAGAGATTGACGATTTTTTTTAACTATTAAATTTAAAAAAATAAGGAAAATATATGCAACTACACTATAGTATACATTCAGTAGTATTTAAATAAATATATTTGACAATAGTAATCCATACATAAACCGCCAAATCATTCAATTGTTTCGAACGTTACTGACATTTTTTGACGCGGGAGCGGTTGGCTAACTTTTTTTTGCTGTAAAAATGGCAAAAGGGTAGGTACTGTAATGATTACTTTTGCAAATTGTTGCTAAGGTATGTAACCTCTAATACAAATAACTTTATTGAGAAATCAATAGTTTTTGTTCTCAAAAAAACGGTAAAATTAGCAGGTGTCACCTGTAGGTGACACTGGGCATTGTTATAACAACACCTGTACCTCCTGCGTTCAGGATAGCATCTTTTTTCCATGAAAAAAATATTGGAGGGACTGGACCTATTAGGAAAAAACTGTCTGGAAAACTGTGACTTTATGAACCGCAAAGAGATAAAGACGGAAGCCTAGGAGTGAGCTGGTTTATAAGGTCTCAAAAGAAATAGTCTCCGAGTAAAGTCGCCGAGTGGCATGACAATAGTGTTGATGCCTCTAATTGTCATGGATTGTCACCAATAACAAAAGTAGATCAGATTGATGTACTAAATAAAAAATAACGTAGTACAAAAAATAGAAGTTGCTACCATCCAACCAATTGCCCATCGCTTATAAAAATGTGTAACAAATAAATGGGTGGCGTAGATCATTTTGATGGGATGCCGATTCTATGACGAATGATTTATAAGGTAAGAAATGGGGTTTTCCAGTGTTCGCTTTCGGACTAGATTTATCCTGTCAAAATGCTTGGCTGATCGAAAGAAAGCTTGGCAGTACTCGACTTACTGGGAGTTCGGCCAACCTCTAGTAAATCGTATTTACAAAAATACCCGGGAAACCCCCAACTAAACACCAAATGCGGCTCTTGAATCCAGAGTTTCCATTGAAACTAGACTATCAGACAGTGCAGCTGACTATACAGAAAACGATCGTGCGCAACATCTTTGCAAACTATGCCATGAACGTAGAAAAAAAATGTGTTCTCAGGTGTAATATAGGTTTACATCGCATATACTGGTACAAATTTCATGAAAAGTAATAAATATAGCATATATACATACATATATATGTTATCTAATACATTACTTTCACATAATAAAAGTGTAGAAAAGAAAATAAGTTATATTCTTTTTATTACCATACTAAGTCAAAGGTATATATTATGCCCAGTGTCACCTGTAGGTGACACCCCCCTTACCAGAAAAATAGGGGGGGTAGATTTTTTTTTTGATATTTTTTATGTTATAAATATCTCAGACCGTCAATTAAAACAAAAATAACATACATTTTCAGTTTCACAGAAGCATGGGAATTGACGAGTTAAAACTTAATTCAGTAATGAAAAACATGTTTATTCTTTCTCTTCTATCTTATCTTCTTTAATTCATACCAAAATATTTTTGTATATGTATGAATGTAATATGTTATTATGTACAATTTATTTAAGTGTATTGTGTATATATATGTGTATGTCACTAAGCTACGCCCTGCGACCGCCAACCCGCCTGCCCAGCGTGGCTATTATGGGTATATCTTCCAGAAGTTTGCCCTAAGTGGCGAACAACTGGAGAGGCCTATGTCCAGCAGTGGACTGCAATAGGCTGCTGCCTGTCATCAGCCTGTAGTATTTAGCTACGCCTTCAATTGTGATGGTTATACCGCCACCAGTCGGTTGCCAGCGCCTCGTTTGTTATTCGGCAGGATGCACCACGGCCAGGTGAGGTTGGCTTGGAGCGAAAAGATGATAGGTCGCTCCCTTACATCCCAGGGTGGCATATCTTGGGTTATTTATTTACTTACATACAGGCCGTCCTAATAAAAGCGTGTTAAATGATGATTATGTTATGTCTAGATATAATCGCTCCATCTTGTAACTTAAAACCTCACCACAGGCAACTATGAAACGCTCTGCCGATCGACTTAATTGCACCATTGATTTCACGGTTCGACGCATCGATTCATCGCGAAAACCTATGGATGAACTGCTTACACGTTTTGTTTGTAACCATCAGATATCCGTATCAGATAGGTTTTATAACTAACTAGTTATAAAATGTATATATGAAAACTATCTCTCATTTTGTATATCGCGTTATAACGTAACCATGAATGCTTAATATTAAGAATTCGATTCGATCGAATTTGAATTGTTGGCATTTTAATTGAGAAAAAAAAGGGCTTTCTGTCATTACATTTACTTGATTGTGATTTGTTCATTATTAAATATTTTTATGGGTTTTATTGATAGCAAACCAAAAAAAAAGCAAATTTGTTAATAGTCTCCTTCTATCTTAAAATTCTCTACCCCTCTCAAGTTTGGTAGGAAAATATAGCTTTTGGAAAGCTGTTTGACAATTTGTAAGAGGTTTATAAAGATAAACCTATATCAATAAGATTATTTTGACTTTGTGTCCTAGTTAATAAGGACTACTAGTTTCAATATTTTCTTAATTATTTTTTTGGTTGATTTATGTCTGAACTTGAACCTCTACCCTAGCCTCTACCTACAGCCTAGGTGGCACTTTCTTCTTCAGTCAAATCAGGCAGTTAGTTATTACACATACGTATCACATAAAAGCAATAATCTGTCCGACAGTATCACAGCTACCATGAATTCCTAATACAAAGCGCCATTTTGTTCGAAAAAGCAAAATGTATTGGTTCCCAACGATATTCATGTTACTGCAGTAATATAAAATGGAATACGGTAGAAGGTTTAAATGTTTTATTCTGCTTTTAAATGTCTAACGCCTGTTCGTTTTTAGTGAAGTTATATTTTTTAAAAACCCTTGACGTAATCAAGAACCGTTTTTGATCAAATATACTTAAGAACACGCTTGATGAAATTTATCATTACAATCAGTCTGCAAATGTCCTTTGCTGGACGAAGACCTCCCCCAATGATAACTATTACTAATAACTCATCATCATCCTCTTAGCGTTGTCCCGGTTTGTGCCTCTAGGCGCAGGGTCCGCTTTGACCATGATCCTAGATATAGCGACTCTGGTCATTACATTGAAGCGACTGCCATCTGACCTTCGTAACCCTCAGAAAGGGAAACCAGACAAATTTAGATCATGGTTACACATTCAAAATTAAACTGGATGTGCAGGTTTCCTCACGACGTTTTCCTTCAACGCTAAGCTAGTGGTATAATTCCGCACATAGATTTTTGCAAATCCAGAGGTGCGTGCCCCGCGCGGATTCGAACCGACGACCTCACGTGTGTGAAGCGACGATCTTACCACTAGTAGCCTAGTGGTAAGAGAAGCCGTGGTAGCCCACGGCTTCTCTATTACTAATAACTATTAGCTACTAATGTTAATTGGGGGGGATGTGCTTTATTTGCACCACGCTTGGCAGGCCGGTTGGTGACCGCAGTAGGTTTTATTTGTAAGAAAGAAAGAAAGAAAAAACGTTTATTAGAGTCACATACAAATCAACAAGCAGTAGAAAATCAAACCACATATATAACATTAGGTGACACTAAATGGTGTCCACTCAGCATAAGCCGAGGCTTCTTGGTACCCAGGTAAATGCTGCAGTCCATTATCTTCTCGAATCTTCGAAATCCACGGGATCATCATCAGCCTATCGCAGTCCACTGCTGGACATAGGCCTCTCCAGTTATTCGCCACCATAGGCAAACAACTAGCTTACCTATAATTGCCAAGCTGGGCAGGCGGGTTGGCGATCGCAGCTCGTAGCTCCTCTCTCCACTGGCGCTGGTATCCGTCATCGGTCTTTGGTATTCAACTACGCCTAGCTATGGTTATACCGCCACCAGACGGTTGCCAGCGTTTGTTATTCGGCAGGATGCACCACGAGCAGGTGAGGTTGGCTTGGAGCAATAAGAGGATATGCCGCTTACCCTTACTAACTTAATCTGGAAACACATGGACTGATCATCAAGTGAAGAGAAAACTTTTAGCGCTAATAAATGTTCTTCAAAGCTTTCTGGAAGTATTTACTCTTAGTAGTACTTTGTATATTGAGGAGCACGTTTCCAAACACTTCTTGTCTCTCGTGTGACACGTACAGCAATTTCAAAGCGTCTAGTGTGATCGATGTTGTCTCGCTCAGATATCGGCTTGAATATCAATTGCATTCGCCGGTCAGAAAGGATGGTCTGTCGGTTTGTGTTTTAGAAGAGGATTGACGAAGCACGATTGACATTTTGAAGTTCAATGATGAGTTGAGGTTGTGAAACAGTTTCATGCGACGTTATGAAGGTTTATATTGAAAACTATTTTGCTTCATAACTAAATAGTATACCAATAACCGCCTTGACCTATCATCATCATCATCAGTCCACTGCTGGACATAGGCCTCTCCCAATACTCGCCACTTCGATCGATCCCGGGCCTCTGGCATCTAGCTCTTGCCAGCCGTCCTGCGCAAATCGTCACTCCACCTGGTCTGAGGTCTTGACCTATCGTTAGAGCAAAATTTGAGAATGAGATGAATCACCTCACAAAAAAACTTCTACAAATGTAGAAGTTCTAAGAACAGGAAAAACGTGAAATGGTGCTAGTACAAAATAGTGTATAATATAGGTACAGACACTTTCAAGTCAATCCTAGTTTCGTAATAACAAACCAAAATCACAGAACATTGACAAACGCGACAGAAAATTAAAAACCGATCTCGAGAAACTCAAAAAAAAGTTCAGTACAAACGTTCAATGTTCATAAAACAGCGTGCCAAAGCGACTGTACAAATGCTTCATTTCTCTCGATTCCCACTCGTTCATCTTTTTTTTTCTCTAATAAAGCCGTAAATCTGAACGTCTTGACGTGTAACGAGATAAAACAAAATACACTGCACGCTTGTGCGCTTCTAATTGTGTGCTCTTGTTAAAGCCTTCTGAGGTATACTTCACTGGAAGAGACGCGAATTTTTTTTTACTTCTTGGTAGCGAGTATCTAGGTTGCATTCGAAGTCAGACGCTTCCACATTGAACCTACGGTTTATAAATAAATAAATATATATCAGACTACATCTTAACTAATATTATAAAGCTGAAGAGTTTGTTTGTTTGTTTGTTTGAACGCGCTAATCTCAGGAACTACTGGTCCGAATTGAACTACTGGTCCGAATTGAAAAATTCTTTTTGTGTTGAATAGACCACTTATTGAGGAAGGCTATAGGCTATATAACATCACGCTGTAACTATTAGGAGCGAAGAAATAATGGAAAATGTAAAAAAGAAAACGGCGAAAAAATAACTATTCCACGCGGACGAAGTCGCGAGCACTGCTATCACATATATTACTCCGATCCCAAAGTAAGCTTAAGCACTTAGGTATCAGAAAAACGAAGCTTCGATTCTCACCTGAGACAAACCTAGGTTTGCACCCCTAAAACACCGAATTTATAGACATAGCCACGTTATTTCAAGGCATAGAATAAATCTTTGTTACATCAAAAAAAGAAGAAAAATATACTCGTATTAAGTAATGCATGATGCTTTTGACTTAGTGCTAACGGTTTTAGTATATCGGGAATTTTTAAAATAAACTTTAATTTGAAGTCATCATCATCAACTGCCTATTACAGTCCACTGCTGGACATAGGCCTCTCCAGTCCTTCGCCACAGGGCAAACATCTGGAGTATATACCCATAATCAACAATTTGAAGTAAGATTACTTAATTGTGCTTCGTTTCCACTAAGGGATTGTTCCGTGTCTGAGTGTTTGTACTTGTATTTAAGCACTAGCTGTGCTCGCGACTTCGTCCGCGTGGAATAGTCATTTTTTCCCCGTTTTTTTTGTACATATTCCATTATTTCTTCGCTCCTAATAGTTGGAACGTGATGTTATATAGCCTAAAGACTTCCTCGATAAATGGTCTATTCAACACAAAATTAATAATTTTTCAATTCGGACCAGTAGTTCCTGAGATTAGCGCTTTCAAACAAACAAACAAACTCTTCAGCTTTATAATATTAGTTAAGATATTAAAAAGTGGAAATCTCTGCCGGCACACGTGTTTCCTCCTACTTACAGTATGGGATCCTTTAGACGAAGCTTGAAGATCTCACGGGCCAGCATGGCTGTGGTAACTGACTGGAAACTGAGGTTTCCCGCCCGTTATCAGAGCGATTTGGGCTTACTTTTAGCTTTCCATCAGATAAAAGGAAGCCACTATGCTGAGCCAATATAAAAAAGCTGTAACGAGTTTGCTAAGTAATTGTCACTTCCAGTATGTATTTTCAGGGTTAATTCCGTAAGAGCTCTATACACTGATTTATGTTGTACCACTGTCACGTGGCCGAGCTGGAAATAAAAGCTAGATTCCATGAGTACCTTAATGTGTCGACTTAGGTTACCTAGCTCTCTCCTTTAAGATCTAGATTAAGACTTGAAAATCGAAGTGCTTTGTAAGGAACATTGTGAGTTAAGTTTAGAAGTGGAATTTAGATGTTAGGATCTTTTAGTTATATTTTGACGACCTGTTTGTTTCAGTGGGAGAGAGAACTGCATCAGGGGGATGTATGGGGGCGGCCTATCATCTTTTCGCTCCAAGCCAACCTCACCTGCCCGTGGTGCATCCTGCTGAATAACAGACGAGGCTCTGGCAACCGACTGGTGGCTGTATAACCATCGCGGTTGAAGGCGTAGCTAAATACCACAGGCCTATGACGGGCAGCAGCGTCACCGGACCAAGAATCTACGCCCTGCGGTCACCAACCCGCCTGCCCAGTGTGGCGATTATGGGTATATCCTCCGGAAGTTTGCCTTAGGTGGCGAACAAATGGAGAGGCATATGTCCAGCAGTGGACTGCAATAGGCTGATGATAATGATGATGTCTATTTATTGCTAAATACTATTACTCTTAATACAAATTGAAGGTCTGAGATATATTTACGTAGATAAAGTCCCAATAAAATGGAACTATTAGAAACTGTTTGCTATAATTACGGCCTAAGAATGAAATATGAGTTAGTACGGTCAACTTTGGTTCCGGGTTGAGTAATGCTAATGACATTCTAGTGTTAAGCCCAACCCAGCTTACAAGTCTAGGTATTATAATGCGAAAGCTTAATTCGATGGAAGTTCAATAAAATTTTTTTGGGCATTAGGTATTGTTAATAGAACGTATTTCCAAAAAATGTACTGAGAGAAGCCCAAGTCGCTGTGACGACGGGCAAGTAACTGGCCAGTTACTTGTCCGTTGCCACTGCCATGCCGGCCCAACCCTAACCCACCACGAGCTCCGGAAACCATACTCACCAGTGGAAACACGACCCGGAGGTCATTTGGCTGCGGTATTCTATAGGGTGGAGGTCCCACCCCGGGCGGGCGGCCCCGTGCGGGGATCGAATCCACGACTCCTGGTTCAGAAGGGTTATAAGCCATCGGCATCGGACCACTCAAAAGGGGGCGTCTACGCTTTCTTTGAGAAATACTGCTTTATACAAAGATGTTTTAAAACAAGAGCTTTGAGATAAGTATAAGTGGTCGTCTTGGAATATCTTGTCCGAACACTTATTATATTTTATTCCAGAATATGAGAGATATCTATGGATAAAACGCAGGTTGGGAAAATTGCACGAGTAAAATTTTAAATATGAATTTTACAATTTCTCCGTTTATAGTAGTCATGAATTTTATTATGACTTGAGCACGAAGTGAGTAATAAATGTAATTTAAATCTCTGAAATAGCTTTTTTTAAGTATGTTCTTTTTGACTTTCATCGCTTGATGAAAGTCAAAAAGAAGCCTAAAAGTCTACTACGATGGAGTACCTAGTAACCGAATGGTAAAATAAGAAATAAAATATGAAATGGGATGTAAGGGAGCGGCCTATCTTCTTTTCGCTCCAAGCCAACCTCACCTGTCCGTGGTGCGTCCTGCCGAATAGCAAACGAGGCGATGGCAACCGACTGGTGGCGGTATAACCAACACAATTGAAGGCGTAGCTAAATACCACAGACCGATGACGGGCAGCAGCGTCATTGTAGCGAGAAGCTACGCCCTGCGATCGCCAACCCGTGTGCCCAGCGTGGCGAGTATTGGTATATCCTCCAGATGTTTGCCTTAAGTGGCGAACAACAAGAGGCCTAAGTCCAGCAGTGGACTGGAATAGGCTGATGATGATCTATCTGAAGTAACAAATTCCCATTCTTATCTCCCAGCTAATCATTCATGAAACTTTATAAACATTTAACCCTAAAATTTGCATTCGCAAAAATGAATAGGCTGTAAATATGTACCTACTATCGGTTAAAGGATTAAGTCATCCCAATGCTTAACTGAAATCCGATTCTGTTAAGTAAAAACCAATGAACCAACCAACCAAAGAGTAAGGTGGTCGTTATAGATCTACAAAAGCATTACACAATCAATTGCACATTGGAAATATGCAACTGAATCTAGACTTTATTTACTCTAAGGTAATGTTTGTTTTTGTATGGATGTAGATGTCGGTACAACTCCTATGTGATCTTTAGAATTCGCTCAGTTTACGAATGCAAGCGAAATGGTGTGTTGAAATGCAACTTTGTACGGATTAGTCGTTTAGAGTGGTTTGTTCAGTCATGTATGCAATGTTTTTTGTTCACTAAGCTTGTTAGATATCTAATGGGTAGATGTGTTTTAACTAATTTATGGTATGCAAGGGAGCAACCTATCACCTTTTTGCTCCAAGCCATCCTCACCTACACGTGCCATTGCCCTACGTGGCGAACAATTGGAGAGGCCTATGTCCAGCAGTGGACTGCTATAGGCTGATGATGATAACTAATTTAAACTTTTTTTGACTGGCCCGACGGCTCATTTTTTTTTTTTTTTTTTATATAATAATAATCTTTATTGCACATAAAACACATTACATAATAATCTCACGCAATAAATTTATTGCAGTCCACTGCTGGACATAGGCCTCTCCAGTTGTTCGCCACCTAGAGCAAACTTCTGGATGATATACCCATAATCGCCACGCTAGGCGGGTTGCACGCTAGCTTCTTGCTCCGGTTACGCTGCTGCCCGTCATCGGCCTATGGTAATTAGCTACGCCTTCTATCGTGATGGTTTTACCGCCACCAGTCGGCTGCCAGAGCCTAGTTTGGTGTCCAGCAGGATGCACGGACCACGGGCAGGTGATAGATGGCTTGGAGCGAATAGGTGATAGGTCGCTCCCTTAAATTGACAGGCTCGGTGGCTCATTTGGTAGTGACCTCTGCCCTCTGAGCCAAGGGTCGTGGGTTCGATTCCCGCACAGTACAAACATTTGTGTTCATGAATATGTCTGTTTGTATTGGTCTGGGTGTTTTCTATGTATAATATGTATTTATTTACAAAAAAAAATGTATCTAAGTAAGTTTATCAGTTGTCTAGTACCCATAGTACAAGCTTCGGCTTAGTTTGGGGCTAGGTGGCGCTGTGTGGCCCAGCGTGGCATGTCTTGCGTTATTTAAATCCCAAAATTTTACAAGAGTCATTTTTTACAAGAGGCGTCTAATTATGTTAGTACACAATGTAACTATAAATTCTTAGACAATTATTTGCTAACCATTTGAACAAATCGGTGAACTGATTATCTATCTATACTTATAATAAATCTGTAGAGAGGTCAATTCTGTACATAAAATATTTTTTCAAAATAACTATCAGGGGGTGATAAGTGATCGATACTGATACCAAAAATGCAATCAGTAAAATTTTTGTCTGTCTGTCTGTCTGTCTGTATGTTCGTTATAGAAAAAAAAACTACTGAACAGATTTTGACGAAACTTGGTACAATTATTCTTCATACTCCTGGGCAGGTTATAGGATACTTTTCATCACGCTACAATCAATAGGAGCGGAGCAGTGACGGGAAGTGTTGGGAAAACGCGAGAAGTTTAAACCTGTATGTTTGAACGCGCATTACGCGAAAACTACTGCATAGAATTGAATGCGGTTTTCACCAATGTATTGCTAGAGGTCTAACTTAAAACTTAGGCACAAGGTATAGATGGGTATTATATGGAAGTCCGTTATTTTTGAAACCCGATATCCACGCGAGCGACGCCGCTGGCACAGCTAGTTACCAATAAAAATCTTTATAGACTATTTGTCTCGTGATTTCTCAATAACATTACATTTGTATTGGATAAATATAACGTTAAAACAACATTAACATAGCTATTACAAATAAAATTATTTATTATATTAGTTGACGTTACGTTAGAGGTTAGGTTACGTTATTATTTGAAAATATAAGAAAATAAAATTTAATGATATTGGAAAAGAATAGAATGTCTTTATTCATGTCACAACAAAAAAGAAACAGATATTCAATCGAATTGAGAACCTCTTCCTTTTTTAAGAGTCGGTTAGGTTAGTTAACAGTTAGGAGTCGCCGTCGCCGGATACGGCTTGGACATGATGATGATGACATTATGTAAATAGAAATTATTCTACCGCAGTGTTTGGAACGTAGATTCTATTCATCACTCTCATTCCTATACCCAGTCCTTCACTGTCCAATCCATCCGCTTGTGGAACTCCTTACCTTCATCCATCAGACAGTCCCAATCTCTTCCTTCATTCAAGGCTCGGGTAAAAGAGCATTTTTTGGCATCTTGAGTTTTATTCTATTTCCATATTTCTTCTCTTCTTATTCTCTTCTTCTTTTTATCATCACACTGCATGGTTTCGGACGCTGGCACTGCATAATTCGTTCCTATATAATGGTATATATGTATGGTAGTATATATGTACGTATTATTTATGCATATATTATATCTATATTTATATATATATGTATGTATGGTGTATTATTCTAAACTCATGTATTTATTATATTTGTATTTTATTTAGTACTCATGTATTTAATATTTATGTTTTACTATCAACAATCTCTGTCAGTCTATAGCTCACCTCACCCTGTCTGTTTAATTTATCCTCTACCCTAAGGTTGCCTGGAAGAGATCGCTTGGAGCGATAAGGCCGCCTAATTGTACAACTAATGTCCATTTTACTAGTTTTAAGTTGATTGTATGGTGTGCAATAAAGTATATCTATTCTATTCTATTCTATTCTACCGAGAAGAACCAACTACGTTTAATTTGCGAATAGGACATTCTGTGAATAGACCGTTTTTTGGCAGACCAGGTGAAATGTAGCTGTTCTACAATGCAATGATAAAAATTGAGTTTATACAAATAAAATGCAAAATTCGTTGTATGCGAATTCTGCTACGAAGTCGCAGATCAAGAGATGTCGTTGAGAACATACATACATACAAAACGTCACGCCTTTCTCCCAGAGGGGTAAGTAGAGACCACGTCCTTCCATTTGCTACGATCCTGGCACACAACTGAGAAAGTCGGTGAGAAAGTCTTCTTTTTGCTTACTATGCTTACTCTATCTTCTTACACACATACTTTTTGTCAAACGTTCCAGCCACGCCGAAATAGCAATCCATTCCCATACAAAATAGGCCGCGTTAATCCCAATTCACAATCAACATTCTCCAACTACTTAGTAGAAATTGTGCCCGTGTACAATTGTCGCCGGCAAACAATGGATGCAGCTTAAATTCAGTTGATAGCAGCTAATAATAGCTTCATTGCATTGTTGATGGCAATTCCGGCAGACATGCAACCTATTCTGCCGGTCTTATAAACTTGTAATAGCTTTGTAGAGAGAGAATGTCTTCGGGAGAACGTAAGGGAGCGACCTATCATCTTTAGCCAAGTGTATCCTGCCGAAAAACAAACGAGGCTCTGGGAACCGACCGGTGGTGGTATAACCATCACGTCTGAAGGCATAGCTAAGTACCACAGGCCGATGACGGGCAGCAGCGTCACCGGAGCGAGAAGCTACGCCCTGCGATCGCCAACCCGCCTACCCAGGGTGCCGATTATACGTTAGGTAAGACCTCCAAGTGTTTGCCCAAAGTAACTAGCAACAGGAGAGGACTATATCCAGCAGTGGACTGTGATAAGCTGTTGTTGTGTTTCCCTTTTGAAATACAGAACCCGAAAATAGAATCGGAATCGTGTCGCCGTTGTAATTGTTACATTTCCTACTTATTTGCTTGAACGCTGGGCCCCACATCGCCATTTAACCCCAAACTAAGCCGAACCTGGTACTATGGGTACCTGACAACTGATAAACTTTAGATACTGTTTTTTGTAATTATACAAGGTGACATTTTAATCACTATTCAAATTTTTTTTGGGCATTAGGTATAGTTATTAGAGCCTATTTCTGCAAAAATAAATATAGTTAATATTTTCACAACAAAGTTATTGTCCCGAATCCACTATAAATTTCGCATGGTTACCATTTCTGGCGTAAATATTTAGTACGCAAAACGATAAATATCAATGGTATTACGAATTAAGGTACGAATTAAAGGTATGACGGTATTACCGCGAGTACTGCGAAATGGTAACCATGTGAAATTTATAATTGGTTCGGGACAATTAATTTGTTGTAAAAATTTTACCTGTATTTTTTTTTGTAGAAATGGGCTCTATTAAAGATACCTAATGCCCAGAAAAAATTTGGATAGTGATTAAAAAGTCATCTTGTATAGTAGAAAGGTATTTCATTAAATGTTTATGGTTTTACGATACCCACGGAATGAGATGGGGCGGTTGTCTAAATCCGGAAACCACAAGAGCAATCCATGCATTTATATAATTATTTAGTTACTGTAGTATGTTCATAAACAAATAGACATTTCATTAAACGGATAGGGCATTGACCCCGTCATATAAAAATTTATTAAGAACAGTAGAGGTAGGTACAATACAATCGTTCATGCGCGGACGCAGATTTCACAACGGTTAACAATTTGTCTAGATAACCTAAATATTTAGCACAATGTTACATGAGCAGCTGTTCAAAAATAAAATTGGTTTGTCGCAAAAATGCTCGTGAAAATTGTTACGTTTCGTAAAAGGCGTTTGTCGTTTTTATTACATTCCATCTGTTTTGTTCACACGATTTTATTTGATAGTAAAAGATGTTGCAAAATATGTCTAATAGTTGTGCAGTAATTTGGTTGTGTTGGATGTAAGGAAGCGAACCTCTCATCTTTTCGCTCCAAGCCAACCTCACCTGCCCGTGGTGCATCCTGCCGAATAACAAACCAGGCGCTGGCAACCGACGGATGGCGGTATAACCATTACAGTCGAAGGCTTGGCTAAATACCACAGACCGATGACGGGCAGCAGCGTCACCGGAGCGACAAGCTGTGCCCTGCGATCGCCAACCCGCCTGCCCAGCGTGGCGATTATGGGTATATCCTCCAGATGTTTGCCCAAAGTGGCGAACAACTGGAGAGGCCTATGTCCGGCAGTGGACTGCAATAGAATGATGATGATTGGTTGTGTTATGGAAATGCATAACAAATATTATCATTATCATCAGCCTTTCGAAGTTCACTGCTGGAAGTGCTGGACATAGGCCTCTCCGTTGGAGTAACAAGTTCTAATCATCATCACTTTTATCATCAGGCTATCACAGTCTGCCGGCCATAGCTCCCTCCAGTTGTTCGCCACTTTGGCAAACATCTAGAGGCTTGCCCATAATACTCGTAGCCACATGAGCAGGATGGTTGGCGATCGTAGGGCAAAAATTAAGACGAAATAACAAACATAGCTGAGACTAAAGAAAAAATCAGTCGAGTGATTTTTTCTCAGAATTTTTTTTATAGTGGCTCGACATAATGTCTTCCCTACGCCTGATGGAAAGCGAAAGAGAAGCCCAAGTCGCTGTGACAACGGGCAAGTAATTGGTCAGTTACTTGTCAGTTGCCACCGCCATGCCGGCCCAGCCCTAACCCCCCACGAGCTCCGGAAACCCTACTCACCGGCAGAAACACGACCCAGAGGTCATTTGGCTGCGGCATTCTATAGGGTGGAGGTCCTTCCCCGGACGGGCGGCTCAATTCGAGCGAAGATTCGCTATGCCCTACCTCTCTTAAACGCTTTAATCGCTGCAGTTCAAATTGATAAAGGCGTTTAAAAAAGTATCAGATTGAAACCCACGACCTTCAGGGTCCCCTTGACAAAGGTTTCGACTTATATCACTATTTAATCTGAAGGTTAAAATATGTATTCGAACTATATTGATTGACTGTCGCTACCTTACAGAGAAAAAAAATTACTACCGTGACTTTTTGTCGTTAGGCTCACAAATTTGTGCCCATAATTTGATGACCTTGTAAAGTTTAATTGTTCTTACGATACCTTTTGTTTTTACAAGAACATTTCATTGAACAATATCAAGGTTATCGTCAAAATATTGGACCACTTATTTTTATTTTGTACTTATTATTAACACGAAAAGGGATAAACGTTACCGGATTATGAAAAAGTAATGAAGGTTTCTGTTTATTATAGCAAATAATTATTATAATATCCTGACTGCCAATCTCCAAGTTAGCCAAGCACATTCTCCTCCTCTTAGCGTTGTCCCGGTTTGTGCCTCTAGGCCCAGGGTCCGCTTTGACCATGATCCTAGATTTAGCGAGTCTGGTTATTACATTGAAGCGACTGCCATCTGACCTTCGTAACCCTCAGAAAGGGGAACCAGACTAATTTGGATCATGGTTACACATTCAGAATTAAACTGGATGTGCAGGTTTCCTCACGATGTTTTCCATCACCGCTAAGCTAGTGGTATAATTCCGCACATAGATTTACAAGATTTAGATTTACAAGTTAGCCAAGCACACAGGAGATATTTATAAAGTGCACAAGTGTATGTCATTGTCATCGTCAGCCTATCGCAGTCCACTGCTGGACATAGGCCTCTCCAGTTATTCGCCAGTTTAGACAAACATCTGCAGGCTCTACCCATAATCGCCACGCTGGGCAGGCGGGTTGGCGATCGCAGGGCATAGCTCCTCGCTCCAGTGGCACTATTGCTCGTCATCAGCCTGTGACATTTAGCTGCGCCTGTAGCGCCTTCGGTGCGCCTTAGGCATATCTAAATGACTCATCATCATCATCAGCCCACATCAGTCCACTGCTGGACATAGGCCTCTCCCAATGCTCGCCACTTCGATCGGTCCCGGGCCTCTCGACTAAATGACTGTTCATTCACAAACTGTAATTCCTATAAAGAAAACTCAATTCTAAGTCTTTCATACACAAATCGCTGCAAAACTTTCCAATAGAAATGGGAAACTCGAAGCCATGAACAAATAGGCGAACAGGCCGACAATTATAACGAAACATCGCGTTAATAAACAGATTAATTTAACGGACTTATACTTAATGAAGTCGGATTTGGAGGGAGAAATTAACAGCCATTTTTAATGTTGGAAGTTTTCGTTACGATTATTTAACGAGAACTTTTTAGTAATAACTTTTTTTTTTTAAAGTAGCTCGACATAATGGTTTCCCTAAGCCTGATGGAAAGCTAAAGAGAAGCCCATGTCGCTGTGACAACTGGCAAGTAGCTGGTTAGTTACCTGTCAGTTGCCACTGCCATGCCGGCCCAACCCTAACCCCCCACGAGCTCCGGAGACCCTACTCACCAGCAGAAACACGACCCGGAGGTCATTTGGCTGCGGTATTCTATAGGGTGGAGGTCCTTCCCCGGACGGGCAGCTCAATACGAGCGAAGATTCGCTATGCCCTACCTCTCTTAGATTTAGAGTTATTCTCAGCCAGGTTGTGGTTTTTATTAATTTCACTCACATACATATTTTTTTTATTTCTGTGGCGGCAGACGAGCAAATGTGATGCCTAAATGGTAAGCAGTCGACACCGCCCATGGACACCCGCAACTCAAATCGAGTTCTGGGGTCGCTGCCGGCCTTTTAAATAGGAGTACGCTCGTTTCTTGAAGGCTCCCAAGTCGTAGCTGTTCGGGAAGACTGTCGCAGGGAGTTGGTCCCACAAAACCGATGCGCGAGGCAAGAAGTTCCAATCGATAATCCGATGAAACGATAGTTTATTCAACCGAAGATCAGGCTCAGAACCGTGCATCGGAAAACAGGCTTAACGTGCTTTGCAATGCACGGGAGTATACCACAGCCAACATCCTGACTCGGGAGCTGTTACTGAGTTTGTTTTTACAGAAAAACTCGGCAACAATTTTTGCCCAACACGTTATTTGAACGCGAGACCTCTCTGAATAGAATAATACGAATCCAAACCCTGGGCTTTAGGCGAAAGCTGCACACAATGCTTCAAAAACCATTGTATTTTTGGCAGTACAACTTTCTAAAAGGACTTTTACCCCACGACTTTGCATGTGAATTAGGTATTAATATAAAATATTTCCATACACTCTATAGAACATTTTTCCAATACATTAATAAGTTCAACTCCAAACTGGTCTCCCTTGTAAGCCCTTCAGTACAATATCCAATTTATAAGGCAAAGTTTGAATTGTCTTCTGAGTTCTGACTCCATTAATGATACCCAAGAGAGCCGTGACTTTTCACTCCTTTTGTTATGAAAACCTCTGCCCTCGCGAGATTACGAATGTTGTTTGCTTTAACTGACCTTTTTTAGTGCCGCGGTGAGAAAAGAAAAGAAACATTTACCTTCATGCAAAGATTTTTACTTAAAAGATACATTGGGTTTCAGATACAACTTGAAATGAATAAAACTAAAACAGTTTGGTCTTCAATTAAGATAGTATCATTCATGACAATGATAATGTCTTTGGTTAAGGTTCCATAACCATCACGATTGAAGGCGTAGCTAAATACCGCTAAAATAATGTAACGCCCCCCTTACCATCCCATGATCTTTTCGCTCCAAACCACCCTCAACTGCCCATCGTCCATCTGCGGAATACGGTATACCTATCAAGGTTAAAGGCGAAGAAGAATCCTGCTTGATGAGCAGTAGGATCTACGCATCTAGAAGCTACTCCCTGCGATCGCTAATCCGCTTGTCCAGCGTGGCGATGATAGGTCCTCCCAATGTTTGTCCAAAATGGCGAACAACTGGAGATGCTTATGCCCAGTAGTGGACTGCAATAGGCTGATCATGATGATCATCACTATGACACTTCCAATCGGAGAGTTTTGCTGATTTCTGAAGATCAGCCACCGAAGTTCCTGAACTCAAGACATTTCGACAATGTTTGACCTTGCAGAAAAGATAAAAGCGTTCCAGATTCGAATGAATAATTCAATTAACCACCGAGATTGTCAAAATAAAACGAAAGATGAAACTTTCTATCGAATATGTTGTCGAAACTGCGAGGCCAATTTGTTGGTACCTGCATCACGTTCGAACATGTACGTGTTGCATCTAACGGTTTTCTCGGCGGGCAATAACTAAATTAGAAAAGTTTCTTTGCCTTTACATCGTAGTTTCGACTATTAGACGCTCGCAACAACGACAGACGATTTTGATGAAGTTGGATCTAGCAAAAATCAAGCTTATGTTAAGATAACTATGCTATTTCTAGACAATGTTGTATTGAAGATGAAAAAGAGTAACTATCGCGTTTCTTGCTGGTTCTCCTTGATAGAAGCATCCATCCAAACCTGGAACCTAATTCCGGTATTCCGAATCATCCGAATAGTGAATGATTTAATTGATAAAATATTTTTTTCTTCTAATCTATTCTAGTTTATTATACCCAGTAACCATCTCGAATTCATGAAGTTGATGGTGATCTGTAAGTTAATTTGTCAGGTTGTTTTGATGAAAAGTAGAAGACAAGAAACCAAATCAATTGTTAGTTGCCTCCGCCATTTTACCATACGTTCGTACGCATATATACGTATTCATCATCATCATCATCAGCCTATCACAGTCCACTGCTGGACATAGGCCTCTCCAGTTGTTCGCCACTTAAGGCAAACATCTCGACGATATACCCATAATCGCCACCCTGGGCAGGCGGGTTGGCGATCGCAGGGCGCAGTTTCTCGCTCCGATGACGCTGCTGCCCGTCATCGGTCTGTGGTATTTCGCTACGCCGTCAATTGTGATGGTTATACCGCCACCAGTCGGTTACCAGCGCCTCGTTTGCAATTCGGCAGGATGCACCACGGGCAGGTGAGGTTGGCTTGGAGGATGATAGGCCGCTCCCTTACATCCCCATATATACGTATTACCAGAATGTATGTCTTACCCCTAACTAAATTCTGCAGTATTGTACTATGTGTAATATACTTAAAACTTATCTATAGCAAAGTTTTCTGCTAAAAACAAATAGTTCTAATATTCATGTGAATTTTTGAAATGGCTTTGAAAGCTTTACTTATCCAAATAAAGAATTTTCAAAACATTTACAAAATTTTATTACCTGGAAGACTGCTCAAAAAGCAATCACTTAAGACTTGAATTGTGAAAGTTAATCTCTCTTAAGCTTAGATAAACTTACGCACAATACAAAACACATGTACCTAAAGACTTACGTAGGTGCAAATCTTCAGTGTAGTCTTTGTAGGCCGTGCGAAGTAAAACAAGTAAGTTTCAGACAAAGACCAACAAAATAATATCTCAGGCTGAATCATCTTCGGAGTCTGGAATTGGGCCGTTAAATCAGCGGAGTTTAACGCTATCTGCAGAGCGTACATTATCTTGGCCACGCTGGATCCAGCTGGATGTGAAAGGCTTTAACAAGTGTGGTCAAGTGCATAAGATAACTGACACGAGCTTCTTTCTTTTATCTTAGGCAAATTGAAAAATTGTCCGATTAAAATGCGCCCGATCCGAAGGTTCGGGAAGGAAGGTTGAGTTAAATTTTCGTTAGGGTCGTCTTAGGTAGTTTGGGAGGGGAAAGGGATACCCTAGTCAGGGATCCTCTAGTCCGTTGTTGTTTTTATTTGCAAAAATTAGTTTCAGCTGTTAAAGTTGGATTTAAAATGTATCTATGATAATCATCAGCAACAGCCATTTAAACATTCCATCCAAGTTTAAGAAGTAGCTTAGGCACCATGACCAAGAATCACACATGTTTTTAAACAGCACATTTACTACAGAAATTTTCAATAAAGTAACATTCATAGCAAAAGGCTCACAGCTCGTTTTATGGCCACCCGAAAGACCCATCTGCCATCCCTACACCCCCATTATCTGTCTCCATAAACCGCTGAGACGCAAACAATCTGTAGCAAGTCTCCCTGTCTTCACTTTAAACTCACAACCATTATACCCAGACCCCCGACTCCTCCCTCATTTGCTTTAAACGCAGGAACCGATAAAGCATGTGGATGATGCGACATAGATCTCCAATCGCTGGTCAAGTTGTAAATTTTACTATGCTATAGACTTTAAACTTCATCAAAGACTCGTAAATAAACAGAGGAGAAATCCGAATTGCCGTCTTCAGACGTTTAAACGGGAACTCAGTGTTCTAATGTTTCTACGAGATTAAGAGGATGTTAAAAGTTTTTTGATGTTGTAGGATAAAATGGGGATATAAAATGTATTTCTTTGGATATCTAAGGCGTACGTGACCTCTGTACCGTTATACCTAAGATGAAACTAAGTGCTTTCTTATGAAATTATGATGGATAAACAAGTTTTTATTATGAAGAATTCATCGTAGTCTGTGTTTTTGTCACTGCTATTACTGTTCGAAATGTGTATATGAAGTATCAAATCGAACTAAAATGATTTAAAAATATTGAGAGGTTAAAACTTATAATCGGAATCTGACTGTTGATTTGAAAAACTTATTAAATTAAAAACCAGATGAAAACATTCTATACCTAACTCCATTTTAACTTTAAGAAAATGTTTGTTGCAATAAAAATCGATGCAGCATGTTTTGGCTCTTTAATAATGATACTTGCTAATTATAAATTTAACTACTGATAAGTAGATTTTATTTGTTATAATTTTAATCAGTGAATTACTTGACTAACTTAGAATTTTAAATTTTATCGGCTTTGTTGAAAGGCTTATTAAAACGAACACTTACTTGAGTAGAATACTGTTTTTAATTAAAAGTAAGCAAATGGCATTATTTTTCCATCATTAAAAGGTAAAATAAAATACTGACCGATAGAAATAAAAAACAGTGTCTTCATTAAAAGTTTTAATGAACGCTATTTACTTGTGCAAAATGTAACTAATATTTACATTTGTTTTTAAAATTAATTACTTTAACGTCTATGATAATTATGCCGTATAAAAGTGAAAAAAATATAAAGCTATAAAATTGTGGCAGTTAATTTGTTTTACATAGTCTGATCGTATCTTAATAATATTATTTGGTTTATCTATCACTATGTATACATAAATATAACGAAAAGTGTCAATACGGGGGTAACAAAAATGTGAAATATAATATTTTACAGTAGGAATATATAAATAAATAATATCTTTCTTCCCATGTTGCTCAACTAATTTTTACAAAAATAATAGATCTTGCATATAGTACACACGGCCACACGATAAGGTACACAAAGTTATCAGAATTTTATTAATGTTGACAGATAAAAGATAACACGCTTAGAACAGTTAATTCGTAAAATTTGCCAGATGAAAGTATGTTAATGTGTGGCCATTTGTAAAATAACAATACTAGAACTAATATTAAGACTAAAAATAAAATTTACAAAGCTGAATTTGAACACATGAACCTCCTTCGTAGTTAAAATAAAATTAGCAAACTTAGCTTAACATGGAGTTGACCACTCATTTACATCTACTTTACTATAGGTAAGCCATTTCTCTACTAACAGTTAATAGGTAGATTTCTGGTATCATCTGCAAGAGAGATCAGAAACATCTTTATGGGTAGAAAACATTTTATCAGATCGGTGTATTACGAACCCTTCATATTATGTACCACGAACTTATTGCTATTACGTACTCTGCCAGAATACTATTAGCCTAAATAGGCTTATAGTATTCTGGCAGAGAAAGTACTTATCAGTGGTTAAATAACCATAGCTGTTTTTTCTATATTATATTTTTAAAATATGGGATCTTATAAACGATGAGTAATTAAGCTAGGCTTTGCAGCGTTTGGGAAATTACGTGGAGTCTTCACATCGTCGATTCCACAGTACCAAAAGATGAAAGTCTTCGATCAGTGCGTTCTACCGGTTATGACATACGGAGCCTAAACGTCCCCTGGGCACTTACGGTACGTCAGGTCCACAAGTTAAAAGTTGCACAGCCAGCTATGTAGGGCTCTCCTCGGCATCTCTCTGTGGGATCTGATCCGAATATTTGAGCCACATATATTTTTTAGGGTTCCGTAGCCAAAATGGCAAAAACGGGACCCTTATAGATTCGTCATGTCTGTCTGTCTGTCTGTCTGTCTGTCCGTCCGTATGTCACAGCCAGTTTATTCCAAAACTATAAGAGCTACATTATTGAAATTTGGTACGTAGATGTATTCTGTAAACCGCATTAAGATGTGAAAATAAAATCAGAAAAATATCCAAAATTTTTGGGGTTCCCCATACATAGAACTGAAACTCAAAATTTTTTTTTTCATCAAACCTATACGTGTGGGGTATCTATGGATAGGTATTTAAAAATGATGTTGAGGTTTCTAACATTTTTTTTCTAAACTGAATAGTTTGCGCGAGAGACTCTTCCAAAGTGGTAAAATGTGTGTCGCCCCCCCCGTAACTTCTAAAATATGGGCATGATAAAACTGAAAAGAATATATGATGTGTATTACTATAAAAACTACTAACGAACTTTGGTTTGAATGAAATCTAGACAGTAGTTTTTTTTTAAACGTCATAAATCAAATTACCTAATTTTTTCATTCAATCAGTGGTACGGAACCCTACGTGCGCGAGTCCGACTCGCACTTGGCCGGTTTTTACTGTATTAAAATAGTTAGTTTTAAGTTAGGTACTCCTATGTCTGAAACGCCCTGTCCCGTTTTGAGATGGTCGCTAGCATCTACGACACAGTCCTAGACTACTGCGGATGTTAACGCAAACCATGTTTTGTGAAATGCGTTTTAAGTTTTAATAAAGATTTTTATTATTATCATTTATCTTATTTTAATTGTTGTTGATGGTACACTTACATGGTATGAACACATTTTTAAAAAATTTAAAATAATAAATTACTAACACCGCTATTTCTAAACCATTCATAAATACTTATTCGAAAGCCAATCTTCTTTGATCATATCTGAAGCTTTTTCACCAATCATTATGGTTGGTGCATTAGTATTTCCTCTAGTTATAAGAGGCATTATAGAAGCATCTACCACTCTTAAATGTTTGATACCATAAACCCTTAGTCTTGGATCCACTACTGCTTCTCTATCATACTTAGGTCCCATTTTGCAAGTACCCACCGGGTGGTAAATTGTTGAGGTATAATGTATGAACAAGCACACAAAGTAATCATAAGTACCCCATAAGTAATTAGCACAAGCCTGAACAGGTATTTTGACAAAGCTAGCACCTAATTTTTTGAACGTCTCAGTATGTTCCAATCCTAAAGCAAAGCGTACACCTTCTATTAATTTATCTAAATCTTCTCGAACGGTGAAAAACCTAGAATAAATCAACGGTTGACCAAAAACCGGATCTGTATCATTGAGCAGTATATATCCTCGACTCTTAGGAACTAACAGTAATGGCCTCATAGTAAAGCCATTATAGAACGCTAAAGGTAAATCATTAGTTTCAATGTACGTTGCTGGGTCTGAATAAAACTCTTCAACATTCGCCCCATCAAAATGGTATTGTATATCTGGAGCGTCTTCGTAAGCATATTTCGTTTTGATAAACGCAATAGCATTCAATGTGCTCGTGCTAGCCAATGGTCCACGTTTTTTATGAGGTTGTTGGTGATAATCAGAAATTTCTTGGTACATTTGTTGTGGTTGGACCATTGTTGAACTTTTATTTGACAACCCTATCAGAATACCGTTTGTAGTCACATGATCTTGAAGATTAAGACCTACGCCTAAGTCTGCTAATACTGGAATATGTAAACTTGATAAATGAGACGCAGGACCTACCCCAGATAACATAAGAATTTTTGGAGAGTTTAATGAACCTGCACTCAATATAACTTCTTTTTGAGCTTGTGCCGTATGTTTTATCCCATTTACAACATATTCGACACCATACGCTACTTTGCTGTAACCATCTATTAAAATTCTTGTAACGAAAGCGTTTGTTATAATGTGCAGGTTAGGTCTCTTGTGGCGAATAGGTCTTATATACGCTGCGTTTGTTGACAATCTCCGACCTTCAATTGACGTGGATTGAGCAAGATCAGTACCAAGTTGGTTATGTCCATTTACATCTGTTAGAGGTAAGCCCTTTTCCTTAAAAGCTTCCACAATCATAAGCGTGTTGTGGTCGAAGTAAGGAAATCTTTCAACGTTTAGTGGTCCACCAACGGAATGATGATATTTGTCTTGAGCTTCTATATTTCTGTTGTTTTCAGCTTTTTTGAAGTATGGTAAGACCTGTAAATGGAAAGTAAATTTTCAGTGTTTTATTTGAACTTATATGTTAGTGCTTTTTTTTGTTTTTCTTTTTGTGCATGATAATTATTTTATGTAGCAATGGTAGTATATACCAATAAAATGTATAGATACCTCATGGTAACTCCATCCATGGTTACCTAATTCAGACCACGAATCAAAATCTATTTTGTTCCCTCTTACATATACCATGTAGTTGATAGCACTCGACCCTCCCATTGTCTTTCCTCTGAAAGCAAATATAAATTTATTAGACGATGTTTTATCACAATAGTTTTGATTACATACACTCAAATTCTACTGTGAGGTTAATCACGACCAATCCTACGAACAAAAATTTATCTTCCAGTCAGAAAGATCCAGAAACTTATAGCTAAACAATGCACCCAAAATAATATACGAGTATTCTTATCATAAATAAATATTTTAATAGAATAGTCATTTGTTGTATAAGTATAACGGTTAGTGTCTATTGATAATAATAAGTTAACAACTACCTAAGTAAGTTTACACATTAACTAACTAAATAAAAAGGACATTGTACAGTAAGTGCCAAATCGGTGCATTTTGAAAAACTTTCACATCCCTGGTCACACATACTTGCTAAATTATCTCCGAAACTATAATCGAAATGTGAAATAAACAAACCAAATAACATTAAATACGTTTTTCGTACCCGTCACCAAATTTAAATCCAATATGTATATTGTGCTACGTCCACAAGTGGACACTATCTACCTACATCAGTAAACAGTGTACCAAAATTGCAAGTAAAATGATGTCTACTTAGTTATCTACATACAGGTGTAAATTTTGTCTAATGTTTTTGACTCACCAAAGTCAATAAGTCGATTTTATAGTATTTTATACTACCTGAAGAATAATGTAGGAAAATAAAACAAGAAATAAGGTTACAGGTGGTTTATTTACAGAATTAATTTACTAATAACAGCTACGCTATGAATAGTGTGACCAATCTTCTTTTATCATATCCGATACTTTTTCTCCAATCATCATACATGGAGCATTTGTATTACCTCTTACTATGTTTGGCATTATCGATGCATCAGCTACTCTTAAATGTCTTATTCCATAAACTCTTAATCTAGGATCAACCACTGCACTCTTATCTGATGGAGGACCCATTTTGCAAGTTCCAGAAGGATGAAATATTGTAGACGTGTAGCTTCGTAGTAAACAGAAGAAATAATCATAAGTACCCCACTGGAAATTGCTACACGCCTGCACCGGACATCTTACAAATTCAACGCCATTCTTTCTGAACGATTTGGTTATTTCCAATTGAGTTATCATAGCTAATCCTGAAACAAGAGTATCTACGTCTCTTTTGTCTGTGAAAAATCTTGGGTATATAAGTGGCTGTCCAAATACTGGATGCGTTTTATTCAAAGTGAGAAATCCACGACTTCTGGGTAGCAGTAATATAGGTCGAACATTTATACTGTCATAGAATGAGAATGGCAGTATACCTGTTGCTAAGTACGTGGTAGGGTCTGCATAGAAATCTCTTAGGTTTCGCCCATCAAAGTGATATTGTATATCTGGTATTGTTTCATCTTTATCTGCATATGGTGTTCTTACAAATGCAGATATGTATAAGGGTCCCGTAGCTGATAATGGGCCACTGGTTGTTTTAGACTTGTGATAATTTTTAACTAGTCTGAGAAGCCGTTGTGGGCTTACAAGTGTTGAAGTTTTATTCGTCAGTCTCATTAGCATTGCATCTGTAGTGGCGTGGTCTTGTAAATTAAAACCGACTTTTAAATTTTGTAAGACCTTTATTCTAAGAGATTGTAGTTGTTTACTTGGTCCGATTCCTGAGAGCATTAAGAGTTTTGGTGAGTTTAGAGCACCTGCACTTATGATTATCTCTTTTCTTGCATGTACTCTATGCCATTTGCCATTGCTAAAATATTTTACTCCATATGCTATTTTCTTGCGAGCGTGTATTAACACTTTGGTAACTTGTGAATTTGTCCTAATGACTAAATTTGGTCTCTTTCTTCGTACTGGTCTTATAAATGCGACATTTGAAGACACGCGCTGTCCATCTTTGGCAGTGGTTTGAACAATCATTACTCCTATTTGCTGCTTACCATTGACATCCAACATCGGAAGTCCAGTCTCTTGGAACGCATTAGCAAGCATTGCAACATTCGGATCTATGTATTCAAATCTTTCTACAGTCAATGGTCCATCAGTGCCATGATAATCTTCATCTACATCTGTGTCTCGGTTATTTTCGGATTTTTTAAAGTAAGGCAGAACCTGAAATTTGGCAACTTTGTAGTATTAGGTAAAAATTTTTTAAGATGTATTCATTAAAATTTTGGCCTTATAATTACTTCGTCATAGCTCCATCCGTTATTTCCGAGAGCAGCCCATCCATCGTAGTCTTTTTTGTTACCTCTCATGTAAACAAGATAGTTAATAGCACTTGATCCTCCCATTACTCGGCCGCTGTAATTAAAATTTATCGGTTGAACTAAACTACATGTAGTACTATGAATGAACATCCCATAGGTTTAATACCCATCGAATCACTGATCAGATACCAAATATATCTTAGGTCTGACCCTCCGGTCACGAAGTCAGCAGGCAGAGCGGGCTGCGCTACATCGCTGTGAAAAGTATTCTTTATTTATTTATTTATGAAATATAAGTGTGTATGATATTGTTATTGGCATAATTTTCTCCGGTACGTCACCGGACATTGAAACCTCGGTTGTAAAGCGTAAAAATCTAGCGATTTGAACGTGACAATACCGCCACCGCGCCGCACCCGCTTACTTCGTGACCGAGCCTTAGGCTTCATTTCCCGTGTCTCCACGATCCCAGGCCCAGTGTGGCATGTCTTGATTTAAAAAAAATCAGTCGAATAGATAACCTCCTCCTTTTTTAGACGTTGGTTAAATTCAGGTTCATAAGGAGCTTACAACGCGTTACAAATCTAAGTTACGCAATGATTGTTCACATAGACTTGAGTCAGGAGCTTTGTAAGCTTGACGTATTGTTTAAGTTACATTACTCATGCGGGCAGCAACAGGCGTTTATTGGCACAAACAGTTTCGGCAAATGTGTCGATTGACAAGTTCAGTAGTTCGTGAACTGGAGCTTAGCTATTGGAATGTATGTCGCACATTCTACAGCTGGTACTATTACAATCAACAATTTGCACTCTCTATAACGGATACCTTAGTACATCTACGTAGCAAATTTGACGATTTTAAAATGAAATAATTTGCAATTCATTGACATTCCCTTGACATTAGGTACGTTTTAAAAAAGATATATAATTTAACATAATATGTAAATTAGGTGTTTGTAAGGACTGTTTTCACTTTGTACACACAATTTCTGCTCTCTGCATGACGCAATGGTTGACTGGTAGAGAATGCTCCTAGCATTAAGGTCGTCTTTTGTACAATTTTGTGCAATAAAGTTTAAATAAATAAATATATTAAAAATAGTTATCATGGAAATTACAAAACACATTGACAAGATAGGTACATAGTAATAACATAAACAAAAATACTTTTTTATTAAGTAAATTATTGTGACATTTTATAATCGGATTTCCTGTCAATTTAGAAAAAAACTTTTGAAATTGTCTCGGGCCTGGGTGTTCTGGGAGATGTCCCTAGTCACCTCACACGGTCATTGTATTACAGAAAAACAGTAGCTACAGACCAGGTGATTGATATAAATTATATTATCATCATCACCTTTAATATTTTAGCGAAAGAGGAGCCCAAGTCACTGCGACAACGGCCAAGTAATCTGTCAGTTGCCATCGCTATGCCACGGCATGCCGGCCCAACCCTGACCCCCGGCTGCCGATGTAGCACTCATCCCTCGAGCTTCGGAAACCCTACTCACCGGCAGAAACACAACCCGGACCCGGAGGTCATTTGGCTGCGGTATTCTATAGGGTGGAAGTCCTTCCCCGGATAGGCGGCCCAATTCGGGCGAAGTTTCGCTATGCGTATGCGTAAAGTAAGCAAGAGAGGTATCTCTCTTGCTTACTTTAATATCAACTGTTAAATGTATTCTAAGAATCAAACCATATCAATGCTCACTGATATGGTTTGATTCTTAGAATACATTTAACAGTTAATTCTCACATGAACTTGGAAAGATGTAATACATTGCAAATATTTCAGAAGCACCTTAAGAGTAGGTATGATTGAAAATGATACTTTTCGTCGAATCAAAATGACTCAATTAACTTCTAACGTTTCGTCTTTTATGATTGTTCAATCAAAAACGTAATTTCGGGTGAACGAATCAAACATGCTGTATTAATGGCCAAAAGAAGCCAATTAAATATTAATTAGCTGTTTTAATATAATTTGGCAATTATCAAGTGACTTTTTACTTGGGTGTTGGTAATATTCAATTTTGATAGAAGTAAATTAAGTTTTGATAATTTTTAAATACCCATAATCGCCACGCTGGGTAGGCGGGTTGGCGATCGCAGGGCGTAGCTTCTTGCTCCGGTGACGCTGCTGCCCGTCACCGGTCTTTAGTATTTAGCTACGCCTTTAATTGTGATGGTTATACCGCCACCAGTCGGTTGCCAGCGCCTCGTTTGTTATTCGGCAGGATGCACCACGGTTGCGATTATGGGTATATCCTCCAGATGTTTGCTCTAAGTGGCGAACAACTGGAGAGGCCTATGTCCAGCAGTGGACTGTAATAGGCTGATGATGATGATGAATTTTTAAATAGTCATTGCTTCGTTTACCAATGTCAAACACAAAATCGTTTTGCTCTTTAGATATACATTTTCTTTGAAGATTTTTATATGAATTGTATGGTTGGTTTTCGTTTTTGCGTGTTTCTTTTCATAGTAGCACAGTATGGAGGCCTCCCTTCGCCTTATGAAAAGCTCCCCTTCCGTAGGTCGCTGCGACAAGGGACAAGTAACCAAATCAATCACTTGTCAATTTGCCACCGCCATGCTAAGGAATGTAAGACAGCGACCTATCACCTTTTCGCTCCAAGCCAACCTCACCTGCCCTTGGTGCATCCTGCCGAATAACAAACGAGGCACTGGCAACCGACTAGTGGTAGTATAACCATAACAATTTAAGGCGCGGCTGAATACCACAGACCAATGACGAGCAGCGTCACTGGAGCGAGGAGCTGCGCCTTGCGATCGCCAACCCGCCTGCCCAGTGGCGATTATGGGTATATCCTCCAGATGTTTGCCCTAAGTGACGAACAACTGGAGAGGCCTATGTCCAGCAGTGGCCTGGAATAGGCTGATGATGATGATGAAAAGACACGTATTTTTTCATTTGTAAATTACACCGAAAATGACATCCACATCAGTCCACTGCTGGACATAGGCCTCTCCCAAGGTTCGCCACTGTGCTCGATTTTGGGCTTCTCGCATCCAGCACTTGCCAGCCGTCCTGCGCAAATTGTCACTCCACCTGGCCTGAGGGCGTCCTACACTACTTTTGCCGAGACGCGGTCTCCACTCCTTGTCTTTTATTTTTGAACAATCTAAAAGACGGACTAATTACATTTTTTACGGCAACAGGCCTATTGAAAGCGCTGGCAGAATCCAGAGAGGAGTGAAAATTGCTCCACCGATAAGAGGAAAGCTCTTAAATTTAGTAGTATTGGTTATACCTGAACGAGGCATATGACTGTCCGAGCTTGGGCCTGCACTTCAGCTCTTCAGGTTGTGCCAGCGCTGGCAGTCCTGGGAGGAGCATAAATTGCTCCACCGACAAGAGGAAAGCTCTTAAATTTAGTAGTATTGGTTATACCTGAACCAGGCATGACTGTCCGAGTTTGGGCCTGCACTTCAGCTCTTCAGGTTGTGCCAGCGCTGGCAGTCCTGGGAGAAGTGAAATTTGCTCCACCGACAAGAGAAAAGCTCTTCAATTTAGTAGTATTATACCTGAACCAGGCACAGGACTGTCCGAGCTTGGCCCTGCAGGTCAGCTCTTCAGGTTGGGTCCTGTACATCCAGTCAATGTTGGAGTTGGCCAGCACAGGAGCGAAGGAAGGTACGCTGGTGACATCGGGCTCTTCGGGACCTGCTTCTATAAGAAGAACCTGGAAGGAGAAGATGAATTGGTTTTCTTGTTGTTTACTTTATTTACACAGTAGGCTTGTTGCCGTAAAAATATAATTAATCCGTCTTTTATATCTAATTCTAAACTAATTTATAACTGAAGAGTTTGTTTGAACGCGCTAATCTCAGGAACTACTAGTCCGAATTGAAAAAATCTTTTTGTGTTGAATAGACCATTTATCGAGGTTTTAGGCTATATGGTATCACGCTGCAACTATTAGGAGCGAAGAAGTAATGGAAAATGTAAAAAAAAAACGGGGAAAAAATAACTATTCCACGCGGACGAAGTCGCAAGCACAGCTGGTTTCCATTTATAAAAATAAGAGACATGGATTTTTTAATTTCTAAATTAGACCAAAAATTACAAAGATTACGCTAAAGCTACGTGAGACGTCAAGCTTCGTGATGCCTTGTATCTTTGCTATTATTTGTTTAATCGAAAAAAGAAAAATACTTACTTAATACGGACTTAATATAATGTAAGTATTTTGACCAAGGCTATAACCCTATTGAGTAGCGCTATCATACACAACTAAATAGGGCAATGCTTATGTTTTTACGGATATTTATATGCAAGACTAAAATTCGACACTGGGCCACACAGCGCCATCTAGTCCCAAACTAAGCCGAAGCTTGTACTATGAGTACTACACAACTGATAAGCTTCTTTATTTATTTAGGTATTCTTTATTGCACAATAGAAAAAATGTAGGTACAAAAGGCGGACTTCAAACTTACTTAGATAATTGTTTTTAGATTAGGATCTAAACTTCATCTTCATCATCATCAGCCTATATCAGTCCACTGCTCGACATAGGCCTCTCCCAAAGTTCGCCATAACTTAAGTAAACACAAATGACAAGTACACAGTCTTGATCTAAACTTAAGTACATTTATTTAATTAAAAAATATGCCAACGAGACCTATTTCGCTACTTCAATAATAACACAATCTTTTAGATCCCAATTAATTAGAAACAAAAACTCACAGCTCACGCATCTTATCACAATTAAAGGTAGGTAACCTCCGATTACTCGAAACTGTAATTTCATCCCTCTGTCTTAATTGCTATGGTAATAAAACTAGTACTAACTATTGAGTAAGCAAATATCGTAGTCCTAACGCTTGTTCAAAGGTCGACGGAGGCAGGGCTGAGAAATCGACGAAGTCTGATTTAGCCGCAAGATTAACCTTCAATAGTGATGTGCTTATGACCTATCCGATTCGGTATGGCCGAAAAATTGAATAGATTTTTTTGAAAATAATCTTAGATTCTCCTGATAAATGTAGAAAACAAGGCTCAAAATTATTCTACGAGGTTTTTTTAAACCTATGTATGCTCGATATAAGTAATTTAAGAAAACTTTTATAACTAACAAGGTTTCTCGGGATCAAGGTTTATGACACTTTACGCACAAAGTTAATTAATAATGAACCAAGAAATAAAAATATGTATTATAGTAATAAATTGCAAGCCTTGGCAGGCGAACTTTCACTCGACTTTAAAAAAAAGACATTAAATACATGTCAGGACATAACTCTATGTACTTGATCTCTAATTAAGATTTCCTTGTACAATAAACAATTAATGTTGATAATAAAATGATTAAAGGTATACTCATATATCCTCCAGATGTTTGCCTAAAGTGGCATACAACTGAAGAGGCCTATGTCCAGCAGTGGACTGGAATAGGCTGATGATGATAATAAAATAGGGAGAGTAAACTGAAAAATACGAATAATAAAAATATTTACAGATGCTGAATGAACTGGCTGACTCCTCTGTGCGCATCGGCCTACGGATGAACTTGGATAAAACCAAGGTCATGTTCAATGAACATGTTCTACCGGAACCGATTGCAGTTCACGGCGCCGTCCTCGAAGTTGTTCAAAAATATGTATACCTCGGGCAGACATTGCAGTTGGGTAGAAACAACTTTGAGGACGAGGTAAATAGGAGAATTCAGCTAGGCTGGGCAGCATTCGGAAAACTTCGTCGAGTCTTCACATCGTCGATCCCACAGTGTCTAAAGACGTAAGTCTTCGATCAGTGCGTTCTACCGGTTATGACATACGGAGCCGAAACGTGGACACTCACGGTACGGCTAGTCCACAAGTTGAAAGTCGCTCAGCGAGCTTTGGAAAGGGCTATGCTCGGCGTCTCTCTGCGAGATCGGATCCGAAATGAGGTGATCCGGCAGAGAACCAAAGTTACCGACATAGCTCACCGGATCAGTAAGCTGAAGTGGCAGTGGGCTGGCCACATTATCCGCAGAACCGACAACCGCTGGGGTAAACGAGTTCTGGAGTGGAGACCGCGTCTCGGCAAACGTAGTGTAGGACGCCCTCAGACCAGGTGGAGTGACGATTTGCGCAGGACGGCTGGCAAGAGCTGGATGCGAGAGGCCCGGGATCGATCGAAGTGGCGAGTATTGGGAGAGGCCTATGTCCAGCAGTGGACTGATGTGGGCTGATGATGAAAAATATTTTGTGTCAGATTCATAACTGGGTATAAATTATATTTTCTATACCTACTCAAACTTTCGGCTTCGGCCCAGAACCGAAAACGGAGTAACCCAGTTGTCTCTTGCAGAAAAAGGGATTTCGGAACGGTAATTAATATTGGAGTAACTTTTAATGTACCAAAATAATCGACAGACATTTGTTTTCGATAAGATATTCATTGAGGCTAAAATACTTTGCTTAAAGTTAGACCTAAGCATCAAGCATTCTATTGGGGCTTAAGGAAAAATCGAAAGCCGATAAAACAAATGAATAGTTAACTACGTTTGAAAAACCTGAGGGAATCTTATCTAGTAAATTTGTTAATGCTTTTTTCCCATTTTTAGTAACCCAGAGTTTAGTCTTTCAGGGTCTTAGGTTCAAATCCAAGCCGGGAATATTATACACTAGCAGCCCGCTCCTCGCTTCGCTTCGGATAAATCAATTATTTAAAAGTAATTTCGCGAGGCCGCAGGCCGAGCTCCGCGTAGGGCGAAGCCCGGAGCGTCCAGCGTCGCAGACCTAGCTTGAGCACGCACGCGCGAAGAGCGTGCGGCGAAAGCTAGTATAACCTATACACACGCATACAATGCTAAAATTAATGGATGCTAGAAACAACATGAAGGTACATTCGATTCGAAGGCTGAGATATCTGAACATGGCTTGACACATAACAAACGCAATATGCGATGCAGTTAACATAAATGCAATACGTTGTTCAGGCCTTTTGTTCAGGAACCACCTGCTCTTAGCTAAGGTTCAATTAGCTGTTAGTTCAGATGAATAAATATATATCTAGCGACGTCTTTTAAACACTGATGACTTTAAGAGAGGTAGGGCTTAGCGTATCTTCGCTCGAATTGAGCTGCCCGTCCGGGGAAGGACCTCCACCCTATAGAATACCGCAGCCAAATGATGGTTCGTGTTTCTGCCGGTGAGTAGCGTTACCGGAGCTCGTGGGGGGTTTGGGTTGGGCCAGCATGGCAGTGGCAACTGACAGGTAACTGACCAGTTACTTGCCGTAAACTCAAAACCATTTTTCATTGTTCATCTTTCATCAGCATTTTTCATCTTAGTACCTACATGAAATTACCTTAATAATGATTTAGCGATAATGATGCCGACCAAAAAGCAATACCTACTTTAATAGCGCTATTTTCTTCCGACATGCGTAATTCATCATCATTAGCCTATTATAGTCCACTACTGGACATAGATCTCCATAATCGCCACGTTGGGTTGGCGAACGCAGGGCGTAGCTTCACGCTCCGGTGACGCTGTTGCCCGTCATCGGTCTGTAATATTTAGCTACGCCTTCATCTGTGACGGTTATACCGCCCAGAGTCGGCTGCCAGCGCTTTGTTTGTTATTCGGCAGGATGCACCACGGGCAGGTGAGGTTGACTTGGGGCGAAAAGATGATAGGCCGATCCCTCACATCGAACCGTGGGTCGAACACAAATTCGCATCCCCTACCCCATGCGTCATCATCATCATCAGCCTATTGCAGTCCACTGCTGAACATAGGCCTCTGCAGTTGTTTGCCACTTAGGACAAACACCTGGAGGTTATACCCATAATCGCCACCCTGGGCAGGCGGGTTGGCGATCGCAGGACGTAGCTCCTCGCTCCGGTGACGCTGCTGCCCGCCATCGGTCTGTGGTACCTAGCTACGCCTTCAATTGTGATGGTTATACCGCCACCAGTCGGTTGCCAGCGCCTCGTTTGTTATTCGGCAGGATGCACCACGGGCAGGTGAGGTTGGCTAGGAACGAAATGATGACAGGCCGCTCCCTTACAACCCATGCGTAATTAAAATTATTTTATTAGGCTAAAATACATACATACTATTACATAGTATAGGGTACAGAAATTATAACATCGGATTAGAAAAGAAAAAAATTTATTATGCATGCACAGATCGCAGTTTTCATTATGTGAGCCTTCCTAAACCTTGAAAGAATGCATTCATATTTTTTGTGTTCTTAGAGCTTCATGACACTATGATTCAGGATGCCTTGTGCCTTACGGATTATGCTAGGTCTGTTCGACTGTGCACTATTCCTAAATGTTGTTCCGATTTGTTGCTAAATGTGGAGACTCCAAGCTGATAGCAGCATTGATGCAGGAAACACCGGTGGTGTGTTTTCAAGTTGGTCGTATTTTTAGCTATAGCAATTTGCATTTATAGTATTTTCCGAAGAATTTTATCCTGAAAGTAAGCCGACGGTTCACCAATATTTATATCACTGTTTGTTGTGAATTTCCGATAATTCCGTATTTACTTCGATGCATGGAAGTATCAAGTACTTCGTACAACAGGAAGGCGCTCTATCTATGCATATTGAAGCTAAAATAAGGAAATTGAAACCTTATGTTAAGGCCCTAAGAGTCTTGTTCAAAATAAGTCTTGTCAAAATAAGAACGTAACCAATGAGAGGGAAAATAGTGAACAAAACGTCCCTTTCTAGCAGCGACTAGATTGCTAGATAGAGTACGAAACACCGGACCTAGAGGCCCCCTACCACCAAAAACGAAAACGATCGCTCGCTCAACGGATGGCGTACCCTTGAGCCATGAATCCCACTCATTTGTCCCCCCCGTGTTCGAATATACAAACTAAAATTCGTCAAAGTTGATTTTCGTTAATTTAATTCATATATTCAAACACGGAAAGGAATAATGGGAGGGATTGATTTTGCAAAAATACACGATCCGTTCAACGAACGATCGCTCTCAAACCGGTGGTAGGGGCCCTGACAACTTCACATGACATCGCCGACTTTGACGTCGGTGGCGGGGATCTTTAATTTGTTATATTTTTCTTAATGTGTAATTAAAATGGGGAGAATTTGTGTCGGGGGGCTTGTGAAAGCGAGTATTATCCGGATTGTAGTTTGTCTTTTCACAAGTAATACTTTTAAACATAATTTGTTAGTGAAGAATTAGGGTGACCATGCATGACTATCCAGTCATAAAGTCCGTTGTTTTTTTGTATAGGAAAACTAAAGCATGTTTCCCGATTCGTCTTCGAAGTTCTAAAATACACGTAAAAACTATTTATAACATTATCAAATCAATCATTAAAAAACGTAGGTACACAAAAATAAAACTACCATGTATGTTGTCCAAGAATTTTATAGCAAACAACATAGGTACATTGTTAGATCCACCACATCCTTCTCAATCTATATTTGAAGATCCACGTGATATTCAATTGGTAAAGGCATTAGCCAATTCATATTTACATTTTCGCCATATTGAAGTCGGTTTCTTTGCAAAAAAAAAAGTGGTGTTATTTAAAAAACGATTACGAATAAAAAATATTTTGGCTTTCAATGTTGGCTGTTTTTTTTGTACGTATGTATTGTCATTGCCCTTAAATCATATTTTAATATAGTCACCCTATTCAGAAAGAGACAAAAGGGACATGCACTGCGCTTTCGTTCGGCTTCGATTTTCCGACAAACAGCTTGTTCCTTATATATTACTTCTATGCTTCGATGTCAGTACCTGTCATGTCAAAATGACAATTTCTTTGACAAATTCAAGAAAAGACAGTATCTATGGTCATTTCAAAAAGTATGTAACATATTTTGCCGAAATTGTAAATTCTAAAATGTATGATACCCTTGTAATCTATAGCCTGTGTGTAAATCTGATGCATAAATAACATTCCTGTAAAGTTTCATCAAAATCCTTTCAGTAGTTTTTACGTGAAAGTACGATTTCATTTTAGAATTTATTTATTTAGATGTCATAACAGTTTCGGTTGCTATAGGAACGATGCCAAGAGACGTCAGTATGTAAGATCTTTTCTTTTTTGTAGATTAAAATCTTTTTGGTAAATTTGGGTTACATTATTGGAGTTTTAGCACGGATCCCTAACTTTTTTTTAAATATAATATAGCCTATGTTCAGCGCAGATACTGTAGCTATCCGACGGTGAAAGAATTATTCAAATCGGTCCAGTAGTTTCGGAGCCTATTCGTATCAAACAAACAAACAAACAAACAAACAAACAAACAAACAAACAATCAAATCTTTCCTCTTTATAATATTAGTTTAGATGAATATATACTTGGAACTTGGGGGATGTAAGGGAGCGGCCTATCATCTTTTCGCTCCAAGCCAACCTCACCTGCCCGTGGTACAAACGAGGCGCTGGCAACCGACTGGTGGCGGTTAAAAAAAAAAAGTACACATTTGAATGGTATGTTCGTCGTTCTAATACCTATAAAATTGCCGTTTAGTGTTAAATAGTACGCCATAAGTACAAAAGCAACTTACTTTGGGTTCGGAGTAATGTCCTCTGATACCTACTTATTTATTTATTGTTATATTTTTTCTCTATTTTTAATTAGTAGAAGGTATACTTCTTCGTATTTTATTTTTTGTTTGTTGTTTTCTTTCCTTCATTTTATGCTTATTTAAGAAATGTAACTTTCCAGTAGGTATTGAGTTTTTACTAAGACACAGTTGTTACCTAACAGAATAGACTGGACACATTCTAAATAGACAATGAAATCGAAATCCGAATTGTGAGTGCTAAATCGTAAAAGGTCTATGGTATCGTTCGATTTCTTTTTGCCGCCGAATTCAATGGCAAGGTCATTCACCTCACCGGTGACGTCAGAATTGCATGTTGCGAATTGTGGCCTTGTACGAAACTGAGTCAGTAGGTCTATCTCTCGAGTGCATACCGGATTTTGCGTTCCTATGGCAACCTATATGTATTAAAGGTAAATGGATGGGATGATAATTTAAGAAAGATAGTCGACGATAAATAAATAACCCAAGACATGCCACGCTGGGCCACACATCGCCATCTAGCCCCAAACTAAGCCGAAGCTTGTACTATGGGTACTAGACAACTCATAAACTTCCTTATATACTTTTTTCTTGTAAATAAATACATATTATACATATTAAACACCCATACCAATATAAACAGAGATGTTCATGAACATTATTGTTTGTACGGTGTGGGAATCGAATCTGCTCAGAAGGCAGAGGTCACTACCAAATGAGCCATCGAGCCGGTCCAACGATATACCGAGCCATAACGTCCCATGGCTTAGAATACTATAGAAGTATCCCTGACTGTCGTAAGAGCCGACTATAGCTCCTGTCAGGGGAATAGTAGGACGATCTTAGCAAGAAATAATTTGTTTTTTTTATTTTTTATACTACTAGGGTTAACAAATTGGCTGCCGGCCCGCCTGATGGTAAGCGGTCACCGCAGCTCATGAACGCCTGCAACACCAGGGGCATCGCATGCGCTTTGCCGACCCTTTAAAAACCTATTTATTTTAGACATGAAGCGCCCCATACTGTATTCCCCTGAGAAAACTTGTGCAGGGAGCTCATTCCACAAACGCAACGTTCGCGGTTATTAATACTATAGGTACTCAAACTGACAAATGTCCAATCTTATTATCGCATAGGCATTAGCTACCACAATTGTGTATTTTGGATCCAAATATGCACTAAAATGACAACGAAAAACTCACTTACAACTTAAACTATAACTACAAACAAGTTGCACCGAACTTTAATAAGATAAAACCCAAAACGCTAAGAAAAAAATGGTAAAGTGTGTTACTGTCGAGATTCATTGGGGTTCTGTACTAACATTCACCAAAGTTATCTATACTCTATTGTATAATAGTAACTATAAAAGATTTCATTTCTTAATTGAATTGAACAGGGACAAGAACCCCTACCACCAAAATCGTTGGTAGATATATACAAACACGGGAGGGACAAATTTAGACTGGCTCAGTGGCTAATTGCTTGGGGCTAGACGGTGCTGTGTGGCCCAGCGTGGCATGTCTTGGGTTATTTATTTTTTTATATTACTATCATCATCATCATCATCATCAGCTCGTGTCAGTCCACTGCTGGACATAGGCCTCTCCTAATGTTCGCCACTTAGGTCGATTTTGGGCTTCTAATTCTATTTTGGGTTATCTACAAAAAAAACGGCTATCTGTTATAAAACGTCGCTATAATCCTAAATACCCTTGAGACCTTGACAAAGTAGGCTCGTTTTTGGAAGGTCCCTAAGTCCTAGCCCTTCGAAAAGCCAATAATAGTCTACGAATATGGGCAAGAATGAGCAAACCTGCCTGCCGTAATAATCACCAAAACAAACTTATCCTTTTCTCGACAACGGATCCCTAAAACCCAACTTATATAAGCAACAATAACACCCATGGTTGGGAAGAAAAAAAACTATTATTCTCACTAGAGATATCGTTTACTAGGATTGTCTTTAAATGAGTATGTCCTTACAAAAGTTCGGAACGGACGAGTTGAGGAATAAAAAACCTGGAAGCGTCCGGAAGATTCAATGATTCATGTAATAAAATGTTTCATTACAGGTTCGGTGGCTCATTTGGTAGTGACCTCTGCCCTCTGAGCCAAGGGTCGTGGGTTCGATTCCCGCACAGTACAAACATTTGTGTTTATAAACATGTCTGTTTGTATTGGTCTGGGTGTTTTCTATGTATAGTATTTATTTACAAAAAAATAATATCTAAGTAAGTTTATCAGTTGTCTAGTACCCATAGTACAAGCTTCGGCTTAGTTTGGGGCTAGGTGGCGCTGTGTGGCCCAGCGTGGCATGTCTTGGGTTATTTATTTGAAGACCAGTTAATTCCAAAATATTCCAATGGTAGCGGATGCTGTCTTTGACACAGCGGTCGCGGATTCGATCTCCGCACAGTACGAACATTTGTGTGCATGAACATGTCTGTTTGTATTGTACCCACGACCCTTGGCTCAGAAGGCAAGTGAGCTATCGGACCAGTTATTAACACAGATAAGTAGTAAAGTCAGCGTAAAGTTTCCGAATCCGATACCGTTTCCGACGTTTGATTAACAAACGTAGCGCAAAACGCCTTCTTTCTACAATATTTAATTTAAAAAAAGTTGTTCTTCTTGAGATCACTAGCTCGAAAGATGAAATCATTTTTTTTTATAGTAGCTCGACATAATGGCTTCCCTACGCCTGATGGAAAGCGAAAGAGATGCCCAAGTCGCTGTGACAACGGGAAAGTAACTGGTCAGTTACCTGTCAGTTGTCACCGCCATGTCGGCCCAACCCCAACCCCCCACGAGCTGCGGAAACCCTACTCACCGGCAGGAACACGACCCGGAGGTCATTTGGCTGCGGTATTCTATAGGGTGGAGGTCCTTCCCCGGACGAGCAGCTCAATTCGAGCGAAGATTCGCTATGCCCTACCTTTCTCAATCCATAATTTTTCATTTCTGGTTTTTTGGTTTGGTGACTAGCTCGGTGGCTCAATTGGTAGTGACCCCTGCCTTCTGAACCAAGGGTCGTGGGTTCGATTCCCACCCGGGACAAACATTCGTGTGATGAACACTTGTGTTTGTCCCGTGTCTGGGTGTTTATATTTGTATTTAAGTATTTATTTGTGGTACCTTCGTTGTTCTGATACCCATAACACAAGTGCTTAAGCTACTTACTTTGGGATTAGAGCAATGTATGTGATGTTGATATTTATTTATTTCAGTCATATCCAGTATTGTAAGTCGGCAGTATCGTAAAACTAAAACAATGAGTCTCAGAGTCCCAAAGCGAAAAAGTTTTACAATTGCAGCTTGTAGCTGTGTAGTCTTCGAGTAGCGACAAATAGACGGCTCGATCGGCGAACTAACGGAGGAATAACTCGTCCACACTAATTATTGGGCTGGAAACGGATTGGGACTTTTGTGTTACTTGATTTGCGGCGTTTTTGAGGTATCTTGAGGAGGAAGAAAGTTTGCGTCTTCTCCGCTGCGGTTTTTTTTTATTGATTTTTATACAAGAACATTTAAGTTTGATCTTTTTTTTTAATGACAATCACTTAATACTTACGTCTTTTTCTTTTAGCTATCCCTCAGTACTTGTATATGAAGTAATAACAGTACAACGTTCTATGGTTAAGACGAAAACGAGATTAGTTGTTTCGGGAGAATGAATTTGTAGTGATAAAAAAATCTCCTCCTTTTTCTGAAGTCGGTTAATAAGTACATATTAATGATCTACATCCAGTCCCAATCTAAGCCGATGCTTGTATAATAAATAACCCAAGACATGCCACTCTGGACCACACATCGCCATCTAGCCCCAAACTACGCCGAAGCATGTACTATGGGTACTAGACAACTGATAAACTTACTTATGTACTTCTTTTGTAAATAAATACATTTATACATATTAAACACCCAGACCAATCAAACAGACATGGTCTTATTGTTCATGAACACAAATGTTTGTACTGTGCGGGAATCGAACCCACGACCCTTGTCTCCAAAGACAGAGGTCAGTACCACTGAACCAAACTGGTTGTCAAACCCCAATATTTTATCTCTTGTATTGCAACAGCAGTGGTCACAAGCGTGGTCACAAGTGCCCTAATTTATTGACCACTAATATGTTTTGGGGCTCAAAATAATTACATTATATTCAGTCCGTATTTTAGATCATAAAAATGTATTGGACACGTATTACCTATTATCCTTTTTTCATTCAAATAAAAAATTGAAAAGATACAAGGCATCAAAAGTTAGGAGTGGGAGTCTTTGACGTCACTCGCTCCCGCAAAAATGCCTCATCGAGTGACGTCACACGTGATTTCAACGGGCTATAACTTTGTAATTTTTAGTCTAATTTACAAAGAAATAAATACGTGTCTTTTATTTTTGAATAAGCTAAAAGGCGGACTAATTACATTTTTTATTTATTAATATTAAATAGATTTTTATTGACATGGAACGCGAAAATTTAAACAGTAAAATATTATAATACATTAACCTATGCAATCGAGAAATTTCACCGAAATGGAACAAACCACTAAATAACCTTGTACAGTTTACTTCGATCAGTTGTTACGAAACACCACGCGAATTGTGTACGTACAATAATGTCAGGGACAACGAATTGTTTTATAACGACTTTACACTCTTCGATTGGTCATTACTAAAATGCTAATTATGCTGGAAAAAATCCATTAAAATGGTTTTTTTTTTTGGATTTTCTATAATAGTTATTATAATATGCACTCACAACTACAAAACACACACACATACAAACCCACACTCCTGTCACTCTTTTTAGTTATTCCATTTTATTTTTGTATTGCATTTTATTGTTTTTGAGGGGATGTAAGGGAGCGGCCTATCATCTTTTCGCTCCAAGCCAACCTCACCTGCCCGTGGTGCATCCTACCGAATAACAAACGAGGCGCTGGCAACCGACTGGTGGCGGTATCACAATTGAAGGCGTAGCTAAATACTAAAGACCGGTGACGGGCAGCAGCGGAACAAGAAGCTACGCCCTGTGATCGCCAACCCGCCTGCCCAGCGTGGCAATTATGGGTATATCCTCCAGATGTTTGCTCTAAGTGGCGAACAACTGGAGAGGCTTATGTCCAGCAGTGGACTGTAATAGGCTGATGATGATGATGGTTTTATTTTTAGTATTCACTATTTAACTAAATTTTAATTTAATTTTATTGTTCGCTCGAGCGGTGTCATGATATACCTCTATTTTTGGCAACTAGGGACTGGATTCGTGCTTATATAGTGCAGAGTTCGCTAGTTATAAGCTTTCACGTTTGTAAAATTTTGGCAAATAAACTACTTCCATTTCTAAAAAAAGCATCCGCTGAACATTACCATTACCGCAGCCTATTGACGCCTGCAACACCAGGGCATCACACACACGCGGTTGCCCACCCTAACCCCCGGCTACCGATGCAGCACTCCACGAGCTCCGGAAACCCTACTCACCGGCAGAAACACGACCCGGAGGTCATTTAGCTGCGGTATTCTAAAGGAGTAGGAGGAGCTCGGTGGCGCCGCGGTCTTGTTCGTTTAACAATGATCGCAAATGTTGTGCAACCATTGGCGCGGTCAATCCGATGATGGGTGACCAAAATTTGACACCGATTTCCTCCGTGCTTCGGAAGGCACGTTAAGCTGTTGGTCCCGGGTGCTATCTTTACCAACTCAGATAGCAGTCGTTACATCATATCAGAGATGATGATAACTCTGACGCCTAAACTGGGAATGGGTATAGCTTACCCTAAGTGTTGCGGAGGTCTGATGGCAGTCGCTCTGTGTAAAAGCTTAGCCCTCGCCAAATCTCTCAGTTTGGGAAGCCGACCCTGAGACAATCGGGAAAAAGGCTAGGATGATGATGATGATTCTATAGGATGTAGGGCTGGAGGCACTTCCCCGGGCGGCTCAATTCGAGCGAAGATTCGCTATGCCCTACCTCTCTTAGTATAAGACCATCCCTCGTTCCGTCGGTTTCGTAGGAGAAGACTAAGGAAATATCAGGAAACGGGCAGCAGCGTTTTCCTGGGTACAAATAAAACCTACTGTGGTCACCAGGACCCCCCTCTCACACACACAACAGTAAGACATGAGTTCTAGTAACACAAATTTTGTACAAAAGTGCAAGAAAAGAATTTAGTAATTACAATAGTTTATTAAATCTAAACTATTAATTATTAATCTCATTAATATTATAAAGCTGAAGAGTTTGTTTGTTTGAACGCGCTAATCTCAGGAACTACTGGTCCGAATTGAAAAATTATTTTTGTGTTGAATACACCATTTATCGAGGAAGGCTTTAGACTATATAACATCACGCTGCAACTATTAGGAGCGAAGAAGTAATGGAAAATGTAAAAAAAAACGGGGAAAACATAACTATTCCACGCGGACGAAGTCGCGAGCACAGCTAGTTGGATATAAAATTTAATTCACCTCTTGGAAGCTAAAGGGATTCCTAGTGACGTTACAACGTCTTAGCGATTATTATCAAAAAGACTTTCCTCGTCCAGTTTCATATCAACAAAAAAACTTGATATATCACAAATGTGTGAAATTTTAAGAGAGAAATTTAGCAAAAATTCTACACTGGTTACCTTCACGGCTTTGTACATTCAGCAGTTATGAAACGGCACGAGAGTCAGCATTTATGTCACGGACAGAGCAAAACGTTCTTATTGCTTTTAAGATTTCAAGCTAAATTGTTTCTTGTATACTAGCATACATATTTTGCTTTGACGACTAGATTGGCTAATCATCTTCGTCAGCCTACATCAGTCCACTGCTGTACATAGGCCTCTCCCAAAGCTCGCCACTGTGCTCGATTTTGGACTTCTCACATCCAGCACTTATCAGCCGTCCTGCGCAAATCGTCACTCCACCTGGCCCGAGGGCGTCCTACACTACGTTTGCCGAGACGCGGGTCTCCACTCCAGAACTCGTTTACCCCTTTAGTGGCAGTAAACATTGGCTCTGAGAAAGTGATCGCTCGAAATAAGCCGCCCGTCCGTGGTACTACCCCTTTTACATTAGATTCGCTGTGCCCTCTCTTATGATGATGATAAACCAAATTAATCGACCAGACCAGATACGATGTAAGCATACTGAGTTTTAAACCTCAGCTTAGTATCAGCTTTTAATTGTCTAGACAATTTCGTAACAACTAGAAACACCTACAAGACACTTCACAGTAGGCATACAAACTACGAGTGTGTATCATCATCATCAGCCTATTACAGTCCACTGCTGGACATAGGCCTCTCCAGATGTTCGCTACAGAGCAAACATCTGGAGGATATATCCATAATTGCCACGCTGGACAGGCGGGCTAGCGATCGCAGGGCGTAGCTTCTCGCTCCGGTGACGCTGCTGCCCGTCATTGGTCTGTGGTATTTAGCTACGCCGTCAATTGTGATGGTTATTCCGCCACCAGTCGGTTGCCAGCGCCTCGTTTGTTATTCGGCAGGATGCACCACTGGCAGGTGAGGTTGGCTTGGAGCGAAATGATGATAAGCCGCTCCCTTACATCGCTATCTCAACGTTACATATTAAACTACCTATACGACGTAATCGTATTAAAATCTTTCTTTACAAACTTGTTTCTACACAAGCACAATAGAAACTTCGAGTAGAAACTTACAAAGAAAACAAAGTTAAAATAACATCAAAGAACGTTGCAAGAAGACAAAGAAAATATCGAAGAGAATGGAGAAAGAAATGAAAGAACTGTGTAAAACATGATTGGAACTAAATACTTGGTCTGTCTCTCGATACGGTGCAGTGAACAGCTGATAATGCGAAGGTAGTCGGTTGGTTGATTTATCACACTGAGAAATAGTATAGAATCCGTTTTCATTCATTAAACAGTTCGGAGTTATAGTTAACTTAAAAGGCCTAACTATAACTGCGAACTTGTTAATGAAAGAACACTATTTTGTAGCGTTTTTTGTTATAAAACCTATGACATGCCACGCCGGGCCACATAGCGCCATCTAGTTCCAAACTAAGCCGAATATTGTACTGTGGGCACTATACAAGTAAAAAGTTTAAAAAGATATTTTTTTAAATACTAATACTTTAGATATATTGGGTGAGGCCTATCTCCTTAAGTTGATCTCCTACTGATGAATATCATGAGGATTATACTCGGAAATAGCAAATTTTCAGACCAATACAAGCAAAACAACGAAGGTACCATTAATATAATAATATGCATAAATAGAAAACACTCATAGACGGAACAAAGACAAATGTTTATCTCACGCATGTTTGTCCCGGGTGGGAATCCAACCCACGACCTTTGGCTCAGGAGGTAGGGGTCTTGTGACCTCTGAAACGAGACATTTCCGGGACTCGAACCAATATCCAAAACCCACATAGTAAGATTTCCAACGAGAAAAGTTTCTGTTATCAAACTTTTAATCGCAAGACGGTCCATAAAAGCAAAAAAGTCTTTTCTAAAGGACGTCCAGAGAACAAGTCTCAATAAAAAATTCCGCTTCGAAGTTGGAACGGTTTTTTTTTTCCAGCTGAAAGCGCAGCGGAAATTTGTTTTAATGGAAACAAACATTCGAGGGAAAGTTTGATTGAGTCTAAACTATCAAAATTAAATTAATTGGCAGCTCTCCTTTCGTCCGCTTGTTAAGGGTTTGTACACAACACTGCGTTGCGTTGCGATGCGAATTTGCAACGCGGGAACTCGCAATACAAATTGCTGCGATTACGATTTAGTGTGATAAGAAAATCATCATCATCATCGTAATCAGTCCTTCGCAGTCCACTGCTGGAGATAGGCTTCTCCAATAGCTTGTCACTTTACTACATAGTATAAAACAAAGTAGCTTCTATTTTCTGTCTGCCCCTATGTATGCTTATATCTTTAAAAGTACAGGATTTTGATGTGGATTTTTTTATAGATAGTATAGCACCCGTGCGAAGTACTCGCTAGTTTTATTATAAACAAAAATTTGGTTGTCAACTTCTCCTTTATGTTTACGCTCCTTGTACTTTTCGCTCAATCAGTTATTGATCTAGTTAGGATGAAAATTTTACCTTTAGAAATTTATACATTCTTTGAAGGCGTTAAAAATGGAAAGGGAGAAGGTGTCGAGAAACAGGCTCAAAGAGTATTAAAGAAATATAATATAAAGTAAAGGAAAATATACATAATATTTTTCACCAGTCAAACAAAACACGATCGAGGATCAGAAAAAGTATTTACAGTAAAAAGGCCGGCCGCCAAGTGGCCAGTCCGTAACAATAGGTATTAAAAAATAAAAAGAATTTAAGTAAGTTTATCAGTTGTCTAGTACCCATAACATGCTTACTTTGGTATTAAAATGTCACTCTGTGGCTCAGTGTGGCATGTCTTGAGATATTTATTTATTTTGCGGTGCACTTTTGTGTACAAGCCTTAAACGGGTCTCGTTACGAATGCGTTCGGTACGCTTTTAGTGTTCGTTTTGCTGCCGAACGGATATATTATTAGATAGTAATTTGGCTGCTGATATTTCACAGCTAAATCAACATCGTGAGGGTGTTGATTTCAACTTCGGGCAGAGGATCAATCGATGAATTCAACTTGCTTACGTAGCGCGTTTGGGAATATACGAAACTGTGGTATGTTCTGAAAGGAGTTCTTTTTACAATGGCATATTTAATATTGAGTTGTAGATGACAAGCGAAAGGCTAACCCTAGAGTTATCAGCAATAGGACTACCCCAACTTATTCCTGTCAAAGAAAAGGACTAAAATAGCTCGATATAATGACTTCCCTACGCCTGATAGAAAGCGAAAGAGAAGCCAAAGTCGCTGCGACAACGGGCAAGTAACTGTCCAGATACCTGTCAGTCGACACCGCCACGCCGGCTCAACCCTAACCCCCCACGAGCTTCGGAAACCCTACTCACCGGCAGCAACACGACCCGAAAGTCATTTGGCTGCAGTATTCTATAGGGTGGAGGTCCTTCCCCGGACGGGCGGCTCAAAACGAGCGAAGATTCGGTATGCCGTACCTCTCTTATGAGCTTCTGGTACTTTTACTCAATCAGTCACTGATCATGTTACGATAAAAATTGTACATTTAGCGATTAAACGCAAGGACAAGCCGATCTTGTACCCACGCTGCAGCACGGAGAGAAAACATATTTATAATACACTAGCTGTGCTCGCGACTTCGTCCGCGTGGAATAGTTATTTTTTCTCCGTTTTTTTTTTACATTTTCCATTATTTCTTCGCTCCTAATAGTTGCAGCGTGATGTCGTATAGCCTAAAGCCTTCCTCGATAAATGGTCTATTCAACACAAAAAGAATTTTTCAATTCGGACCAGTAGTTCCTGAGATTAGCGCGTTCAAACAAACAAACTCTTCACCTTTATAATATTATAAGTATAGATATAGCGGGATTTAACACGCACATACTACTTAGTATCTTTTTGAACCCAACATTTCGGCCGTGTTGAAAAGTCCGGTTTAAAAAGGTATATGCACGTTAAATCACGTTATAAGTAGGTATATTATATGATGCAATGCGAAAGTTCAAGTTATTAGAGAAAAGTAGTGTTTAAAAGTTGTATCTTTTTATTTACTCATTTTAAGATTGTGATTTAACGATGATGCATCAATGATTCTCACGAGAAACTGCGTGAGATTTGTTGAAGAATACATTATTGTTTTGCCTCTTAACTGTGTTAGGTAACTAGCGTAATATGTTTATGTACAACCATCTTCGTCGTTTTAATTGGCACTAGGGTATGCAAATCTCGCGAGATTGGGCTCAAGCGAGATCTCGCGAGTTTATGAAAATCAATCTCGCGAGATCTCGGCAATTTCGAGATCTCGCGAGATTAGCAGTTTTGTGTTTTTTTTAAATAATAACTATATTTGATTAAATGAGGAATGAGGATAAAAACTGTACCTAAGTATGTATTATAAAAACATTCATTTTTACGAATTTTTTCAAGACCTTTTTTATGCATTAAACATAGATTGACGTAACTGTCTAAATTTTTTAAATAATCTTAAGTATCTACGCTTTTACGTATAATATAATCTATCAAATAACAATAAGATAGGTATATTATATCAAACAAAACTTGAGTTCACCATTAAACTGAGATTTTGTTATTAACAATGAAATAACAAACTGTATCTACTCAGTACTAGAACATCGATAATTACAGATTAAGAATAATAGGTAGAATAATTAACAAATTATACCAATCAAATGAAATATTTGTTCAATTAAAACCACAAGTCACTATTACGATTTAAGAATTATTTTAAAAATAGTTCATTAAGAAGCACAAAATGATCCAAAGGGTCGTCTGCTAAACGGCTTCTTTTTGTTGGCCAGATAACCAACTGTTGAAAAAGCCCTTTCATATTGACAAGCTCGATGGCTCATTTGGTAGTGCCCTCTGCCTTCTGAGCCAAGAGTTGTGGGTTCGATCCCCGCACAGTACAAACATTTGTGTGCATGAACATGTCTGTTTGTATTGGTCTGGGTGTTTTCTATGTATAATATGTATTTATTTCCAAAAAAAAAAGTATCTAAGTAAGTTTATCAGTTGTCTAGTACCCATAGTACAAGCTTCGGCTTAGTTTGGGGCTAGACGGCGATGTGTGGCCCAGCGTGGCATGTCTTGGGATATTTATTTATTTATATTCGACGCTAGTTGGGACCACAGATCACAAGCAGTTACTCACAATCTTTAATAGTTCGCCTTTTGACCCCCCGGACTCGTATAAATTCATTTCCTTTTTGAGTAATGATGACTGAGATTACCCTGAAACAAAAAAGTAACTACGGGTTCTGAATTCGTAGTTACTTTTCTGTTTCTGGGTTCTTTGAATGCGTTCATACTGCGGTATTCAATGTTTCCTGTAGTTCTTCGAAAGTTCGAAGGTCCGTTCGTGTCAGTTCGCGCTCTGCCGCACTTTGAATAAGACGTTTTTATACTCCAGTACAATCTCGTTAGTCTCGCGAGATCTCGCCCTTTTTTCGACCGAGATCAATCTCGCCCAAAAACGCCGAGATCTCGCGAAAACGAGATCTCGCGAGAACGAGATTGCATTCCCTAATTGGCACGGAGAACAATATGACACTTTAATTGTTAAAGAAGATTGATATTAAGTATTTATTACTTAGCTAAGAACTCTTGGGGATATACCTAACGGGCGACCCATCATCTTTTTGATCCAATTTATCCTCATCTGCCCGTGGTGCATCCTGCCGAATAACTGGTGGCGGTATAGGCATCACGATTGAAGGTGTAGATAAATACTACAGGCAGATGACGGGCAGCAGCGTCACCGAAGCGAGGAGCTGCGCCTTGCGATCGCCAACCCGCCTGCGAAGCGTGGCGATTATGGGTAAATCCAGGTGTGTTTGCCCAAAGTGGCGAACACCTGGAGAGGCCTATGTCCAACAGTGGACCGACACGGGCTGATGATGATGATGACAGAGATAGATAGGTGATCAATCGACCTTTCTTTTACCGCATGGAAAAACGAGGTGATTATTCTTTACTTTTACCGCTTGGAAAAACCTCAGTCATTCAATTTTTTTATTCACGTATTTTACACCGCAATGCGTCATCTACACTAATATTATAAAGAGGAAAACTTTGTTTGTTTGGTTGTAATGAATAGGCTCAAAAACTACTGGACCGTTTTTAAAAATTCTTTCACCATTCGAAAGCTACATTATCCACGAGTAACATAGGCACAATTTTATTTTGGAAAAAAAAACTTTACGCGGACGAAGTCGCGGGCGGAAAGCTATATTTTATAAAGAATGACGCAATTAACCAATCAAATATTCGCAGAAAGCAGTCGTTGTTTTAATTTGATGCACAGTAATTGTGGTTGTATCAATCATGGTTTCAATTTAATATGCCGTTGTAAATTTATTTTAGGCTGTTTATAAATTATTGTTACAATATTTTACTTTTAATAGGCCGCACAACTTTGGTATACAAGACCAAAGTTTTTATGCGATATTTTTGTGTTTATATGCGATTACCGAAAAAAATTATGAAAATCAAACCTGTTTGAGAAATCTTGAATTTGCTTAGAACTAGACAAAGTATACAAATTGTTATATAAAGCGGTCTTATCGCTATTAGTGATCTCTTCCAGACAACCTTTGAGTCGGGAATAGCAAGATAGTAAGGGCGTAGGACGTAACAAATGACGAGAGATAATTTCTATTCTTTACGTGCTAAGTCACGAAACTAATATTTGTAACAAACTTTATATTAGTATTTACTTCAAAACACGCTTTATTAATAACACGGGGATGTAAGGGAGCGGCCTATAATCTTTTCGCTCCAAGCCAACCTCACCTGCCCGTGGTGCATCATGCCGAACAACAAACGAGGCGCTGGCAACCGATTGGTGGCGGTATAACCATCACAATTGAAAACGTAGCTAAATACCACAGACCGATGACGGGCAGCAGCGTCACCGGAGCGAGAAGCTACGCCCTGCGATCGCCAACACGCCTGCCCAGGGTGGCGATTATGTTATAGGTACATCCTCCATTGGCATGTCCTCATTATTATGTGAACATAAATTTAAAAAAATATATGTCGAAGAGAAAACCAATTAAACCACAACGTTCAATCAGTTTGCTTAAGAAAATATTAATTAATTTAAACATATTAATTTACTGCGTGAAAATAACACTATGATTTAAAATATTGTAATGAACATTTTCAACGGTTAAAACGAATTTCAATATAGCCAAGCGAAATGTTTTACTTTTATCATGATTTTCTTTTCTGTTTTCATGTAAACAGTAACTATGTATTATAATGCTGTATAATTTTAAACGATAATTATATATCGTTCACGTATATACGCCTCATTAAGCTCGCAGCAGTAATTGCAGAGTAATTTAAATTATTCAAGTGTATTATATGTAAAATATATTATCATCATCAAGTCATCACCAGTTGTTCGCCACCTAGGGCAAACTTCTGGAGGATATACCCATAATCGCCACGCTGGGCAGGCGGGTTGGCGATCGCAGGGCGTAACTTTTTGCTTCGGTGACGCTGCTGCCCGTCATCGGCCTGTGGTATTTAGCTACGCCTTCTATCGTGATGGTTTTACCGCCACCAGTCGGTTTGCCAGAGCCTCGTTTGTTGTTCGGCAGGACGCACCACGGGCAGGTGAGGATGGCTTGGAGCGAAATGGTGATAGGTCGCTCCCTTACATCCCCTCCCTTATCATCATCAGCCTATCGCAAACCACTGCTAGACATAGGCCTCTCCAGTCGTGCGTCACTTTGGACAAACATCTGGATGCGTTGCTTATAATCGCCACGCTGGGCAGGTGGGTTGGCGATCGCAGGGAGTGGCTACTCAAATCAAATTATTTATTCGTGATTCACAGGTATGTCATAGATCTAATAAACATTGAGGTACTCGCTCCAGTAATGCTGCTGCCTGTCATCGGCCTGTGGTATTATGTATTACACCACGGGCAGGTGAGGGTGGCTTGGAGCGGAATGATGATAGGTCGCTCCGTTACACCCCCAGCGTGGCACGTTTTGGGTTATTCATTTATCATCATCATCAGCCTATATCAGTCCACTGCTGGACATAGGCCTCTCCTAATATTCGCCACTTTGATCGATCCTGGGCTTCTCGCATCCAGCACTTGACATTCATTTATGCTCATCTAGTTTTTTTAAATCACAGTTTGATCATGACCATTAGGTATACATTTTTTGCGCGTTCACAAAACCACAAGTCAGCGTACTAACAAGGCCTTATATTCATATATTTTCCCACGGGAGAAAAACTATACGTTTTCCTTCGTGCTATTGTTAATTTTTCTCAATGTATTATAACCATTATTTCCCATAGAGTACTCACAGTAATCTTTTAGAGACACGTTCTTGTTCGCTGATTATGACATCTTGTTAAATAACTCCGCGTGGTCTGATAGACCAAACATTGGATATAAATATCTATCATCATCATCATCAGCCTGTAAACGTCCACTACTGAACATAGGCGTCTTCAGATGATAATTGTCATCTGGGAGTATTTGCCTTAGTCACCACGCCTGGCAGGCGGGTTGGTGACCGCTGTACGTTGACTGGCTCGATGTCTTATTTGGTACTGACCTCGACCTCTGCCTTCTGAGCCAAGGGTCGTGGATTTGATCGCCGCACAGTATAAAAAAATGTTTGTTCAATACAAACATACAACTTCATGCACACAAATAGTCTGGGTGTTTTCTATAAATAATAATACGTAGGTATTTACTTATAAAAAAGTATCAAAGTAAGTATATCGGTTGTTATACATAGTACAAACTTCGACTTAGTTTGAGGCTAGATGGCGATGTGTGACCCAGCATGCTGCGACAGCAACATCGGTTATATATTTACTTTTTATAAGTACCCGGGTAAACGCTTCTGCCCGTTTCTTGATAGTCCCTTATTGGTCTGATTTTAATTTTTATGTCTCTACATATGGACCTCCGGTCGGTGAGTATGTAAATCCGGAAACCACACGAACAAAGGTACTAAACCGGACGTAAAGATTCTGTTTGTAATTAATAACAAAAATTAAAGTTAAGAATAGTCTAAGCATTGTAATAGGTCCGATAGACCGCACGAGACATGATAATGAAATTTTTTTTTGAAATATCAGACAACATCACATACATTGCTCCGATCCCAAAGTAAGTAACTTAAGCACTTGTGTTATGGGTATCAGAACAACGAAGGTACCACAAATAAATACTTAAATACAAATATTAACACCCAGACACGGAACAAACACAAGTGTTCATCACACGAATGTTTGTCCCGGGTGGGAATCGAACCCACGACTCTCGGATCAGAAGGCAGGGGTCACTACCAATTGAGCCACCGAGCCTGTCTATAATGGTTATAGATATAGCTCTAAAACTACAAACGTCCTTCTTTTAGAGGTGAATTCTCTTTGTAATCAATAAAAAAAATTAAACCTAAGAACAGCCTAAGCATTGTAACAGGTCCGATAGACCGCACCAGACATGATAACGGTTATCTACCTTTAAAACTACAAACGCCCTACTTTTAGAGGTGAACGGAAATGTCTTATATGGGAAATAAGTTAACTGAATGTCATTGGTAGGTATTATTAGCCGCCTTTCCAATCTATTGTGTCTCGGAGGCGAATACGATCAGGTCAAGGAGTTTTAATTGAAACTACTATAATTATGATAGATTTTTAACGAAGATAACAAAAATCGTGAATACTTGTCTTATAATAATAAATCAACGAGATAAGTATCATTATTACACTAATTATAATTGGCTTGCTGCTTTTTAATCGACTTTAAAAGATACAATAAAATGATGGCATACTTAAAACAAAAAAATACCCCAAGCACAGATTAACCCCAAGACAGGCCTCGTTATCCACACATTGCCATCTAGCCCCAAACTAAGCCGAAGCTTGTACTATGGGTACTAGACAACTGATAAACTTACATAGATACATTTTTTTTTGTAAAAAAATACATAATGTACTTACATAGCAAACACCCAGACCGATACAAACAATATACAAATATTTGAGCGGGGATCAAACCCACGATCTAGTTCAGAAAGCAGAGGTCCCTACCAAATGGGTTACAATTACATCATACTTTCCATCAGGCTTAGGAAAGCCATTATGTCGAGCCACTATAAAAAAAAAACTTCCAGTTTGTGAAATAATTGGTGGAAATTCACTGAAAATCCTTGTAAAGGTTCATGATAATATTTATATCACTAATAACAAGGAAATAATTATATAATAATACGTTTGTTCCATAGCTTAATTAGCTTTCAGGTAATTGAACCCGGAACTTTACATGAGTAATATTGCTAGCCTCATTAAATTAGCGATGTATTGATTATAGTTTAATACTATACTGGTAATTAACTATTATATTAGTTATCTTGTTACACGTATATTAGCTAGGTATATTATTATGCCAGGATGCGGATTACATAGTTCGGATATTGTGTAGGATTCTATACAATTTCCGAAATACAAATCATAATATGCAAAATGCTCATTTCCGGTTGGTTCTATAACCAAATGTAGATTTTTTTATTGTCTTTACAGTAAAGTATAATTTAATATTATAATTCTAGCTGCTGCCCGCGGCTCCGCTCCTATAAAATATAGCCTATGTGTTAATCCAACGTATAAGCTATATTGCTGTAAAGTTTCATAAAAATCCGTTCAGTAATTAATGCGTGAAAGAGGAATAAACATACATCCAAACAAACTTTCGCATTTATATTATTTGTAGGAAGTAGGATGAGCATGTAAAGGACCTTAATTAAAATGCAAAATGTACTAACCCAAACCTGTCTAAAAATCTAACTGCAATAGATGTTTTATAGATAACTACAAAAATAAAATGTACCTAAATAAGAAATGTTTTGTGCTCCATATGTATTTTTCATCGAGCATTTACGTCTAATTTACTAGAAACATTTTAGCAAAAAATAGCGTCTAAGGCTGAACTGATGTCTTGAATTTTTGGTTATCCTAATTTTAAAAAGAAAAAATGTACATACCTTCCATTTCTTTACTTCCGACAGCCGATTGGCAACAACACACCCCGCAGATCCGGCACCCACGACAATAAAATCATACATTTCAGGAGCTTGCCTCTTCTTCCTTTTTCTATACTTTTCTTTTTTTTCACTTTCAACAGCCACTTTCTCTGTCACTCCCAACGTTGTTGTAGTATCAGCAACAGTCACTTTCCTCGAATCAGCCGTTTCCACATCGAAATCCTCATCGTCACTCTTCCTCTCGAAATTGAAATCGAAAATCGGCTTCGACGAATCCAACCTCCCAAAACCGTCCTCGTCCGGTTTCATAAAGAACGAAGATTCGGAGAAACCGTAACTGCCTTTCGGGCCGAAACTCTGGAACTGCATCTTGTGATTCACGCCGGATCCGTCGAAAATTGGCCCCGATTCCGGCTTAATCGAACTGAACGGTGATCCGAATGTCTGTTGAGATTCATAGTGCCCAAACGGGAAATTTGGGCTGGTCCTTCCATCGTCGAAAGCTGGTTTCTGTATTTGCGGTGCACTGAACTCACTTTGGTATTGTCCGTAAGGCTTCGCGTATGGGTTTTGCGGTATATTATCGATGGAGTTTCCGAATAGTTGGGTGAGCAAAGCTAGGTACATGTATCCGACTTGGGAGCATTGTGTCAAAGGGGCTTGCGCCTGTGCACAAGTCGGAGCGACGTTCGGCGGTATCCAAGTAGTAGACATCGCGACACTGCACTCGTGAGTCTAGAACATTACTGTGCGCAGGCGCCGGTCTGTACAATGTACAATGAATGCTGGCGGGTGCAGGCGAGTTGCGCAGTCAGTGTTACGTCCTTCATGTCTGAAGCCATTGATCTCTTTCAATAGCGATACTTGTATTTAAATTTATAGTGTATAATAAGTAATTAAAACTGAATTGAATTGACTGGAATAAAAACTGCATATTATCTTTGTTTATGGTCAAACACGTAAGTAAATATACCTATTAGAAAGAAAGTGGTTACAAAATAAGTTTAATTCGTTATACAAGACATATAAAATACATTTTAAATGAAATAGATGAATATACTGCCTGCGATCACCAACCCGCCTGCCCAGCGTGGCGATTATGGGTATATCCTCCGTATGTTTGCCCTAAGTAGCGAACAGCTGGAGAGGCCTATGTCCAGCAGTAGACTACAATAGGCTGATGATGATGAAGCCCAAAATCGAGCACAGTGGCGAACTTTGGGAGAGGCCTATGTCCAGCAGTGAACTGATGTGGGCTGATGATGATGATGATGATGAAGGGCTAAAGTCACTTCACAGATGTATTATGAGTGTACGGTAGTCGCCAGCCAGACGGGTTAAGGGTAACCTTTTCATGGGGCGAGAACCTGAAATCTCAAAAAGTCCCTCAGTCAAATATTGTGGCACCCATGGCTAGTAATGAAACGGTGATTTGTAACCTTTATCCCGTTCTGCACGATTGAAGGAATTATGGTTCACATTTTGATACTATAAAAGATAATAAATTAAACAGACATCTATCTTCTATACTTATAATAAATCTGTAGAGAGGTCAATTCTGTACATAAAATATTTTTTCAAAATAACTATCAGGGGGTGATAAGTGATCGATACTGATACCAAAAATGCAATCAGTAAAATTTTTGTCTGTCTGTCTGTCTGTCTGTCTGTCTGTATGTTCGTTATAGAAAAAAAAAACTACTGAACAGATTTTGACGAAACTTGGTACAAATATTCTTCATACTCCTGGGCAGGTTATAGGATACTTTTCATCACGCTACAATCAATAGGAGCGGAGCAGTGACGGGAAGTGTTGGGAAAACGCGAGAAATTTAAACCTGTATGTTTGAACGCGCATTACGCGAAAACTACTGCATAGAATTGAATGCGGTTTTCACCAATGTATTGCTAGAGGTCTAACTTAAAACTTAGGCACAAGGTATAGATGGGTATTATATGGAAGTCCGTTATTTTTGAAACCCGATATCCACGCGAGCGACGCCGCTGGCACAGCTAGTTCAAAATATAGGGCTTTACGAAACATTTAGTAACAGATTGATTTTAAATTAGGTTTCTATTCAAATGTCTAGACAGTACACGGCCGATATTGCACAAAACCTTGTAGTAACCTCAAAATGGCTGGTTAATTTAAAGTATAACATTTAACATTATCTACGCAGTGTGGTATACTCGCGAGATTAAATCTTGTTGGTTGTACAGGAAAGTGTCGCTGGGGACCCAGATAAGATGGCAAAGCGCCTTATAAGCTAGGGAACATTTTATTTCAATTTCAATTTCAATTTCTTTATTTGCTTACTAAGTGTAGGTACAGTGCAGGTGTTATGACAATGTATGAACTTATGACTTAGTCACCTTTTGGGTATTGCAAATAGGTGCGAGGACAGCAATTCTTAAACTAATTAAACTTAATTAACCCTTTATAGCCCATGATCATATAATTTAAAGATTCTTAGGAATATGATAGGTTTCAACAAATAAAAAAACACGTATTTTTCAGAAATTTGAAAATATTTATTTTTACGTATTTATTTGACATTTTAAGGTATGTGACATTCCTGTAACATTGAGTTATACTACAAAAAAATGAACTTATGTTGTATGGAAGGATCTGAAGCAATTATTTTGTTTATTGTAACATAAGGCTACTCCACATTTTTCGCAAAGTGTTTGTGATACACCAGTACACTTGGGGAATTTGCATCGAACCCTTTTTTCCACCCAAACCGGCCAGTGGCCAATTTGATCCTGCCTTACTGCCAATGGGGGGACATGTTGCGCTGGCCCCTTGTGTTTTTTCGCTTGAATTTCATTTTCAATTGACCTTCGGTGCTTGATATTAGCTTTCAAGCCAAGCTTACATAAAGTCTCACCGATCTCTAGGAGCATCGTCAAATGTCGTAGTCCGAATGGCGCGGGACATACCAAGACAGCATTATCAGTTTTATTTTGATAACTACTTCACTTCGATGGCATTGCTGGAATACTTAGCAAAAGAAAACAAACAAAATAATTGCTTCAGATCCTTCCATACAACATAAGTTCATTTTTTTGTAGTATAACTCAATGTTACAGGAATGTCACAAACATACAAAGTTCCGGTTTTCACACAAAAAACAAAAATATGCTCTGATAACAGTATATGAAACAAATTATTCACTTACCCGTAGAATTCGGCGAAAACAAAACAATTTTACACACGTTTAGTATTTTTTTATGAATTTCAAACTTTCAGCGCGGTTACACTTGTCACTTTTACCAACGTACGAAATTCAAACTCGATAAAGTGAATAAATTACGCCATCTATGATTTTTGTTTGATACTAAATGTTCAGTGTGGTCTGTTACAATACAGTAACACTGATTTAAATGAACTTATATTATTTAGCGTACATATTAGAGGAACGGATGAGGTTTGTTACAGGAATGTCACAAGGGCCTATAAAGGGTATAATTAAACATAACTCTCTATATGACATATAAATATAGAGCAGGTGATTACAAACATAATCAAACTTTTAGGTACTTGTTTATAAGGTCTACAAATTCTTGTTTTAATTTTCTTTTATATTTAAAAATTCGTTTATAGAGTAATAACATTTTGTAATTAAATAGTCCTTAAGAGCCCTTGAAAATAGTTTAAAATTAGGTTCATTCTTTATATTTGCTGGTAATTTATTGAATATTTTAACTGCCATATAGTAAGGGCTGGTATTTAACATTTTTATTCTTGATTGCGGTAGGTACAGTCTATCCTTATGTCTAGTATTTATGTTGTGTGTATCTTTTACTTCAGTGAAGTTATTGATGTTTTTAAATGTAAATATGCATATATCAAAAATATATAAAGATGGTAAAGTTAGAAGATTTAGTTTTGTAAAGTATGGTTTGCAAGATTGTGTATTATCTATTTGAGCTATTATCCTTACACATTTTTTTTGTAATATGAAAAGATCATTAGCGTTGGAACTATTACCCCATAGCATAATCCCGTACCTAAGATGGGAATAGGCATATGCATAATAAGCTGCCAGGGCAGCTTCTTTGGTTGTGCTGTGTACTAATTCGAATAGCGCGTAAGTGAATTTGGATAATTTTGACTTTATGCATTGTATGTGTTGTGTCCAGTTTAAGTGTGTATCTATTATTGTGCCTAAGAGTTTAAATGTGTCAACTGAGTCTATATTTTGGTTCTCAAACTTTAAATTTATGTTTAGGGGGGCTTTATTGTATGATCTGAACTGTATTATTTTGGTTTTAGAATAATTAATTTTAAGATTATGTTGTTGAAGCCAAGTGGATACTATTTGCAATGTTTTATTAAGAATGGTATTAGCTTTGTTACTATTGTCACATTTTATTAGGATAGAGATGTCATCTGCGAATAGTATAGGTAGAGTTATATCGTTTTTGACTATTTTAGGTAGGTCGTTTAGGTAAATTAAGAATAGAACACAACCTAGAACACTTCCTTGGGGTATTGAACATAATAAAGTTTTTTCTTTAGATACTATTGTTTTCATTTCTCTTTTTGTGTTATCATAATAATCTAATTGTATTTTTTGCTTTCTGTTGTGTAAATATGATTTGAACCAGCTGTATGCTGGGCCCCTTATTCCAGAACCGTACAGTTTTGATAACAAGATATTATAGTCAACACTTTCATACGCTTTTGTCAAGTCTAGTAATAAGCCTATTCCGTAAGTTTTATCATTTATATGTTTCAGCGCTGTTTGTATGTATTGGTAAACTGCTAATGTTGTCGATTTTGTTTTTCTGAAACCGTTTTGATGCTCATCAAGTAAATTATACTTTTCCAGAAATGAATACAGGCGGTTGAACATGGCCTTTTCAAACACTTTAGAAAAGCAAGGTAGTAGTGCTATTGGCCTGTAGTTATGTGGTGAGGTGGCATCGCCTTTTTTGTATATAGGTTTAATTACTGCTATTTTTAATATATCTGGAAAAGAGCCTTCTTGAAAGCTTTGGTTGATGAGATTTGTTAGTGGTTCTGATAGTTCGTTGCTGCATTTTTTTATTAATGTTGAAGGAATTTCATCTATACCACAACTATTTTTGTTTTTTAGAGACATGATGATCTTTTTTGTTTCTTTTAAGTCTATGGCACGTAAGTATAATGAACATGTTGGCGAGTTTATCACGTTGTTTGTTTTCATCTTTAAATTAGGATTTTTATTTAACGGTATATTAGTAAATACGTCATTAAATGTTTCGCATATTATGTTAGGGCAGTCTACAAGTATATCATCTTTCATTAATTTTATATTAATATGAGGTTTGTTAATGAGTTTTCCTGTTTTACTGTTAATAATTTTCCACATTGTTTTATATTTACTGTCAGATTTATTGATTTGCCTTGTATATTCAAGCTTTTTTGAGGTTCGTACACATTTCTTGAGTAAACTACTGTATCGATGGTAGTAATTTTTTAGAATATCATTATTTGTTTGGTTAAGTAGTGTCCTTAATTGTCTTTTATGTATACATGACTTTTTCAAACTTGGCGTTAACCAACCTTTTTTCGGTCTATTTTTTATTCTTATTTTTTGTATCGGTATATGTTTATTTAGAAGGTTATTAATTATTAAATGAAATGTTGTATAGTTGATATTTATATCTTTTGTTTTATCTAAAACTTGATTCCAATTTACTTTGCTTAATGAATTACGAAAGCATTGAATATTATAGTCTGTAAAAACCCTTTTTCTAACTACCCATGTTTTAGTAATTAAATGGGGTAAGTTTTCTAAGCGTAGTTTTCGCAATATGAGACGCTATATAATTTATGTATTAATTTAAAAAAATATATCTAAGTAAGTTTATTATTGTCTAGCACCTGCGATCACAAATACTGTAAATGTATTTATGATCGCAGTCTAGCACCCATAAGTACAAGGTTCGGCTTAGTTTGGAGCTAGATGGCGATGTGTGGCTCAGCGTGGCATGTCTTGGTGGTATTAATTTATTTATAGCCATCGTCATCATCAGCCTATCGCAGTCCACTGCTGGACATAGGCCTCTCCAGTTGTTCGCCACTTTCGTCAAACATCTGGAGGCTTTACAAATAATCGCCCCGTTGAGTAGGTAGATTGGTGATCTCAGGGCCTAGCTCCTTGCTCCTGAGACGCTGCTGCTCATCATCGGTCTGTGGTGTTTAGCAACTCCTTCAATCGTGGTGGTCATGCCGCCATCAGTCGGTTGCCAGAGCCTTGTTTGTTATTCAGCAGGATGCACCACGGGAAGGTGAGGATGGCTTAGACGTAAATCACGAGGACGCGCCCTTATATTTGTAGTGCGTCTCGATTTCAAGGCATTTTTTTCAATGTCAAGACCAAACCGACCGCTATAAAGTACAAAGTTACGTAAAAAGACCGATTCTAAAACCAATCGCTTCCGATCAGCGGCCATCCGAATCGTTTACCGTAAAAGCGACCATCATTTAACTGCAGCGTTCATTTCCTAAGTCGTTACGGACAGACCTGTTTGTATTGGTTACGACCATTTTATATAGTTTAAAACTGCTAAAGTTTACCTATAAAATGCAATGAGTTGGGTATAAATTGAAGTAAAGTTATACTAAGCCATATCTCAATTTAACAGGGCCCGATTAGCACAAATCTCCCTAAAATCGGAAGGATGCTATACTTCGTTTTCTTAGCATTTAATCAATCAACAGCCCAGGTTTGTCCACTGCTGAACGTAGGCGTCCTTTTATTTCGCGCCACGTTTATCTATCCCGAGCTTCTCCCATCCAGCAACTGCCAGCAGTTCTTCTAATGTCATCACCGCAGCGGTTGGGCGTCCTACAGCAAGTTTGTCTAAACGCGCTGTCACCTCCAAGACTCGTCTGCTCCACCTATTGTCGGTTCTTCGGCAGACATGACCAGCCCACTGCTTCTTCAGCGTAATAATCTTTCGTCTTCTGACATATATGGTCGTTTCGTACCCTATCTTTTAATCTATACTTACTAATATTATAAAACTGAAGAGTTTGTATGTTTGTTTGTTTGTTTGTTTGAACGCGCTAATCTCAGGAACTACTGGTCCGAATTGAAAAATTCTGTGTTGAATAGACCATATTTTATTCCACGCGGACGAAGTCGCGAGCACAGCTAGTTCATTATATAAGTGGTATGCTTGGGCATAGCCCTTTCTATAGCATTAGTAAGCGTGAATAGAATGATCTGAATGAATTTGTTGAAAGGGGCTGACTTAGAAACAAACAGGAAGTGTCTTAAAAAAAGGTAAAAATACTAAGTACCCTTAACCGACGAGCTTGTATGAAGAGATTGAATGTGGACGAAGCAAAAGTTGTGTGCTAGGATCGTAGCAAATGGAAGGACGTGGTCTCCGCTTACCCCTCTGGGACAAAAACGTGACGTTATTTACATACATACGTACAAATGTACATAAATCTTGTGCTTACTACATAGTAAGCACAAGATTTGAATATTTGTGACGTTCGACATAACGAGTTTTTAAGTGGGAAAGAGCTATTAACAAAATGTATTTGTAATTATAAATTCGCATATCATTTATCTTTTGTTTTCTACCAATAATTTACAATCCAATAAATTATCACTCTCATTAAAATACCTAATAACATCCAATAATTCCAAATATAGTAATGATAATGATGCAACTATTAACTCGTATCGTGTGGTGAATGTAATTATTAAGTTAACAGTACAATACAAACCACTTTCTGTAGAAGTGTGAATTGCATCATTTACGCTTAAAACGGTAACTGTTGGAATGTAAAAGTTAATTGTTTAATGTGTCAAGGTTGTGTTTTTATACGAGTTGCTTGTAATGTAAGGGTTGTTGGGATGTAAGGGAGCGACCTATCACCTTTTCGCTCCAAGCCATCCTCACCTGCCCGTGGTGCATCCTGCCGAACAACAAACGAGGCTCTGGCAAAGCATCACGATAGAAGGCGTAGCTAAATACCACAGGCCGATGACGGGCAGCAGCGTCACCGGAGCAAGAAGCTACGCCCTGCGATCGCCAACCCGCCTGCCCAGCGTGGCGATTATGGGTATATCCTCCAGAAGTTTGCCCTAGGTGGCGAACAACTGGAGAGGCCTATGTCCAGCAATAGACTGCAAAAGGCTGATGATGATGATGACGAGTTGCTTCTTTAGGCTTTTTTTTTCGTTGGGTATGCCTTTACACAAGGGAACTGGGTGTTCATCGCCAGCCGCTTATCATCTGCGGCTGGCCAGTTATATGCTTCGGCATGTACCCGAGTCCCTGCAAGCTGTTGCCCACTGGCGACATAGGGGGTTTTAGTGAGTATGCTCTACCCTTCTGCGAAAACGATAAGGCTGCCTATATTGTACCTCGTTCTTTTCTTTCTATCTAGTTTTAAGTAAACTGTATGGTGTGCAATCTATCTATACTTATAATAAATCTGTAGAGAGGTCAATTCTGTACATGAAATACTTTTTCAAAATAAGTATCAAGGGGTGATAAGTGATCGATACTGATGCCAAAAATGCAATCAGTAAAATTTTTGTCTGTCTGTCTGTATGTTCGTTATAGAAAAAAAAACTACTGGACGGATTTTGACGAAACTTGGTACAATTATTATTCATACTCTTGGGCAGGTTATAGGATACTTTGCATCATGGTACAATCAATAGGAGGAGAGCAGTGATGGGAAGTGTCGGGAAAATGGGAGAATGTTTTATCTGTATGTTTGATCGCGCATCACGCGAAAACTACTGCATGGAATTAAATGCGGTTTTCACTAATGTTTTCTAGAAGTCTAACTTAAAATTTAGGTACCATTTTATGGAAGTCCTTTATTTTTGAAACCCGACATACACGCGTGCGGCGCCGCCAACACAGCTAGTAAAGAATATCTATCTACCTTCACACCGCACCAACTCATATTAGTACCAAATAGAGTACAATATAATATATATCATCATATAATATTCACGCTTTCAGTTACGTATTCGTGTATTTCCTCATCATTTCCATTTATTAAAACGACCAAAACTAAAAAGCGATAAATAACGTAAGTAATTCTATCCTTAATACATAATTATTTAAATATTACAATTATCACTTATTTTTGAAGTCGGTGCCAGCCAAACAAATAAATGTATATTGTCGTGTGGATTTGCCGGCTGCGCGCGTCATACAACAAGAGTCTACGTTAGGTACCGAGAGCTGGCACCGACTTCAAAAATAAGTGATAATTGTAATATTTAAATAATTATGTATTAAGGATAGAATTACTTACGTTATTTATCGCTTTTTAGTTTTGGTCGTTTGTGTTTTTTTTGAAGTCGGTTTAATTTTTTTTTAAAAATAATTTTATTTCACTATTTTTAGTTGCGTTGATGTGCTGTGGCCTTTAATAAAGGCTAATTAACGGCCTTAAGAGTTTTACTCAGGAATGACAAATTTTGCTTTAAGTCAAGTGAAGACTTTGCCATCTAGAATCAAGCATATCACTTACCAAATCACCTGCCCTATTAGCCCTGCATAAGTACATACTACTATCTAGTTTAATATCGACCAATGTCAGTATTGTCCCCTAACTCCTAACCGTTAAGGAGTTCTGTGGCTTCATCATCAGCACCAGATGTTGACTCCCGGAAGCATATACCTGAGTAAAATATGATTACGTAACAAAAACACCATATGACCATACAATTTTCGGTTGTTGCCCTCAATTTCTCCAGGATCCCATCATCAGATCCTGACTTGGTGATAATGGAACCACCTCGGAAGTGTCCTCTGTCGAACTGTCGAAAAATTTTTGAAATCCATCCATAATTGACGGAAATATCGGTGAACATACATAAAAAAAAAAAAATATTATACATACAGACGAATTGAGAACCTCCTCCTTTTTTCGAAGTCGGTTAAAAATACGAGTTATTTACTCGTATATCAATCTCTCTAGCATTACATGCATCGCTGTGATAATACTCTCCATTTCAACTCCCCGAAATTTCTTTTATTTAATTTTCAATTACGGGAAAATTATTTAAATATCAATTATCAGACAACTTTAAAAACATATCCGATTACAAAGGATATAGTTTTGCACCTATGATTACAATAATAAGTCAGATGAATTAATTCTTCAATACAATGTTATAAAAGTTTAAAACGAATGAGAAAGATAAAAATTTGTGTTTTAAGATTAGAACTGAAACTCGATTTTTTTTTCTAAGTGTAGGGAAAAATTTTGTTTCTGAATTTCGATGTATAGTAGTACGGAACCCTACGTGTTCGAGTCCGACTCGCATTCGCACACACATTTAAGAAATATAGAAAAGAAAAGAAAAAAAATATTTTCCCAAAATTATACAATCCAAAGAATAAAAGACCAAAACAGAATAAAATCAAACAACTTACAAAATAAAAAAAGTTCTCAGATCTCACAAAATACGCTTCGAGACATAAAATACAAAGTTCCAACTAAAACTTGTCAAACGTAAATCTGAAACAGCTGATATTGAAAATATTGAACTTCGCGTCATAAAGTGGGGAGTGGCAGAATAGTGGACTTGTAAGATTGTATTGTTCATTTGTGCTGCATTCCTGTTAATGCCAATTGAATTTGCATCGGATCAAAATGCCAGTAGTCCAATTCCATGTGCCTTTTTAGGGTTCCGTAGCCAAAATGGCAAAAACGGGATTATAGATTCGTCATGTCTGTCTGTCTGTCTGTCCGTAGTAGTTCCTAAATTTTTGGTGTTCCCCATACATAGAAATAAAACTCAATTTTTTTTTCATCAAAGGTATAGGTGTGAGATATCTATGGATAGGTATTTCAAAATAATTTTGAGGTTTCTAACATATTTTTTTTCTAAACTGAATAGTTTGCGCGAGAGACTCTTCCAAAGTGGTAAAATGTGTGTCCCCCTCCCGGTAACTTCTAAAATATGGGCATGATAAATCTGAAAAAAATATATAATGAGTATGCAAACTACTAACAAAAATTGGTTTGAATGAAATCTAGACAGTAGTTTTTTTTAAACGTCAATCAAATTACCTAATTTTTTTCATTCAATCAATGGCACGGAACCCTACGTGCGCGAGTCCGACTCGCACTTGGCCGGTTTTTTTGTAAATAAATACATACATTTATTACACAATATATAGAAAACACCCAGACCAATACAAACAGGCATGTTCATGCACACAAATGATTGTAGCGTGTGGGGATCGAACCCACGACCCTTTGCTAAGAAGGCAGTACCAATTGAGCCACCGAGCCAGTCAAAAACAATATCGAATTCTCTCCAAGCAACGCGACTCCCAAGCAACAAAACGAGATCGCATAACATCTTTACTTGTCGCTACAACTCTTCCAGCGCACTTGTAAGCAGAATGGCGTTGTAGTAAAATATTTTACACTTACCGCCTCACAGGAAATCTGCGTGATAAATCCATTAATGCCCGTCGCGATGGATGGATATTATTCCCTCCAGTTTAATGTGGAAATGTAAAAAGCGGCCAAGTGCGAATCGCTTCCGTACAAGTAGATTTCATGGGATGTAAGGTAGCAACCGAGCGATCTTTTCGCTCCAAGCCTCACCTACCTGTGACGCATCTTGCTGAATAAAGAACGAGGCTCTGGCAACAGACTGAATACTATAACTATCACGATTGAAGGCGTATTTAGCCTTGCACGGGTCCCCGTCCCCGTCGGATGGGAGTGGGCCGGCCCTCCGGGCCGCTCCCGTCGCTCCCATTAGAGGGGGGCCAGTTGGGCCCGCGTAGGCGGGCAGTGCTGGTGGTGTCGCGGCAGTCCTAGTTTTTCCGGGTCCTGTGTGACCTTCCCCATAGGCGCTTGACAGGAGGGGCCGGGGTTTTTAGTGGGTATTCCCTGCCTTATTTCCACCTTGAGGCAGGGTGTCCCACATACCCCGTCACTCCGCCCGGGTAACGAGGATGCCTAAAAGCATTTTCCTCGGCATAAAAAAAGGCGTATTTAGCTACGTGCGACCTATCATCTTTTCGCACCAAGCTGCCCTCACCTGCTCGTGGTGCATCCCGCTCAATAACAAACGAGGCGCTGGCAACCAACTATGGGCGGTATAACCAACACGATTGAAGGCGTAGCTTAATACCACTGGCCGATGACGGGCAGCAGCGTCAACGGAGCGAGACGTAGCTCCCTGCATCATGCTCATGCAGCAATACATGGTCATCGTAGAAGATGACTTAGGGCCTTAGGGCCTGGACGTTTGCAGGCCCTACGTCGTGTTCTACGGCACCCACAGGATATGATCATCATCATCAGCCTATTACAGTCCACTGCTGGACATAGGCCTCTCCAGTTGTTCGCCACTTAGAGCAAACATCTGGAGGATATACCCATAATCGCCACGCTGGGCAGGCGGGTTGGCGATCGCAGGGCGTAGCTTCTTGCTCCGGTGACGCTGCTGCCCGTCACCGGTCTTTAGTATTTAGCTACGCCTTCAATTGTGATGGTTATACCGCCACCAGTCGGTTGCCAGCGCCTCGTTTGTTATTCAGCAGGATGCACCACGGGCAGGTGAGGTTGGCTTGGAGCGAAAAGATGATAGGCCGCTCCCTTACATCCCAGGATAAGATGGGGTGGTACTATTCTAAATCTGTTTGACAGGCGCTCGGTGGCTCAGTTGGTAGTGACCCCTGCCTCCTGAACCAAGGGTCGTGGGTTTGATTCCCACCCGGCACAAACATTCGTGTGATGAACACTTGTGTTTGTTCCGTGACTGGGTGTTTATATTTGTATTTAAGTAATTATTTGTAGTACCTTCGTTGCTCTGATACCCATAACACAAGTGCTTTAGCTACTTACTTTGGGATCGGAGCAATGTATGTGATGTTGTCTGATATTTTTTATTTATTTATCTTAGTAAGTGATACAAAAAGTAGCATTTCTAGGTATCCACAGTTTTTTTTTGCCGTCCACAGTAATAAAGAAAGCTCTTTCAAACAAAAGCTTATAAAATATTATTACAATCCAACCACTCCAACTAAAAGATGCCAAAAGCCATCGGTGATCTATATTATTATATTGTTTTTTTATCCAATATTTGATTACATCAACTTTCGCATTATTTGTGGCGGAATCATTTCTGTAAGCCAATTTAATCAGCGCTCCGGTGAATATTTAAATGGATTTTATTTGTATCGATATGGGCTTAATTCTGTATTCGCATTTCGTACGTGTAATATGCAGTTAATTGCGTAATTGAGTAACGTGTACGGTTAAAAAAATTGTTTGTTTTTGTATTTTCGAGAAGTTTAAAATGTTACATACTTTGGACGAAAATGTTTAAGGAACATGACGTGTCATAGGCCCTTAGCTAAAGATTCACACCTAATATGAATATGTTTCATCATCATCAACCCGTATGCTGGATATAGGCCTCTCCTAATGTTCGTCACTTTTATCGATCCTTGGCATCTCGTATCCAGCACTTACCAGCCGTGCTGCGCAAATCGTCACTCCACCTGGCCCGAGGGCGTCCTACACTACTTTTACCGATACGCGGTCCCTACTCCAGAACTCGTTTACCCCTATGGCTATCGGTTCTGCGGCTGATGTGGCCAGCCCACTGCCACTTACTAATCCGGTGAGCTGTGTCGGTGACTGGTTCTCTGCCGGATCACCTCATTTCGGATTCGATCCCGCAGAGAGATTAGAGCATGAATATGGCTAAACTTACGATAAGCACTTATTTTAACGACCAGTTTGGTTCAGTGGTAATGAACGCTGCCTCCGTTATGGTCGTGGGTTCGATCCCCGCACAGTACTAACATTTGTGTGCATGAACATGTCTGTTTGTATTGGTTTTGGTGTTTCATATGTATAATGTGTCTGTTTACAAAAAAAGTAAGTATGTAAGTAAGTTTATCTGTTTTCTGGTAATACATAATTACAAGCTTCGTCTTAACTTGGGTCTAGATGGCGCTGTCCTTTTTTTAAAACTAGCTTACACTCTACAGTAGAATTACTCTGCCAGTACATATTTTATAGTAGAATTTTTTACCTAAGCAACTGGTTACTCAATCTACGTCCCCATTTTTTTATGAGATTCAATACAAAACGTGTCTTAAACACAAATACTGAAATTTCGTAACCTGTAAATAAAATGTTGTAACTTTATAACAAAAGTCAGTTTGACATTTTCGCTCGACGTTTTTTCAAAATGTATTTCGTAAAAATGCACTCCAATTATTATAGGTATAACCTTTTGAATTTCAACGAAGTGTAGAAATCATGTGATTTGACTAAATAAAACATTTATCTATTCTATTCTGTAGCCATCTATTGTTACTTATGTCGAGGTTAAATGTGGAAATAAGATTCGTATTGGCTGAACAATTAAGTAACTGGTAGATAGTTTTTAAAGGAATAAGTCTACCGTTTTAATAGCCATATCGATAGTTAAATGTCTTGAGTGTTAGTTTCCAAAGAATCCGGGATAGCGTTTAACGATTGTGTGTATAAACATTTTATATAGGAATGTAAGGGAGCGAGCCATCATCATTTCCCTCCAAGCCACCTTCACCTGCCCGTGGTGTATCCAGGTGCTTTCAACTGATTGGTGGCGGTATAACCATTACGATTGAAGGCGTAGCTACCACAGGCCGATGATGTATAGCGTAACCGAAGCGAGAAGCTAAGCTACGTCCTGCGATCGCCAACCCGTCTGCCCAGCGTAGCGATTTTGGGTAAAGCCTTCTGGTGTTTGCCCAAGGTGGCGAACAACTGGAGAGGCCTATATCTACGAGATGATGATAATTCCTGGCCGGTTTCGGCCACGTCGACCACATTTAACGATATCTCTCTACAGAACGGCATATAAGTACGTACGAAAACAAGAACTAATCGTAAAATAAACAGCCGGACCTTAGATCTGTGTTAACTAGATGCATTGCGAGTGGTCACGACTCGAAATTCAAACATAGCGCGTTGTAACACCCAAGTCTGAATGTGCATTGGAGTTGCATTAATAAAGGACAGTGGGGATGTAAGGGAGCGACCATCATCTTTTCGCTCCAAGCCACCCTCACCTGCTCGTGATGCATCCTGCCGAATAACAGACGAAGTAGTGGCAACCGACTGGTGGCGGTAAATACTGCAGGCCGATGACTGGCAGCAGCATCACCGGAGAAGCTACGTCCTTCGATCACCAACCCGCCTGCCCAGAGCGGCGATTATGGTCTCCAGGTGCCGATAGGCTGATGATGATCATTGGTAATGTCTGTGTACCTAGTTTACGGGATACGGTATCCCGTGGGTGTCGTAGAAGACGACTTAAGGGAACAACAACCTACTACGGTCACTTATCCGCCTGACTAGCCTTACAACTAAGGTAATTCCCAAAGGACCGTCGTCATTTGAAGGCCTGTGTCCAGTAGTGGATGTTTGATCCCCTGCTGCCGATGCAGCACTCTCCCCACGAGCTCCGGAAACCCTACTCACCGGCAGAAACACGACCCGGAGGTCATTTGGCTGCCGTTTTGCGGGCTTCAGTCGGTTCTTCCACAATTCGAGCGAAAATTTGCTATGCCCTGCGGCCTCTTAATATCTGCTTTTTTATTAAAGTAGCTCGACATAATGGCTTCCCTACGCCTGATGTAAAGTGAAAGATAAGCTCAAGTTGCTGTGACAAGTAGTCAGTATCTAGTCAGTTACCTATCAGTTGCCACCGCCATGCCAGCCCAGCTCTAACCCCCACAAGCTCCGGAAACCCAACTCACCGGCAGAACCACGACCCGAAGGTCATTTAGCTGCGGTATTCTATAGGGTGGAGGTACTTCCCCGGGCGGGCCAATTCGAGTGAAGGTCTGCTATGCCCCACCTCTCTTAAAATCTGCTAATTATCTTCATGCTCAATGCTGCACTACGGCTAACATTCATAAGTCCACAAATGTACATTCGCGGCCGATCGGAACGGCATGAATATTCACGCACATGTAAGCGATAGACGAGGGTAATCTAATGACATGGGGGGGAGGGGGGTATTGTACTGTGGACTAGTAATACGTACTCACATTGCGTTGCATCATCATGACATAAAGCAGACTCCGTACCCAGGTTGGTCGTAGGAAGGAGAATATGATGAGGTGGGGGTATTCGAGGGTTATGGGTCGGACATTGCCTGCGAGTGTGGTGCGACCTTGCGTGTGACTTGAATATCAGGGAACGGACAGCAGTTTTCCTTCCTCTTACAATCCTGGTTTTTTAGGCGAGGCGTGAAACGGCATTACAGTAGGCCTTCAGGGTGAGGGCGACAGGTCCGGTGGGTTTGTACTATTATGTCCAAATGTTAGGTCGACCCTAACATTTGCACCTCACGACCGCGTACGATCAGAAGGAGCGTCCAACCAACCGTCAAACCATCCTGAACGCTCCTTTTGTAAAAAAGAAATTGATGGTTTCGACTGAATGATAGAAAGCAGATAGCGTCTTCTACGAAAGAGTTGAAATGGCGTGGTCCTTTTCTAAATCCGGAAATCAAAAGGACAATCTTTACAAAATCTCTATAACATTATTTTACAAAAGCAAAGAATCCCTACTTCATATGCACGAAATTAAATTTTCACATACCCACGTATTCTTTGCACCCACTGAATCTAAACTAGCCCCACCGGACACTGGCTTGTGAATAAAATGCGCATTTAAAAATACTAAATCACAATGTTGCATTTTATTTCTCAACCGGCATTAAGTATAAAAAATTCAAAACAAAGAAGTCACATGCACACCACTCGCATGACTGCAACAATGCGCATCTTTCACACTGCAGTCAGTTGACATTTAATTTAAGTTTTTGTATTCCGCTGGGACAGCGGTTGTCAAACTGTGGGTGTCTTGTTACAAGTGGCAACCGTGAGTATATTTTTGAAATAAATGTATGTATAATATTAATTGTTAATATTAAATACTTAATTGTTTCTGATTTGCCTAAAGGTAGACTGGTAGAGAATGCCTACGCGGCATTAAGTTCGCCTTTTGTACTTTATTTTTTATATTGTGCAATAAAGATTAAATAAATAAATAAATATAACCCAAGATATGCCACGCTGGACCACACATCGCCATATAGCCCCAAACTAAGCTGAGGCCTGTACTATGGCTACTAGACTCCAGAACAGAAGAAACTTGCTTACACTTTTTTAGTAAATAAGTATATATTATACGCAGAGATTAATACAAATAGGCATGCTCATGCATACAAAATGTTTGTATTGTACACTGAACCTAGGTATGTTCCTTGGCTTAGAAGGCAGAGGTCACCAAATGAGCCATCGACTAGTCAAACAAGTCACCACATCCAGATGTATGATTGCGCCCAGCGCAGTGCCAAGCCAAGGGTTGTGGGTTTGATCCCTGCACAGTACAAACATTTGTGTACATGAATATGTCTGTTTATATTGGTCTGGGTGTTTACTATGTATAATAATGTATTTGTTTACAAAAAATGTATAAGTAAGTTGATCAGTTGTCTAGTACAAACTTCGGTTTAGTTTGCGGCTAGATGGCGATGTGTCATGTGTGGCATATCTTGAGTTATTATTTATTTATGAGGTCCCATACATTTAGAAGATCGTCTTTTTATTGATAGACTTTGTTTTGCTCTGGCCCATACAGTTTGAGCACCATCGCACCCGTGAAATGAGAAAACAAAGAGTCTAGTTTACGCGTGAAACTAGTACGGAGAGGAGTGTTCTCGATTTTGCTATGCTCCGAACTGTTGGTTAATTTCAGCAAACAATGATAATTACGCTTCAGAAATAATTAAACTCAGTTAAAATTGTCTGAACAAAGACAAAATGCTTATACTCGAAGTTTGAATTAACCAATTAATTTATTAATTGGGTGAGGGCGATAGGCGCAATGGGTTTGTTAGATTATGCCTATCGACCTAACTTTTGAACCTCGCGACCTCTTATCATCAGGTGGAGTGAGGTCATTCTGAAAGCTCTTCTTATAAAAAAAAAACGAAAATGGCCTCCCAGATCGCAATCATCATAATTATCACCCAATTGCTGCTACTGTTAGATATAGGCCTCTCCAATGGTTCGCAACAAAACAACAAACAGGTGTTTGTCCAAAGCCAGCCATCCAAAGCCAGGTGGCTTTATCCATAATCTCCACGCTAGGTAGGCGGGTTGGCGATCGCAAGGCGTAGCTTCTCGCTCCGGAGATGCTGCTGCTCGTCATCGGCCTGTGGTATTTAGCTGCGTCTTCATTTGTGATGGTTATACCGTCCCCAGTCGGTTGCTAGAGCCTCATTTTCCGGCAGAATGGACCACGGACAGGTGAGGGTGGCTGGTGATGATGGGTTGCTCCCTTGCATTCCCCTTGACAGGAGAGCGTTATTGTTAAAGAGAGCTAGGGCATAGCGAATCTTTGTTCGAACTGAGCCGCCTGTCCGGGGAAGGACCTCCACCCTATAGAATACCGCAGCCAAATGACCTGTGGGTTGTGTTTCTGCCGGTGAGTAGGGTTTCCGGAGGGGTACAACAAGGGAAGCCTCCACGCGTGGTCGTCTTTCAGACGGCCCGGCGTACCCCGGGCAACGGCGGGTAGTAGGTTATCGTTCGACTACTACCCGACGGCTGATTCCCTAGAGGAGAGACGCTTGGATCCCGTCTCTCCTCGAACAAGGTGGGGCCAGTGTTGGCGTTGTACACTGCGACGCCAACACACGGCCAGTGCTTCGGCACATTTTGATGTGGCCATTACGGCCGGGGGTCTCCCCCAATGGCGGGGCATTTGCCCGATTGACGAGACGTGCTACCGGACTTGACTTGGGCCTAAGGCCAATTCTCCCGGACGCGACATTTGGTGGGCGCATTTGCGCGAACCGAACGGATGCGTTCGCGCATCTTTTCGGTGAAAGACGTTGCCGTAGGGCGTAGGATGGCGGTGTATCACCGCGGCTCGGCGGGTCCGTCGACTACGGTTCTCGTAGTCGTCGGATAGGTCCATTTTGGACTGGTCGTCGGGCAACCTGTTTCCCCTTGCAGAAGGGACCAGGGGGCTTGCCTTAATTGGCCGGCCCGAGTGGAGTGAGACCACAATAAAAAACCACCTGTTATCCCGACTTCGGTCGGGACCAGGGGGCGCGAGCTCAAGTGGAGAAAACCACAATAAAAAACCACCGTGCGGCGGCGGCTGCACGCCCGACGGGGTTCCGCGAGGTCGGCACGGGGATGCTGGCCACGTATTGCACGAACCCCGTCCTTGGAGGAGAGAGACGGCCCTTACGGGCCTGATCTCTAGGTCGCCCCAAGTGGGGGGGCCAGCCCGAGTCTGCCTAGCAGACCAGCGCTGACAGCGTCGCGGCGTTATAGTTGAGGACCCGCGATGCTGTCGCCCAAGGCGCATTTGACGGTGCAAACCAGGGTTTTTTAGTGGGTATTCTCTGCCGACGCGGAGTGAGTCCCACATAACCCGTCTGCTTCCCCGGGCAGCGGGTATGCGTAAACTGCATTTCTCCCTGGTGAAACAAAAAAAAAAAAAAAAAGGGTTTCCGGAGCTCGTAGGGGGTTAGGGTTGGGCGGTGGCAACTAACAGGTAACTGACCAGTTACTTGCCTGTTGTCACAGCGACTTGGGCGTCTCCTTCGCTTTCCATCAGGTGTAGGGAAGCCATTATGCCGAACTACTATGTAAAAAAAAATGATATAATGTAAGAACAAACTTTCACCGTCCATTGCAACATTTGTTCACAGACCACTCAAATCCTCACACACATCGCATCCCCTTTGTATGACGTTATAATATTAGCCAACATATTCAGGCCCTCGTGCTATGCACCTGACTGAAACAACATTTCAGAAAGCACATTTGCAAATGGAGACATAGCAAAGTGGTTTCCCGATACAAGGTAACTACCATTTGTTTTCACTACTCGAAAGAATGAGACAGTACAGTCAGTCAAGTGGGTGTCGTGTGTACTGTAGGTAACCTATTTAGAAAAGAATAGAATAGAATGGATTTTTTTTTATTTGGTACACATAAAAAAAAATATAAAACATAAAAGTATGAACATAAAAAACAAGAAAAAGAAGAGAAAATAGAGTAGAATTATCTTAAATCTATGAGCTTATATAAAAATGTGAACATTATTAAAACAAGTGTAGGTACCAAAATGGTCTCCGCTCAGTATGAGGCCGCGACGGAAGTGACGTCACGGCCACTGGTATTCTGTGGAGGCCAGTCCAGTATTTAAATACAGTCATGTACTTTTTTTAACCGACTTCCAACAAAGAAGGTGGTTTTCAATTGGACTGTTTTTTTGTATATTACTCGATATATCAGAGAATCTATTTGGATAATTCTTTTGTTTGTAGTCTACACTACAAAAAAATACACTTATCCTGTGTTTTTTACACAAACCATTTTTATAGTTTTTCTTTGTCTAGTCAAGACCTGTCAAATTACTAAACGTTCGTTGCGTGTTTGAAACCTCTTCTCTTCTTTGTCATTTATACTGCAAACTTTGAGAATAGCCCCGCAGGTAAGCAATGCAAGCGATTCGAACTCCGTAGTAACATTATATGACACTCGTTTCCTCACAAACGTAGTTTCCGTTGAGACATACTTCCCATCTCATCCATATTTGCATGCAATTGCATCATTCTAAATTTGCTTACAAGTATAACGAAATGTTGAAAATCAGTGTGGATCTGTCGTAACATCTCTAAAGTTGAATAGTTGAGTTACATCTGATGTTGCGGTGTCTATGGACTGAAATAACCATTTACTCTCTCTATTTAAAATAACCCAAGACATGCCACGCTGGGCCACACAGCGCCACCTAGCCCCAAACTAAGCCGCAGCTTGTACTATGGGTACTAGACAACTGATAAACTTACTTATATACTTTTTTTGTAAATAAATACATATTATACATAGAAAACACCCAGACCAATACAAACAGCTATTATGTTCATGAATACAAATGTTTGTACTCTGCGGGAATCGAACCCACGACCCTTGGCTCAGAGGGCAGAGGTCACTACCAAATGAGCCACCGAGCCTGTCGGATTTTTTTATTGAGCCTATAAAAAAAAACATTCGGTCGTTTGACAGCCTCGTTAGCGCAACGGTTAGAGCATAAAGCCTAAACGTGGATGATGCAAAGGCAAATCGAACGACTAGATTCCCAGGCGGGTCAAATTAAGTCTCCAGATGATTGCCATACGTGGCGAACAGCTGGACAGGCCTATCTCCAGCAGTGGACTGCAACAGGCTGATGATGATGATGATGATTCGCCAATAAATTAAATAATACAGATATGTATATTTATTAAGGGCTTGACTTGTTATAGTAAATTCACTGTATTTCACCACAATTGGGCACAATCCGATTACACAATCGATCATGTTAAAATAATGTATCATATGAATGTTCGTTATTAAAATGAACATTGAATATCGTACTACATACGATTTCACAACAGTTTTGGTAATTAAAATCAGATGCTTAACGAGATTACCGCACTAATTCGTTAATGAAATATCCAAATATTATAGAGGTGGGTTTCAGTTACTGGGTAAATAATCTTTTTTACTGTATAACATAACGACCAGTTTGCTAATGAAAGGGGGATATTATAAGTAGAGGACGTTTTGAACGACAACATCTCTTGGATTGCAAATTCCTAGGGATGATCACCCTTGTTTTTTTTGTAATTAAAAATCATTTTTGTATTGTTTAAACTCAATTTCTAGCTGAACTGAATGATGATGATGAACATAACATTTTTTATTTGATTGACTGGCTCGGTGGCTCAATTGGTAGTAACCTTTGCCTTCTGAGCGTGGGTTCGATCCCCGCACATTACAAACATTTGTGTGTATGAACATGTCTGTTTGTATTGGTCTGGGTGTTTTATATGTATAATAATGTATTTATTTACAAAAAATAATTTATCTAAGTAAGTTTATCAGTTGTCTAGTACCCATAGTACAAGCTTCGGCTTAGTTTGGGGCTAGATGGCGCTGTGTGGCCCAGGTTGGTATGTCTTGGGTTATTTATTATTGCACATTTAGTGATAATATCCGATGAATAGTTACGCCTCTGCCAATGGTTATCGGTTCTAAGGCTGATGTGGCCAGCCCACTGCCACTTCAGCTTAATAATCCGCCAACATATAATAAATCTGTAGAGAAGTCAATTCTGTACATGGAATATATTTTCAAAATAACTATCAGGGGGTGATTAGTGATCGATACTGATGCCAAAAATGCAATCAGTAAAATTTTTGTCTGTATGTTTGTTATAGAAAAAAAAATACTGGACGGATTTTAACAAAACTTGGTACGATTATTCTTCATACTCCTGGTCAGGTTATAGTATACTTTCCATCACGCTACAATCAATACGAGCAGAGCAGTGACGGTGAAGTGTTGGGAAAACGAGAGAAATTTTTATCTGTATGAATGATCGCACATCACGCGAAAACTACTGCATGGAATTGAATGCGGTTTTCACCAATGTATTGCTAGAGAGCTAACTTGAAATTTAGGTACCATTTTATGGAAGTCCGTTATTTTGAAATCCGATATCGACGCGTGGGACGCCGCCGGCACAGCTAGTTGGTAATAAAAAAGTCCTTTCTCTCCCGTAATCCATAACAACAGTAGTCCGTAACCCGTAACAACGAGTCGCATGTGGCGTCCGCGACTCGCTTGCATATATCACGTTTACGAGCGCGGTATTAATTTATCGGCGCAAAAGTGCCTAAGTAGCCGTGTAATGGAGTGCTAGCGGGATAGCTTAGTACGTGGCGGGATATATGGGAGAGACATGGTAACCCAAAGTAATCTGAGCTTTTTGTACCAACAAGCCTTATCATCATCCTCAGCCTATTGCAGTCCACTACTGGACATAGGTCTCTCCAGGTGTTCGCCACTTAAGGCAAACATCTGGAGGATATACCTGTTGCGGACAGAACGACCTTTTTATATAGTTTTACCTTTTCAATACGTTTTGTACATAGTTTTATATTTGGAAGTATTTTTAAGAGTAATAAGTGTTACTATGGTTTTTATTGATTATTGTTTATCTAGCAGTCAGTTGAGTTATACAGTCCACCGTGGCTGAGCAGTAAAGTGTTTGTGGTTTCCCAATTGTCGTGTTTGATTCCACACCCTAGACGCCAGCTCCAGCCAGCTCCAGCCGTAACAATACCCATAATCGCCACGCTGGGCAAGTTCCAAAAACAGAAAAGCTTACTCTTTCTATAGCACGGTTTCGTTCCATTATCAGCCAGATTCTGACTTAGCAGCATGTTCTATTGAAACAATCTCACACGACTACCCCAGTATTAACGAAAACAGTTCCCGTATTCGGGATCGGTGTCCTAATTGCAAAAATAGCGTCTCGTGGCCGCCGTAATCATGTTACAGGCGAGATAACGGCTTTGTTTAGCTGCCCCTGATCGGAATGGACATCTTAATTGTGGCTGAGGAATTAGCCAAACAATAGGGTCATTTCCAGGGTCAAAAAAGTTACATTATATTTAGTCCGTATTTTAGATTATAAAAAAATATCGGAGACGTATTTTTTTCATTTCGCAATTAAACAAACATTAACAAATATACAACGCATCAATATTTAGGAGTCTTTGACGTCACCCCTTGCGAAGAAATGCCCCGATGAGTGACGTCACACGTAACTTTAGCGGGCTATATCTTTGTAATTTTTGGTTTAATTCAGAAATATGAACACACGTGTCTCTTATTTTTAAATAATCTAAAAGACGAACTAATTACATTGTTTACGGCAACAAGGCTAATCTGATATGGTTCAGTAGTTAACGCTACCTATGTCACAGTGGTCACTGGTTCGATTCTCGTACATTACAAACATTTATCTACATGAATATGTCTTCTATTGATCTGGATGTTGCTATGTATGATAAGTAATTATTTACAAAAAAAGTACATAAGTAAGTTCTTCGCTCGAATTGAGCTGCCCGTCCGGGGAAGGACCTCCACCCTATAGAATACCGCAGCCAAATGACCTCCGGGTCGTGTTTCTGCTGGTGAGTAGGGTCTCCGGAGCTCGTGGGGGGGTCAGGGCTGGGCCGGCATGGCAGTGGCCACTGACAGGTAACTAACCAGTTACTTGCCAGTTGTCACAGCGACTTGGGCTTCTCTTTCGCTTTCCATCAGGCGTAGGGAAGCCATTATGTCGAGCCACTATAAAAAAAAAAAAAAAAAAAAAAAAAAAAAAAAAAACCAGTTGTCTAGTACCCATAGTACAAGTTTTGGCTTGGTTTCGGACTAGATGGCGCTGTGTGGCCTAGCGTGGCTTGTCTTGGGTTATTCGATGGACATTACAATACCTCACTTCTAGTATCATAGTGATACGGTAAGCTTTGTATCAGTTTATGCATTAGGTACCAACCAACATTATCAAATTCGTGTTTGTTGGTTGTTGCTCTAGTTGGCAAGGCCCATGTCCAGCAGTAGACTCCAATAGGCTGACGATGATAATTATCAAATTCAAATCCTTCATTTCCCACTTCTAAGCCAACTGCATTCTCATATTAAAAACTAAATTAGACGAGGGAATTTAAAGATAGTATTGACAGTCCATTTGAATATCTGCATCCGAAACCATTCGCCACACACTTTATATTCATCATTCAGATAAGAATTAATTCCGGGACGGTGGATTCCTGGAACTTTGAAAAGGATGTTGCTAGGAAATTAGAGTGACTGAACAAGTCTCATTTAAATTTCATATCCAAGTTGCATCCCCCCTTTATTCAGGAGTGGCGCTGAGTCACTGGAAGACTGCAAGGCAGGGTCTTATGAAGGGCTTCTTGAAAAGGGGAAGGCATAAGACGATTCACACTCTGCCATATGTCAGGCATAGTGTAACGCTTGAACTCTGTTTTTTTTTTTAATAGTGGCTCGACATAATGGCTTCCCTACGCCTGATGGAAAGCGAAAGAGAAGCCCAAGTCGCTGTGACAACGGGCAAGTAACTGGTCAGTTACTTGTCAGTTGCCACCGCCATGCCCGCCCAACCCTAACCCCCCACGAGCTCCGGAAACCCTACTCACCGGCAGAAACACGACCCAGAGGTCATTTGACTGCGGTATTCTATAGGGTGGAGGTCCTTCCCCGGACGGGCGGCTCAATTCGAGCGAAGATTCGCAATGCCCTACCTCTCTTAAACGTTCTAACGTTGTTCTCTTTTTTATACCACTAAAGTGTCAAAGAAGTCTACGGCCCGCCTTATGGTAAGCGGTTACCACAGCCTATGCACGCCTGGAATAACATGGGTATCACACGCACGTTGTCCATCCCAGCTGCCGATGCAGAAACGCACCTCACAAACTCCGGAAATTCTCAGCGGTAGAATCACGACCTGGAGGTCATTTAGCTACGGTATTCTACAGGATGGCGGTACTTTCCCGCTATGCTACCCTTCTTAAAATCTTTTGATAACGTTAGCTTCGAAATTTTTCGCAGCTTCAAAGGACAGCAGACCTGAGTATTTGAAAATTAATATCAGCTATGCTTGGAGGTTCGTAACAAGAAAAAGGCTCTTGACATAAAACGGATAGGCAGACAACAAAGCGATCTTATAAGGATTCTGTTTTCTGTTTTCGGGATATGGAAGTCCAAGGCCGCAAACTGGAGGTTTGAGCTTCTTTCTTCCCATAGTAAATTGCGCCACATTCGGTAAGGCTTTGCTCGGCGTCTCTTTGCGGGATCGCTTCAAAATGACGTGTTCCAACAGAGAACTAAAGTCACCGATACAGCTAACTGGATTAGCAAGCTAAAGTGGACAAAATTGTGCTAGCATTAACGATATTGAATCTAGCGTAAACATCGCGTAATAATCTCCTGCTTTACCAACGCCGGAATGCAACCAAACCCGACTTCAAACTGTTCAATACACCAAATTCCATCGGTTCACCGCAGACAAATGTTGGATAACGTTCACGCGATTCAGAACTTAAGCTCGCTATGTATAAAGTCCAATTTACTTTACGATGTAAGATATCGTTTTACACTCCGCAAGCTGGTTCAAAGTATTCGCGCGAGCATGCGAAAGCCTTATTGGCCGGTATGTCCTAAACAGGTCTTATTTGGTAGAGACGCTGATTCAGAAGATGGGGATGCAAGGGAGTGACCTATCATCTTTTCGCTTTAAGCCAACCTCACCTGCCCGTGGTGCATCCTGCCGAATAACAAAAGAGGCGCTGGCAACCGACTGGTGGCGGTATAAACATCATAATTGAAGGCATAGCTAAATACAACAAGCCGATGACAGGCAGCAGCGTCACCGGAGCGAGAAGCTACGCCCTGCGACCGCCGACCCGCCTAGCCTGCCCAGCGTGGCGATTATGGGTATATCTATGGATATACCCATATAAGCATATGTGCTTGCCCTAAGTGGCAAACAAAAAACATTGAGAAAACTATTCGCATTGAGTAATAGTGTGACCCGTTGCAAATATTTTATTCTCATCTACTAACACTCCCAAGACATAACCCAAGACATGCCACGCTGGGCCACACAGCGCCATCTAGCCCCAAACTAAGCCGAAGCTTGTACTATGGGTACTAGACAACTGATAAATTTACTTAGATAATTTTTTTATGTAAATAAATACATATTATACATAGAAAACACCCAGACCAATACAAACAGACATGTTCATGCACAAAAATGTTTGTAATGTGTGGGGATCGAACCCACGACCCTTGGCTCAGAAGGGGTCACTACCAATTGAGCCACCGAGCCAGTCTAACACTAATTTTTAATAGCGTTACTGGATCGGAAAAACAAATCTCAATGAGTAACAGTGTGACCCCATGCGAATATTTTTCTCAACCAGTCACAGTGTGACTCAATCGAGTGTGACTCGTTGAGAATAAACGAAAAATTTTCCCGTATAGTCTCCCAGTAAAACAAGATCCTTTATTCAGGTAACTCCAGAGGAGTTTGCATTAGTAGGTACCCACAAAAAGACTTTCTTTTTGCGAATGTTTTTGCATAGTAATTGGCTGGGAAATACTTTAAGTCTTGGTTTATTCGAATTGCTAAGCGCATTAGTACTGTCACGGGATGCTAATTCGTTTACTTAAGCGTTGTTTATAGGGATTCTTAAGTTATATTCTAGCATTTTATTGTGTGGCTAAGGAGGAAATGCGTTAAGTTGTTTGGCGAAACTTTTCTCCTGCTTAAAACAAAGTTGCCTTTGTCTGTCTGTCCTTAGATCTTTAAAACTTCGCAACAGATTCGATTTGAAGCAGTTTTTTTATTAAATGGAGTAATTCAGGAGAAAGGTTTATTTATATGTAAAAAGAATGTATAATATACCGCACAACAAATCTGCTCTCTGCATGACTAACGACTTAGGTTAACTGATAAAGAATGCTCCTAGCATTAAGTTCGCCTGTTGTACCATTTTTGTACAATAAAGTTGTAATAAATAAATGTAAGAATGTATGTATATCTTACGAGTATGAAAAAGGCCAATTTTCCCCGCTAATCATAACTAATGCGAGTGTTTCACGTAATCCCACTAGTATAGAAAACACTCTTAGCTACAAATGACCTCCGTATATCAAAGGTTTTGTCCGCCACCGTTCCTCCTCTAAGCTCTCCGCTCCGCTAAAAGACAGCCGTGATTCGTCAAATGAATTGATTGTTACGAGCAGTTGTAATGTATGGTGAAGTGTTAAATATAATTGAAACTATTAATTTATCCCTGTTGTTTACTCTGCATTCATCTAGCAAATACGGATATCAACACAGGACAAATAAATAACTATCCTCATAGCGATAAGATCGCCTAAATTTTACACTTTGTCTTGTTCTAAAGAAATTTTCATGTGCAATAGAGAAAAAAACCGGCCAAGTGCGAGTCGGACTCTCGCACGTAGGGTTCCGTACCACTATACAGCTAAATAAATGTTTTTTCTTTACGTTTTATTATATTGGAGTTAATTAAATGAAAAAATTAGGTAATTTGATTTATGACGTTTAAAAAAAAACTACTGGCTAGATTTCATTCAAACCAAATTTCGTTAGTAGTTTGCATAGTGATACAAATGATATATTTTTTTCAGTTTTATCATGCCCATATTTTAGAAGTTACGGGGGGGGGGGGGGGACACACTCATTTTACCACTTTGGAAGAGTCTCTCGCGCAAACTATTCAGTTTAGAAAAAAATGATGTTAGTAACCTCAACATCATTTTCAAATACCTATCCATAGATACCCCACACGTATAGGTTTGATGAAAAAAAAATTTCAGTTTCAGTTCTATGTATGGGGAACCCCAAAAATTTTGGATTTTTTTCTGATTTTATTAAAATCTTAATGCGGTTTACAGAATACATCTACGTATCAAATTTCAATAATGTAGCTCTTATAGTTTCGGAATAAACTGGCTGTGACATACGGACGGACAGACAGACAGACATGACGAATCTATAAGGGTCCCGTTTTTGCCAATTTGGCTACGGAACCCTAAAAAAGAGCACATCTTTATTGCACAGAGTGCGCGGCAGCCACCACAGCGTGCTGAAGGAGATAGCCGACAGTGAGGAATGTTCACTGATCGACAAAATGTTGTTTTTTTTTTGTTTTTTATAGTAGCTCGACATAATGGCTTCCCTTCGCCTGATGGTAAGCGAAAGAGAAGCCCTAGTCGCTGTGACAACTGGCAAGGTCAGTTTTAGAAATAAGGTACATACTAACATAGAAATTAAGCTTGTACTAACAATGTACGGATCTTTAGTCATCTGAAATAAATACTTTTTATTTTTATTATAGAGATCGCGAAGACCGTTTTGGATGGCGACGTCCTGTGACGCTCTGCCCCGTCCAGGGGATAAAGGACATTAAGCTAATAAAGGATATCTATATGTGACCGATAAATTTGGCCGTTCCTACTTTGAAAGTTGAGGCGAAATATGCTGTGCGCTTAAGCTGTGAGTAGGTACTAGATAAGTGATTTTTTTTATAGTAGCTGGACATAATGGCTTCCCTACGCCTGATGGAAAGCGAAAGAGAGGCCCAAGTCGCTGTGACAACTGGAAAGTAACTGATCAGTTACCTGTCAGTTGCCATGCCGGCCCAACCCTAACCCCCCACGAGCTCCGGAAACCCTACTCACCGGCAGAAACACGACCCGGAGGTCATTTGACTGCGGTATTCTATAGAATACCGAATTATATAGAGGACCTCTACCCTAGAGGGTGGTTCTAGGCTTCCCCGGACGGGCAGCTCGATTCGGGCGAAGATTCGCTATGCCTCTCTTAAAAACTTACTTACTGATTAACTTACTTTGAATTCTATGTATATTGTCACATAACATAAGAGAGGTAGGGCATAGCGAATCTTCGCTCGAATTGAGCCGCCCGTCCGGGGAAGGACCTCCACCCTATAGAATACCGCAGTCAAATGACCTCTGGGTCGTGTTTCTGCCGGTGAGTAGGGTTTCCGGAGCTCGTGGGGGGTTAGGGTTGGGCCGGCATGGCGGTGGCAACTGACAGGTAACTGACCAGTTACTTGCCCGTTGTCACAGCGACTTGGGCTTCTCTTTCGCTTTCCATCAGGTGTAGGGAAGCCATTATGTCGAGCCACTATAAAAAAAAAAAAAAAAACATAACTATTTATAGCCTCAGCTAAGTTATATGAGTAATTGTTATGTTGTTTTGGCTATACCTAACAACGTTCTGTTCTTAGTGTTTAAGAAAACAATTTTTTTGTGCAGCCTATATTTTGTAGGTATCCTGTATATTTTTAGGTAAATAAATTCATTCATTCGTTCATTCATTCATTCATTCATTGTCTTAAGATCTTCTATACCTATCAGCTTATCTCCCGACAATTTATCCAGTCGAATACATTGATCGAAGTCTATATCTGAAATAACATTAGCCCGATCTTTCGTAGTCTAGAGGTCGAACTCAAATTTCAGGTGTCAAAATACGAATTAAACTTATATTATGGATGGGTAAGAGATATTGCAAAGGATTTACTAACGGTTTTCTTAGAAAACATACGACAACAAAACAAAGTTATAAATCTTCTATGTTACGCATTCACGGTTCGCCTTTCAAAACAGAATTTCTATTTCACATAGGTATTGTGTTAATATTAGCACAATAGGGATCAGTTGACAGTCAAGATAGGTATTGAAACTTGTTTATTTTTTTATTAATACACTTGTTTTTTTTTATTAAGTCGCTGTGATAACGGGCAAGTTACCTGTAAGTTGCCACCGCCATGCTGGGACAACACTAACCCCAGGTAAATTGAGGTATCACACCCGCCTTGCCGACCAACGAAAAAAACGCCTTGACATCCTTTTTGAAAGCCTCCATACTGTTGTCTAGGGGGAGAGCCTCGGCGGGGAGCTCATCCCATAGTCTGAGTGTGCATGGAATGAGAATGTTATGTTAGGCTAGGCGCGCATTGGTGACTTTTTGTCGCCGTGACAGTCTCTTTGCAAAAGAGATGAAACTCTGTCACGATGACAAAAAGTCACGCGCCTAGCCTTATTCGTGTTGCTAATAAATTCGTTCTTATAGTTCTGTGCGGGAATAGAACCTGCGACCGCTGCATCAAAAGCAGCGTTCACTACCCCAACCAAACCAGTCGTCGAAATATCCCATTCGATTTATTTACCGGTTCAAAACAGTTTGAACGTTTTGAGTACACTTCAAACGGTATTGTGAGTAAAATGAAGAGTTTATTTGTCTGACTGTGACAATGCACAGCGTGAAAGGGAGGGAATTCCATTAAAACGTCTGTGTCACTATTTCTGTTATCGTTCTTAGTACTTTTCTAGTGATGCGACATGGTATTTTATCGATAACATAGGAATATCTTTTTGCTACGCTATTTTATCATTAAAAATAACATCATTAACATTTATAACAGACTAAGTTATTTTAATTATAAAATCATTATGGTTTTCTGGACCTCACTCACCCATTTTGGGCATAAATTAAGAAGCCTAAGTTGTGGTGTAGGCCTTTAAAATTGGGCCATTGCATTTTAATAGTGTGTTTTTATACCGGTTAGAAATGAACCAACTACACTACTAACGATCTTTATTTTATACTGAAACCAATTTTATTTAACGAGCGCGCATTATACAGACCATCATAACTGGGGGCGATACTGCAAAGGGAACAATTTTAAAATGTTAATTTCCCAAACTGACCCGACCACGAGCATCGCGCCAACAAAGCCGTCAAAACTATCTATGAAAAGACAAAGTCTGAGCTATGAAACTTCTTCTTGGCACTTGCAACTACCAACGGACATAAAACTATACAACTAATATAAGAAAGTGAAATTTACTAGCGCATATCGATAAAACTCGGTACAACACTGAGAGGTAAACTTTGAACTGAGTAGAGTTAGAGTTTCTAACTCCGGTGAGCTTTCAGTTCGCTATCGAATCGATAGGTGCAGAGACTGCGAAAGAAAATAAACTATCGATGTATTCGATGTGATTCACTAACGAATGTGCGATTCTATTGCATTGGAAGATTCATTGGGTTTGTGATATAATAATCTATTCATGTTTTATAGCATTTTTTTTTTTATAAAAAGAGCGTTCAGAATGTCCTCACTCCAACTGATGGTAAGCGGTCATGAGGTCCAAATGTTAGGTCGACAGGCACATTTGGGCAAACCCTCCGCGTCTGTCGCCCTCACCCTGAAGGCCCACTGAGATGCCGTTGGTATCAATATTTTGTGACATTTTATTAAAGAACTAGCTGTCTCGAAAAACTTCGTATAACCCGTTATTCACCATTTAAACCTGGACTTCGAGCAATTTTTATTTAATTTTATAAAATTTGTGGGATGCTTTCATTAGGGGGACTTTGTTATTGGTAGACCGCGGTTATAGACCTATCGTTGTACGAGTATAGACCGTCTTGACGTATCGTTAGAGTAAAATTTAAGTTGGTTTTTGAAAGGTGGTCCATCTCTCCCTGATTTACCTGATAATATCTCCTGTACTACCCCCGATCACTAAATAGTACATGATAAAAGAAATTTAAGAAAGAAAAAAAAATGCTTGAATGTAGAATTTGCTTTTATCTCACCGTCTGTTTGACCCTATGTAATGTTTAGGTCTTTAAAACTATGCCATGGATTTTGATGCGGTTTTTTAAATAGAAAAACATTGATAATATTTGAGGTTTCTAATCAAATTTTTAAATAACAAAATAAAGAGAAGGCGCTAGAAATATAAATAACAATGTTATGATAAATATTGATGACATTTTTTTTTATAACAATGAGATCGATCTAATGGTATATATATATAATAAAGAAATATGTATGTATTCCAGTACTGATTTATCGGGCATCTTCGCAGCAGGAACAACATGAGTTCATTATGAAAGTTACCAAGTTGCAGACTCGCCTGTTTTCTGAGATCGGCACAAATGTAATCAGTTCGTCTTGGGGCTTTTGATGCTACCATTTTTATATTGAAACACTATTAATAATAATAATGCGCGATCAGTACCATGTTGATGATGATGAATAGAATAGAATAGAAACTCTTTATTGCACAAAAACACAGACATTACAGAAAAACACATTACAAAAAAAAACAAAGTACAATTTAGGCGGTCTTATCGCTTGTAGCGATCTCTTCCAGAAAACCTTCAGGTAGAGGAAACCAGATTCAACAGAGATGAAGAAATTCGTTTAGCAATTAGGTACGTTTACGATGCTCCGCAGTTAAATGAAACGTTTTTAAAATAGCGATATACATAATGTAACAAGTAAAAATAATTTCTTAATGTACTACATACGTGATAGGATCAGCGATTTGTGCAATGTTTGTGTAGATCTTCACTACATAGTATGTTCTTATTTACATGTCCTTGTTACTTACCAGAAACAGAAAAAAAACTTTATTAAAAAGCATTTACGAAATAAAGATGTTACACTAAGTATACTCGTACATTATCATAGTAACAATATGAACACTCATATAAATTTTTCTTTTAGCAGTGCTTAAAGTAATTTATTTAATAATAATAAACCTACTTAATTTTATAAGTCAATTTCTTGGTGTTTAAAATTTATCTATATTTTTTTTTTTTTTTTGACAACATCGCATACATTGCTCCGATCCCAAAGTAAGTAGCTTAAGCACTTGTGTTATGGGTATCAGAACAACGAAGTTACCACAAATACATACTTAAATACAAATATAAAAACACCCAGAAACGGAACAAACACAAGTGTTCATCACACGAATGTTTGTCCCGGGTGGGAATCGAACCCACGACCCTTGGTTCAGAAGGCAGGGGTCACTACCAATTGAGCCACCGAGCCAGCTACATATATCTGCATTTAGTTTCCATTCAAAGTACCAATGTGATCTAGCCAGTCCGGGAGTGCGGCGTAACTTGAACAGTCGTTAGCAAACTATTGCTTATCCAGCGGCGGCACGTCCTTCTTTATTACTCTTTTTGGTTACTTAACGTAAGGCATAATTAAAAACTAAACATGTCCGCAAAGTTACCGTCGAACTATGACTTCCTTTTCTTCCTATCGAGTCAATGGTAATCTACCTCAAACTGGAGGAGCTCGGTGGCGCCGCGGTCTTGTTCACTTAACAATGATCGCAACGTTGTGCAACCATTGGCGCGGTCAATCAGATGATGGGTGACCAAAATTTGACACCGAGTTCCTCCGTGCTTCGGAAGGCACGTTAAGCTGTTGGTCCCGGGTGCTATCTTTACCAACTCAGATAGCAGTCGTTACATTGCGGAGATCTGATGGCAGTCGCTCTGTGTAAAAAGCTTAGCCCTCGCCAAATCTCTCAGTTTGGGAAGCCGACCCTGAGACAATCGGGAAAAAGGCTAGGATGATGGTTTCCGGAGCTCGTGGGGGGTTGGGGTTGGGCCGGCATGGCGGTGGCAACTGACAGGTAAATGACCAGCTACTTGCCCGTTGTCACAGCGACCTGGGCTTCGCTCTCGCTTTCCATCAGGCCTAGGGAAGCCATTATGTCGAGCCACTATAAAAAAAAATAGGCTGTGATGATGAATATAGTAGAGAAACACTGACATTATATAGAGGCTTCTAAGTACTTGACGCGAAGTGAGGGCGGGTTGCTAGCGCAAATCTAAGAGTATAATAAATGTACATTCCTTTGTATGTTAACGATTGTGTAGGAGATAGGCCTACCCTTGTCAATCAAGCAGCCTGAATCCTAGCCTATTTTCAAAATAAAAGAATACTTTTTAGAGAATCTACATTCATTTTTGTTTGCTTTTATTTTGTTTTTTTCTCTAATCTAACTTTGGTTTGTCATCACCATCTTTTTTATCTTAGATATGAACTGTAGCTAAATACCACTGACCGATGACGGGCAACAGCGTCACCGGAGCTAGAAGCTACGCCCTGCGATCGTCAACCCGCCTGCCAGCGTGGCGATTATGGATATCCTCCAGATGTTTGCCGTAAGTGGCGAACGACTGGAGAGGCCTATGTCTAGCAGTGGACTGTAATAGGCTGATGATAATGATGAATTGAAAAGTAAATATTGCTGGATTTGGTCCAACGTCCACTGCTGGACATAGCCTCCCCAAATGGGAATTGTCATTTGCTGGGCTTCCCCATTATCACCACGCTTAGTAGGCGGGTTGGTGACCGCAGAAGGTTTTATTAGTAACCAGGTAAATGCTGATATTTCCTTAGTGATCTTCTACGACAGCCTCGGGATAAGATGGGAGGTTATGTGATTCATATTCGCCATCCCTAGGAAGGATCAAAGAGCATTATCGTATCGTTACCATCGCATTCACTCATAACATAACGCATCCTTGTAATCGGCCATTTAAAAAACGATTCAAATATCCGTTTTTTCCCACCCCAAAACCCGTACGTAACGATTAATTGTGCAATTCCATCCGATATCGCGTGTTGAAATTGTCGTAACCGTTTTTAAATTTAGCTGTATTTTTTTATGTCCAACACTAATTTTTATAGCGAGTTTAAATCATGTCAGCGCAATTTTGGATTTTCGTTGGCGAAATTGTTCGATGTCAGATGAAAATGAACGAAGATAATAATAAAATATTCGCACATAGGATGGCAAACGTAGTGTAGGACGCACTCAGGCCAGGTGGAGTGACGATTTGCGCAGGACGGCTGGCAAGTGCTGGATGCGAGAAGCCCAAAATCGAGCACAGTGGCGAGCCTTGGGAGAGGCCTATGTCCAGCAGTGGACTGATGTGGGCTGATGATGATGATGATGACAAAGGATGGTGGATTCCTGCAATACTGAAATACTGTCATTTTTCATTAGTTATGGTGCATCATGCCAAACGATGGAATGACTATGGAAACCCATTGATGGCGTAGAAGGCGTAGATAAATACTACAGGTGTCATCGGCCTGTAGTATTTAGCTACGCCAGGCAGCAGCGTCACCGGAGCTAGGAGCTGTGCCTGGCAATTGCCAACCCACCTGCTCAGCGTTGCGATTATGGATAAAGCTTCCAGACGTTTGCTCCCAAGTGGCTGACATGTGGAGTGGGCTACTTCCAGCAGTGGACTTCGATGGGCTGATGATGATTATTATTTTTAACCGTCTTCAAAAAAGGAGGAGGTTCTCAATTCAACTGAATATTTTTTTTATGTATGTTTGTTACCATATATCTCCGAGAATTGTGAACCGGAAAATTTGGGAAACTCGTTTTTTTGTTCGAAAGGGTGTACCTACTTCTTAGTTGCTCCCATTGTTACCAAACTTAAGTCAGGATTTTCGCTAATTAAAAAATTTGCTTGCCACATAGCACTATGAGATTCATAATGAGAAATGACGAACATCATCAATTTGTACTCACTAACTATGAAGATATAATTTTAGCTCGGCGAGGCGTCCCCTTCAAGCGTTTCTGACACTAATTAAACTAATGACAGGAACACGATACAAGACGTCATTTAATGAACTAACTCTATTAGTGAGAAGCCCGCACATTATATTGTGCATTTGACGTACATCCAACTATCTCTCAGATAATTTGGCAAACATCTTAACCATATCTTCTGAACCAAGGATCGTGTCTTCGATCCCCGGACAGTACAAACATTTGTGTGCATGAACATGTCTGTTTGTATTGGTCTGGGTATAATTATGTATTTATTTACAAAAAAAAAGTATTTAAGTAAGTATATTTTTTTTATTGCTAATTAGTGGCAGACGAGCAAGCGGCCTGTCTGATGTTAAACAGTAACCGCTGCCCATGGACATCTGCAATGCAAGGGGCACAGCAATGCCGCTACCTACCGTGAGAAGAGAGCTCTCTTTAAACCTCGTTTGATAACAGTTGTGTAATACCCATAGTACAAGCTTCGGCTTAGTTAGGGGCTAGATGGCGATGTGTGGCCCAGCGTGTCTTGGGTCTTATTAATATAGTTTATATAATTACCATCATAATATAACTGCAATGGGATGCAAAGAAGTACCATCATCTTTTCGCTCCAAGCCCGGCTCACCTGCTGCACATACGAGACTCTGGCAATCGACTGGTGGCGGTATGACCATCACGATTTAAGGCGCAGCTAAATACCATAGGCAGATGACGGGCAGCAGCGTCACCCGAGCGAGGAGCTACGCCCTGCGCTCGCCAACTCAACTGCCCAGCGTGGAGATTATGGGTAAAGCAGTCTAGCAGTGGACTGCAATGAGCCTACTGTATTTTTTTGGTCCGGGTCATCAGCCGACGATGACAAAGACCAAAAAAATACAGACTGAACAAATACAGTTCCTATTCTAGTCATACTCACAGACCATGAAAGCTTAAAACAATACTACACAACTCATATTTGCTACACGACTTAACAATGTTGATCTAACTATCTGCCTAGCTCTAAAATAGTCTCGAGACCTAACTCCAGACCTAACAAGCGAAAATTACAGGCCCTCTTCGGTCGCGAAGAGATCGTTCGGCACTTCAATCCAACTAGTTCTGTTGCCTCTAATAGAGAAGCGCTTCGGTATCGATAAGGCAATAACGGCTGCTGTTAATTGCATCCTTTGGGATTGTTTAAGTTTTGAACTATGTTCTGTATAGTAAAATGTTTTGCTATTACTATAATGGTCGCTGAGAGAGCGCGTTTCTGACAGGTCGTGACCAAATAAATAAATAATCCAAGACATGCCTCGAACCAAACTGTCACGACATGTAGGGTGGCCTAGAAAGCCTTCGTCATCGTCGTCATCGTCATCAGCCTATTGCAGTCCACTGCTGGACATAGGCCTCTCCAGTTGTTCGACACTTAGGGCCAACATCTGGAGGATACACCCATAATCGCCACGCTGGGCAGGCGGGTTAGCGATCGCAGGGCGTAGCTTCTCGCTCCGGTGACGCTGCTGCCCGTCATCGGTCTGTGGTATTTAGCTACGCCTTCAGTTGTGATGGTTATACCGCCACCAGTCGGTTGCCAGCGCCTCGTTTGTTGTTCAGCAGGATGTACCACGGGCAGGTGAAGATGGCTTGGAGCGATAAGGTGACAGGTCGCTCCCTTACATCCCTAGAAAGCCTAATATCCTAGTAAGTACGAGTACATAGCAAGTTTCCAATGGAAACCTACGGAAATGTTAATTCTCTTTAAGCGATGAGAAATAAGGTGTATTTGAACTTTGATGTGTCTTGAACGAATGAATGACGAAGCACGCCACACCCCAAAGACCCTTTTAGTCGCCTCCTATGCTAGGTAGGGATACCTCGGTGGTATTTTACGCCCCATACCGCAGCTACTTCGATGTGTTTATCGGCCGTATTCACAAACGGGGTACCCAAAAACCTATAGAATTTTGGATGTTTTCGCATAGTAACGTTTGCGGATATGGCCGTAAGTGAACTGTTTAGTGTGCAATAAAGAATATCTATCTATCTATCTAACCTCTAAAAACATTACGCGTATTATCTGGTTGTCGACGTAAAGTAATAATTGTTCAATCTACCATAATGGCCTTACTAATTGAGCTATGAAGACATCCCTCCTCACAAGTGCTGTTTCTGGTTTTGATCAATATTCATAAGACAATTGAGATGGTTTTGCCTAGCGTATAAGCTTTAACCTTTTGTGATGGTGTAAATATCAGACAAGGAATCTTTTGTAAGGTGGTTAGCAGAGTATGTTTACGCACAATAGAAAAACGCCAGCACTTCGTGATTTCACAAATATATTCCGAGTGACACAGAAAAATAACAAGAGCACAACAACAAAAAGAACTGTCTAAATTTAATATTTTAAAGAAGCCAGTATTGATTGCATAGCGCATGCATCCTCCAATAGAATCATCATCAGTTCGTACAAGAAGATTTTTGATTCACTATCCAGGTGGTTAGTCCTCGACACAAAATAAGATTTTAATTCACTCTTCCCGTTTAAATACAACATAAATTACGCTAAAGTTGCAACGTGAACCAGTTTTGTTTTTAGGGCTCCGTACTCCAAAGTTAAAAACGGAACCCTATTACTTCTTAGTACTTCTTAGTTCTTTCGTGTCCATCACATTTAATTTCAGGAATAAATTTGTTATTATTATAGAACAAATTACAATCATATCGCATGTACACACCTCACACTATCTCATTATTCCCTACCCAAAAGTTATCCGAAAGAAATCGCTCATAGTAAAATAATTATACACCGCCTAAATTGTACAACAATTGTACACTTTGTCTAGTTCTTTCTATGTCTCTTCTCGTTTTTGGTGTGCAATAAAGAGTATCCATCCAATAAATGTGTTTTTTTTGACGGTATTAAAATTAACAACCAGCAGAGGTGGAAAGAGGGATGTAAGGGAACGGTCTAACATCTTTTCGCTCCAAGCCAACGTCACCTGCCCGTGGTGCATCCCGCCGAATAACACGACGAAACGAGGCGCTGGTAACCGACCGGTGGCGGTATTACCATCACAATTGAAGGCATATATCTAAATATGTACCACAGGCCGATGACGGGCAGCAGCGTCACAGGAGCGAGATGCTATGCCAGCCGGCTTGCCCAGCATGGTGATTATGGGCATATCCTCCAGATGTTTGTCCTAAGTGGCGAACAACTGGAGAGGCCTATATCCACTACAATAGGCTGAAGATGATGAGTAATAATTAGGGATCTCACACCCATATTTTCTGTTTTTATTAAAATCAGCACAAGAAAAATGCTTGCGCGACTCACACTTTGCCAGTTTTTATTCAAAGAGTACAATATTTTCCCGAGCGATCCCGAGTGGGTTCCGCGTGTTTTTATCTGTCGGATGTTTATCGTTTACCAAGTGTATGCGAGCCATTCGAATAAATACACCTGGAGCGTCTGGAATACGGAATAAAAAGGTTTCTGTTAATTTAAGCGAGGTTTTGTGCATTTTATTTTCTTTTCGCAACTATCCGTGTGGTTTTCGGATTAAGAATAGGACCACAGCATCTAATCCCGTGGGTTTTTAGATGATTAAGGGAATATCAAGGAACGGGTAGTAGCTGGTTTCCAAATTAAGAATAGACCCCCACGTAGAAGATGACAAGAAGAATTTCAGGAAACTGGCAACAGCGTTTACCTGGTAACAATTTTTTTTTGTAGTAACTCGACTACGACTTCTCTACGCCTGATGGAAAGCGAAAGAGAAGCCCTAGTTGCTCTGACAACGGGCAAGAACTGGCCAGTTACCTGTCTGTTGCCACCGCCATCCCGGTCCAACTCTAACCCCCCACGAGCGCCGGAAACCCTACTCGCCGGCAGAAACACGACCCGGAGGTCATTTCGCTGCGGTATTCAATAGAAAGGTACTTCCCCGAACGGGCGGCTCCGCTATGCCCTACCTCTCATTAAGTTTAAACCTTAAATGAGCAAAACTATCCTTCACACAATTTGATAGTCATAAGAGGATTATTACTCATATCTGTACTTAGGCATTAACTAATTCCTAGGCCCAACCGCAGCCCTCAGCACAGTCTAACCAATCATCGTGTCAGCTGCAGACGAACGCTCCAGTGATCCCACATCTGATACCGAATCCGTAGCCGTCTGTAATTGATATTGCATAACATTAGCATCAGTGGCTTAGTGGTTACTCAAGGCTGTTGTATTCCATACGCTCTGCGGCACTTTGAATACTCATCATCATCAGCCTATTACAGTCCACTGCTGGACATAGGCCTGTCCAGTTGTTTGCCACTCAGGGCAAACATCTGGAGGATATACCCATATAGAGGACATACGCCACGCTGGACAGGCGGGTTGGCGACCGCAGGGCGTAGCTTCTCGGTCAGGTGACGCTGCTGCCAGTCATCAGTCTATGGTATTAGCTACGCCTTCAATTTTGATGGTTATACCGCCACCGGTCAGTTGCCAGCGCTTCGTTTGTTATTCGATGCACCACGGGCAGGTGTATTCCCTGTATCCCATCAACGTTGCAGGCACAGCTAATGTAATAATTATATTTATTTAGTTACCTATTTCTTCTCTGCCTTTCGCTTTCCAACAGGCAACGGGAAGCCACTATATTCCTATAAAAGAAATATTTGAACTAGCCCTAGTCATTTATATCTTTGCTCGCATCTACTAAACGAGTACCTACTTTCGTATCCAGCGTACTTCATTGCCCCACTTCGCGGCGTATCCCATATTCCCCCACTATTCGTGGACTCATCCGAGTTTTACCCGTGATTAATTGACATTTTTTCCCCATATGGGGAACAGTGGTCGGAAACAATGAGCACTGTTTCAATGCAAACTTGTTATTTTCATGAACAATACTGCGCATTCGACTAATGGAAGCTGGACTGTGCTTGTGGTCCAAGATTAAAGGATATGTTTAAATTAAAATGTGTACAGACAATCTAAACTAATATTACGACTATAAAGCTGAGGAGTTTGTTTGAACGCGCTAATCTCAGGAACTACTGTGTAAGGGTTAACATATTATACCTATTGTACTTTGTACTATATTCATATATAATCGCTATTATTGCTAATAAACAAGTAGTTCTAATCAAGACTTTACTCGTTTCACTCGGCTCCACTACCCAACCTCAGATGGCGACCCGTGCCATGGGGTGTCGCGTTGCAGCGCGCCGGCGCCGACCTAGTTGCCGTTTAAGGCGCAAGTATTAAAAACAATATCGCGTCAAGATGAGTTTCGTGGACTTTTGTGCAGTACGATTAATAAAACATTATACGACACTTTGCATTGTGCTGTTTCTAAGTGCAGTTACGCTCGTATTTGTGCCGGAAAGTTATCCAAATAATTGCAAAAAATGGGTGGACAACAATCAAAACAAGAGGAAATCGTAATTGCTCAGAATGCAGCAGGAGGAAATGGAAATAACGCAAAGCTGGATCAAGTGCATTTTCACTTAAGCACGGCGAACATTCTATTGGCAGTTATGTTGCTATGCATAATGTTGGTTTTTATGGTGTATATGTATAAAGCATATAGAAGGTGCCACAAGTCGTGGATGCGGCAGGAGGTAATGAGGAGTGCCCTGCGCAGATCCTTTTCCCGGAGAGCTCCAATTGGGATAGGCTACAACGTTCCCACCGAAAAGGTTGATGTGGTGTGAGTGCGAAAAGTGCTATAAAAGCGTAAGTGGAAATAAAATAGTGAAAAAAAAGTGAGTATCCTGTATTTCTACGAACTTTATTTTCTATGAACATTTTATTTCGTCATTATTTTGTTTAGAAGTGTATTTTATTGTATAATCTATAGTATAATAATGAATAATGTTTTGTTATGATGCATATAAAAATAGCATACTGAAATAAATACATATATGCATATTATAGAGATAATAAGTAATATTTACTGAAATATTTTAACATAGTTAAAGAGTGTTTATAACTCAGAATATTTACTCCAATAAATTAAGTGATGTATTTAGCTACATAATGTTATGGCAGAAATATTAGCCACTATATTCGATGATTTAAAAAGTATAAGAACTTATTTGGTTAAATTAGGAGCTAAACGAAGGAGTAAAGACATATGTACGAAAAAATATAATGAAGCTTCTGTTTTTTATAATGAGTATTTGAACACTTTCCAGTACTTAAATAAAGAGGTATTGAGTAAAAAGGTGAAAGAGGAAGATATTAAAATATATAAAAGGACTTTTAGTGATATAGAATCTATTTTTGAGCAAATTAAGCAATTGTGTACTATAGAAACGTTAGGAAAAAGTGAAAAGTCAGAAAATTCCACAATGAGTACTTTTGATTTAAAGGTGGCCTTAAGCCTTATACCAACTATGACAAATGATGAAGTGAATATTAAACAAATTATAGACAATATTGAATATTATGACAGTGTACTAGAAAATAAAGAATGTAAAGCGAATCTGATTAATTTTGTTATGAAGAGTCGGTTGTCTCAGTCAGCAAAATTGAAATTAAATACGACATATGCTTCGGTATCAGACTTATTAAAGGACATGCGCAGACATCTATTGTCTCAAAAGGGTTCGACTGCCCTTCAAATTAAATTACAAAATTTAAAACAAAACAATTTAACTATTAAAGACTTTGGTGATGAACTTGCGGAATTAATGACTGAGCTTACAATTTCTCAAGCGAGTAACGATTCAAAAAATTATAATGTGCTTAAACCCTTGAACGAAAAAATGGCAATTAAAAGATTTTCAGATGGGTTGAGAAATCGTAGACTCAGCACTATTATCGCGGCTAGGAATTTCGAATATTTAAAGGACGCGGTACAAGCGGCAATTGATGAAGAAGTGTCATCATCAACTTTGACAGGAGAAGTGTTGAATATGAGTTCTAATTGTTCTACAAAAAACAATTCCAGGGTCTGGCGAGGAAACTACTACAGACAAAGAGGTAACAACAGAGCTTTTCCACGCCGAGGTCCGAGCATCAGCTATGGCTACGCGAGAGGCGCATATCAGCCATCATCATCAGCACGAGGCCGAGGTTCGTCACGAGCTGGCTATCGAGGAGGTGCAAGTAGGTACCATAATAATTATCGATTTCGTGGAAACCAAAGGATGGGCAATAAACAAATCCACGTAGTTACTGAATTAGAAAATATACCTGAAAATGACGATTTAAAATTTTTTCGTGACTAATAATGAGACTATTTTAGCTAGTGACAGTAACTGTAACGTTTATTTATCTTTACATGACCAAATTTGTCCGTGGCTAATCGACACGGGAGCGTCAATTTCAGCTGTTAAGTATAAACAGTTATTACATTTGAACATTCCTATCCATAAAGATAATGCAATAATAAACGGAATCGGGGGCAAAGTCGAAGTTATAGGATATGTTTATTTAAAGTTATACACACGTGGCGTATATTTCGTGCACAAGTTTTATGTTTTCGAAAAATTGCCATGTCACGCTTCAGGAATAATAGGAAAAGATTTTTTAAAGAAATATGAAGCCATAATTGATTTTAAAAATCACAACTTAACTTTGAAATCTCAAAACAATATTACCATTGTTTTAGATTTACATACAAAAGAAAATAAAATAAATTTACCACCTAGATGTGAATCTATACACTTTATACAGACAGATAAAGAACATGAGTCAGTTATATGTGCTTCAGAGTTAGCACCCGGTGTTTTTATAGGAAGTTGTATAGTAAAACCTATCAATGGGCTCATACCAATTAAATTATTAAATACTACAGATCAGTCTTTAACATTATCAAATTTTAGCATTGACGTACATAAATTATCCGAATATAATATTTGCAATTTTGAAAAAGTTGAAAGAAATGTGGATAGAATTAAAACCTTATTGTCTCAGTTACAGATTAATCATTTGAATAATGAAGAGCGAGTGACTATAGAAAATTTGTGTGCTAAATATAACGATGTATTTTACATAAAAGGGGACAAACTAACAACCACCGAGATTTATACACATTCAATAAAGTTAAAGCCAAACGTTAGCCCAATTTTTGTTAAGCCATATAGATTGCCACATTCTCATAAAAAAGATTTGGAAAATGAAATTAATAAATTACTTAAAGAAGGTGTCATTGAACCTTGCAGCAGCGAGTGGTCGAGTCCACTACTGTTGATTCCAAAAAAGGCGGATTCCAGTGGTACGAAAAAGTGGCGCGTAGTTGTAGATTATAGGAAATTGAATAATTGCATCGAAAATGATAAATTCCCTCTTCCAAATATTACAGAAATACTAGACTCTCTTGGAGGTTGCATTTACTTTAGTCATCTTGATCTTTTTCAAGGATATTACAACGTATCCCTTGATAAAGAGTCGAGAAAATATACTGCATTTTGTTCAGGACAATACCAGATGACCAGGATGCCTATGGGGTTAAAAACGAGTCCAGGATCATTTTCTCGTATGATGACTATGGCTATGGCTGGGTTAAATTACGAGAAATGCTTGATTTATTTAGACGATTTAATCATTTTTGGAAGATCTTTGACCTTGCACAATAAAAACTTGCAAGACGTGTTTAATCGGCTTAGAAAAGTGAAATTAAAATTAAATCCCTCAAAGTGTATTTTTTTGAAAAAAGAATTGATGTATTTAGGCCATGTTGTATCTGAAAAAGGAGTACATCCAGATCCAGAAAAAGTGAAAACTGTTAAGGATTACCCACGTCCACAAAATGTTGACGAACTGAAAAGATTTATTGCATTTGTTAATTATTATAGAAAATTTGTGCCAAATTTTGCCGAGAAAGCGTATGAATTAAATTATTTATGTCGGAAAAATATACCATTTGTTTGGTCAGATAAATGTCAAAAATCATTTGAGTTATTAAAAGAATGCATAATATCAGCTCCAATATTACAGTACCCAGATTTCTCTGAGGAAAATCAGTTTATACTCTATACAGACGCTTCAAACTATGCGTTAGGAGCAGTCTTATGTAACAAAGATGGTAGACCTGTGTCGTATACGAGTAGATCTTTAAATAATGCCGAGAAAAACTACCCAACAATTGAAAAAGAAATGCTAGCAATTGTATGGGCAATAAAGTATTATAGACCATATTTATATGGAAGACATTTTATAATTAGGACTGACCATCGACCTTTGGTATATCTTTATAATTTGAAAGATCCTTCTAGTAGACTTACTAAGTTTAGACTTCAAATAGAAGAGTATGATTTTACGGTAGAGTATGTCAAAGGAACTGAAAATACAGTTGCGGATGCGTTATCTAGATTATCTATAACTAGTAATGAATTGAGAAAAATGCATGAAAATATTTGTGTAATGACTAGGGCACAGAGTAAGCGAATAAATGAAGAAAAAGACGTTGATCTCTCGGATAATATGATCAATACTGACGATTGGCCTGATCAACCAAAAGTTGTAGAGACTCATATTAAACCGAAAGAATCAATAGAATTAAAGATCATGAATAAAGACTTATTAAAAGAGTATAAAAGTAAAAATATTATTGAGAAAGAAACAAAGACATTTTGTTATGTGCCTAGTAAGCTAAGTCTTTTTATAAAATATCTAGACTCTTCATCAAAAAGGTCACGAGCTGAATTTTTGAAAGAGCTAGAAGAATTGTGTAGTAAGATAAAAATAAATGAATTGAATATTATAAAAGGTAAAAATAATAAAACCTTTGTAGAGAAGTTATTACAAGAAATAAAGAAAAGTGAATGGACCGGTCCACGAATTTGTATATTACCTGATGTAGTAAGAATAAATGATAAAGACGAAATAAGAGTGATTCTTAATGATTTTCATCTCTTACCTACGAGTGGCCACGCGGGTATGAGAAGAATGTACAATAACATTAAGAAATACTATTATTGGCCTAGCATGGAAAAAGATGTAAAATTATTTGTACAACGTTGTCATAAATGTCAAACGCAAAAACACTCTCTTCCAGTAAAGGAACCAATGTCTATCACTACTACAGCCAGTTGGGCATTTGAGAAAATATATCTTGATTTAGTAGGACCCTTAGACAAAGATCAGAATAATTACAGTTACATACTAACACTTCAGTGTGAACTGAGTAAGTATGTCGAAGCCTATCCTTTAGTTTCTAAAAAATCAAAAGAAGTTGCTCAAGCATTGGTAAGTAATTTTATATTAAGATACGGAATTCCGAGGGAGATAGCTACAGACCAAGGTAAAGAATTTATTTCTATTTTATTTAAGGAAATGTGCACTCTTCTTAATATAAAACAGGTAAATTCAACCGCTTACCATCATGAAAGTATCGGTTCTCTTGAAAATTCCCATAAACATTTGAACAGTTTTCTAAGAATCCAAACTGATAATCATCCAGAGGTATGGAGTTCATGGTTACCATTTTGGTGTTTTTCTTATAACACTTCTGTACATTCGGAACACAAATTTACACCATTCGAATTAGTTTTTGGCAGGAAATGCGTTCTTCCGAGCAATTTATCAGGTGTGTGCGTAGAACCTTTATACAATCATGACAATTACCCTTGCGAACTGAAATACCGTATACAAACTTCTCAAAAAGAGGCTCGAGACAACTTACTCAAAAGTAAATGTAAAAGAAAAATTTATTATGACAAAAATGTTAAGACAATTTCTTATAAGCCTAACGATTTGATTGTTTTGAAAAATGAGAATAATAACAAAATGAGTGATGTGTATTTAGGACCTTTTACTGTAATTAGAGAAATTTCTCCAAATGTTGAGATCTTAAAGGATGGAAAACCTTATTTAGTTCATAAAAATAGAACTAAAATGTATCATAAGTAAAAATGTAATCTATTTTTTATACCATACAAGCAATGTACCATTTACTGCTTATTCTATAAAATTATTAATGAAAAAAAAAAATGTAATCATTGTATTCATACATTTTTTTCCTTCTGATGGGGAGATGTAAGGGTTAACATATTATACCTATTGTACTTTGTACTATATTCATATATAATCGCTATTATTGCTAATAAACAAGTAGTTCTAATCAAGACTTTACTCGTTTCACTCGGCTCCACTACCCAACCTCAGAACTGGTCCGAATTGAAAAATTCTTTTTGTGTTGAATAGACCATTTATCGAGGCTTTAGGCTATATAACATCACGCTGCAACTATGAGGAGCGAAGATATAATGGAAAATGTAAAAAAAACGGGAAAAAAATAACTATTCCACGCGGACGAAGTCGCGAGCACAGCTAGTGCCTACATATCCGTGGGATTTCTGGATTTAGAATAGGACCACCACATCTCATCCCGTGGTTGCCATTCCTAGTCATGTTAAAACTACTTAGTTTACAATAGAAAAGTAGAAGAAATCGCTATCGCTTATGACTTAACCCTTACTTGGCTTATAGTGGGCACCTGCAGCGTACCGCCACTTGTAATTGAACGCCAGCTATTAAAGGGTTAGGATTCAGCTATCCGCATGCGTTCAGTAGAGTAGTCGCTTCAGCAACTACAGAAAATTTGATCTAGTGAGCAAAGTAAGGTTAAACAAGTTCTAGATTATATTATTTTTATAGGAGCACGACATAATGGTTTCTCTACGCCTGATGGAAGGCGAAGGAGAAGCCTAAGTTGCTGCGACAAATTGCATGTTCATCAACAGAAACACGACCCAGAGGTCATTTGGCTGCGGTATTCTTTAGGGTGGAGGTCCTTCTCTGGACGAGCGCGCCGGCTCAATTCGAGCGAAGATTCGCTATGCCCTACCTCTCTTAAAAGTTGGTTATTATAGGACACACAGCGATGGTCGATGATTTGACTGGCTCGATGGTTCATTTGGTAGTGACATCTGCCTTCTGAACCAAGGGTCGTGGGCTCGATTCCCGCACAGTAGAAACATTTGCGTGAATGAAATGTCTGGTTGTATCGGTCTGGGTCTTTTCTATGTATAAAATCTATTTATTTACAAAAAAATGTTTTAAGTAAGTTTATCAGTTGTCTTATACCCATAGTACAAGCTTCGGCTTAGTTTGGGGCTAGATGGCACTGTGTGGCCAATATGGAATTTGCCATGTTGGTCATTGACTTTTTTTATTTGTTTATATTTTTTTTTCATAAAACTACTACTGTTGAAAAAACTAAATAGCACATCTGTTCTGGCGTATAAAACATTGGGTTGCTTTAAAGGTAAATATAGTTAGAAGTCAGGAATTTTTGGCTTTTAAATTCCATTAGGTACCGAATATCTCTCTACCGTGAGACGTAGATAGAAATTTAGGTATTAAGTAAATGACTAGTTCATAGATTCGTTTGCTCTGTGATTCTCTTTGAGCCTTACCTAGTCGGCGTGTCTTTGATCATTTAACTAGAATTGGCTAGCCGAGATTACATTAAAACGATTATCATTCGTCACTGAATAATCTCGGGGCGTATACTCACTGTGTCGCTACGATTATTTTGGTAGAGGATGATTGCTTTAGTTAGGCTCTCAACGATTTGTAAATATTCATCTTCATCATCAGCCTATTGCAGTCCACTGCTGGACATAGGCCTCTCCAGTTGTTCGACACCTAGGGCAAAACTTCTGGAGAATATACCCATAATCGCCACGCTGGGCAGGCTGGTTGGCGATCGCAGGGCGTAGTTTCTTGCTCCGGTGACGCTGCTGCCCGTCATCGGCCTGTGGTATTTAGCTTCGCCTTCTATCGTGATGGTTTTACCGCCACCAGTCGGTTTGCCAGAGCCTCGTTTGTTGTTCAGCAGGATGCACCACGGTCAGGTGAGGATGGCTTGGAGCGAAAAGATGGTAGGCTGCTCCCTTACATCTATATATGTTTTCTCTAAGGGCGAACATCTGGAGAGGCCTATGTCCAGCAGTGGACTGCAATAGGCTGATGATGATGATGATGATGATCATACATTCTGTTTAGACAAAAAACGAACGCGCGTGAGAACGCGCCCAAAACAGGTGAATGATTTTGAAAGGACACTTATCATGACACACCAAAACTATTTACAAACACCGCAGACAGATTGTTGTAGGTTCAGAATATCAATCCTGCGAATTGCAAACTTAACACGATTCATAGGAATAGGTGTTTCGAAGTCAACTTGACACTAAGGCCGCAAACGGGACGGTCGCGGGAGCGGGAGCGGGGGCGAACGCGGTGCATTCCGCGGCTCGAGGTATTAGATACTAGCTGTGCTCGCGACTTTGTCCGCGTGGAATAGTTATTTTTTCCCCGTTTTTTTTTTACATTTTCCATTATTTCCTCGCTCTTAATAGTTGCAGCGTGATGTTATATAGCCTAAAGCCTTCCTTGATAAATGGTCTATTCAACACAAAAATAATTTTTCAATTCGGACCAGTAGTTCCTGAGGTTAGCGCGTTCAAACAAACAAACAAACAAACTCTTCAGCTTTATAATATTAGTTAAGATTTATGCTTAAGTTTGTATTAACCGTTCTGGAGCTCCGCGGCGCAGGCGGCGATTGCCCGCCTCGCAGCCCGCGTCGCAGTCGCCTCCGCTCCCGTTCCCGCGGCCGTCCAGTTTGTGGCCCTAATCGGGTCTAATTAAGTTATAGTAAAATATCATGAGGGTTTACGGGAGCGACTCATTATCATTTCGCACCACGGGCAGGTGAGGATAGCTTGGAGCGAAAAGGTCGCTCCATTACACCTTACCAATCACATGGCTTGTGAACTTGGATTTGAATGTGTCTCATGTATCTAATACAAAATATCACAATCTTATATACTTACCAAACTTTCGTTGTAAGGAAGCGGCCTATCATCTTCTCGCTCCAAGCCAACCTCACCTGCCCGTGGTGCATCCTGGCGAATAACAAACGAGGCGCTGGCAACCGACTGGTGGCGGTATAACCATCACAATTGAAGGCGTAGCTAAATACTAAAGACCGGTGACGGGCAGCAGCGTCACCGGAGCAAGAAGCTACGCCCTGCGATCGCCAACCCGCCTGCCCAGCGTGGCGATTATGGGTATATACCCATAATCACATCTGGAGGATATCCTCCAGATGTTTGCTCTAAGTGGCGAACAACTGGAGAGGCCTATGTCCAGCAGTGGGCTGTGATAGGCTGATGATGATGATACAAACTTTCGGTTGGTATCATTATAGTAGTATTTCCACGAACCCCTACCTACACGGTACGAACAGCAGAAACGAAACGTTTAACCGAATGAATTGGTACGTAAGCTCCGCTCTGGGCTAAATGACCCGATCCGTCAAAGTAATAGAGTGAGCTAAGAGTGACCCTCCTCCAAGGACTCGCCAATGTAGCACGGTAAGTTTATATAGGAGTCGAAATAGAGGACATGCATCAGAAATATGTTTGTTACTAGTTTTTTTAGACTGGCCCAATGGCTCATTTGAAACCAAGGGTCGTGGGCTCGATCCCCGATTGGTACAAACACTTTTGTGCATAAACATGTATGTTTGTGTTGGTCTGTTTGTTTTCTATGTATAATAATGTCATCATCAGCAGTTCACAGCTGGGCAGACAGGCTGGCGATCGCAGGGCGTAGCTTCTCGTTCCGGTGCTGCCCGACATTGGTCTGTAGTGTTTAGCTACGCCTTCAATTATGATGGTCATACCGCCACCAGTCGGTTGACAGCGCCTCGTTTGTTATTCGGCAGGATGCACCACGGGCAGGTGAGATTAGCTTGTAGCGAAATAATTCAAATTCAAATGGTGATAGACCGCACCCTTACACCCCGTATAATGTATTAATAATGTATTTATTTACAGAAAACAGTATGTAAGTACCTATTATCAGGTGTCTACTATCCATAGTACAAGTTTCGGCTTAGTTTGGGACTAAATGGCATTTTAAACAATTGAATAAAAAATATTCATTAAACAAAGAGCAACTAATTCTCGACCCAGATTTTCTTCAGTCCTAATATCAAGCCAACTTTTCCAACAAAACTAAATTATAATCATCAATTTGTCTCTTTGTCCTCTTCTTACTACTTTGAATAAAGTTTCTGTCATGTCTCCATTACTAAGGATTGCTTAAATGTCAAAGTTTGGCTAAATATCTGCCAATTACCTACTAAGCTTATTTACTTAACACAAATGTTTATCTGTTTCCTAGAAGGTCCAAAAAGCATTTATAGGGCAAGGACGGTTTCTAAATACCATTTTATGATCAATGAAGAGTTATCTTTTATGTCTATTCAGTTCCAAAGAAGCTTTACCTTTAATAACAACACAAAAAATGTTTACCCTTTATCATCCCAGTACTAGTTTATCTTAGTGGCCTTATAGGCCTTTCCAGGAAAAATCTGGAGGCTTTAACCATAATCGCCTCGCTGGGCAGGCGCAGCTTCTCGGTCCGGTGATGCTGCTGCCCTTCATCGGCCTGTGTGGTATTTTGCCACGTCTTCGAATCTGACGGTTATACCGCCTCCACTCGTCACTCTCGAGCCTCGTTTGTTATTCTGCAGGATGCTCCACAGACAGTTGATGTTGGCTGGGAGCGAAAAGATGATGGGTCGCCCCCTTACATCCCAACGCTTCCATACTCAGCAATTATGTTTGTTTTATTCAACTACGATTTCATAGAATGAACCGTTCATTTAGTATTGTGCTATATTGAGAATTTGATATACCAGATTAAATTTTCAATGATTATGTTGGCTTAAGTCTATTATGTACATTCGCGTATATAATAGCGTATAATTTAGTAACGTGTAAAGGATTTCATGTGAATCAAAATAGGGCTTTGATATAGGTATTACTAAATTATATAATTGAGGGAGATTATTAGGATCTAGCTATTCTTTGTGGTCGCGGATTCGATCTCCGCACCGTACAAAAACTTGTGTGCATGAACTACTATGTAAAAATGTATTTATTTACAAAAATAGTACTTAAGTAAGTTTATTATTATTGTCTAGTGCCCATAGTACAAGCTTTGAACTTAGTTTGGGGCTAGGGGGCGATGTGTGGCCCAGCGTTGCATGTCTTGGGTTTATTTATTTACAAAAAAAGTCCAATGTCCAGTTGTGGACGTTTGCAGGATGATGATAATGATAAAATTACGAACAAAGATTCATCATCATCATCATCATCGGCCTATTACAGTCCACTGCTGGACATAGGCCTCTCCAGTTGTTCGCCACTTAGAGCAAACATCTGGAGGATATACCCATAATCGCCACGCTGGGCAGGCGGGTTGGCGATCGCAGGGCGTAGCTTCTTGCTCCGGTGATGCTGCTGCCCGTCACCGGTCTTTAGTATTTAGCTACGCCCTTAATTGTGATGGTTATACCGCCACCAGTCGGTTGCCAGCGCCTCGTTTGTTATTCGGCAGGATGCACCACGAGCAGGTGAGGTTGGCTTGGAGCGAAAAGATGATAGGTCGCTCCCTTACATCCCAACAAAGATTCAATTAAGCTTATTACTTTAGATACTTTTATTTCACGACCTTCATCTTCGGTTTGTAAACAAATCAACTCCCAAAAATAGTAGGTAGGTAAAACAGGTTAATAATTAAATCTCCCAATCCACAAAGAACCATAGTAAATCACCAACACAAGTGTAACGTCGCTCGGATCAGTTGTACAAGAAATTTCTTTAGGCTCACGGATTAAATTTGCAAATGAGCCTTTCCTAGCCCTCATGAATATGCAAAAGTTTTGTTTCGCCTTCTTTCTCAAGGGTTCGCATCAAAATGGACCCGTCAATTTATAAACGCCAAGGGAATTAGGGTTAAGACGCCGAACTGTTCTTAGTTACGTGCCAATGCCGAAACAGCCCCCAAGATGGAGTGAGAATTAATCCTTACTCCGGTAACTGTGACGTGGGACGACTTTAAATGGTAATTATGGAAATTGGGGTGCCGTAATACAGTATACAAAGTTGATTGGTAAGCCATTATGAAAGTTCGCCGGTTAATCTCTGCTAATTGATGAGCTTGTGTATTGTCTGTGTTCGTTTGAAGAACGGAAGTTCTGTGTTCGATTGTCTGTGTAACGCCACAGAATTGAAAGGGTTAGGTTCGAGCCCCTCGGTGGGGACATAAGATGAGCAGATGTATTGCGCCATCATTATCATCAGCCTATATCAGTCCACTGCTGGACATAGGCTTCTCCCTATGTTCGCCACTTTGAGCGATCTTGGGCTTCTCGCATCCAGCACTTGCCAGCCGTCCTGCGAAAATCGTCACTCCACCTGGCCTGAGGCCCAACTCCACGTATCCTGTATCTGTATGTTTGATCGCGAAAACTACTGCATGGAATCAAATGCGGTTTTAGCCAATGTATTGCTCGAAGTCTAACTGTAAATCTAGGTACCATTTTATGGAAGTCCATTATTTTTGAAACCCGATATCCACGCGTAAGACGCCGCCGGCACAGCTAGTAAAAAAAATATGGTGCTATTATGTTTCTAATTAATTTCACAGTTTTTATATTGACTTTCCTAGTCAATTTTAACGGCTTATTGCGCTCTCATTTTGCAAATTAATTGACGTACCTAATTCCTTAAATAGGTTAATGTTTCTTTCTGTCAGTCATCAATTTACATTCAAAATCAAAGTATCTCCTATTCCACAGGTCAATTAATGCATGGTTGTGATGTTTGATTGTCACAAAGGGAGCGGCATCGGAGCGATAGTGGCCCCTGTATTTTGTGATGGTCCCCTGCAATTTGCCTCTAACTCGACCAAGACTATTGTACTCCCGCTCCGCTGCATACAAGTGCCTGTAGGGATGTCTGAAGATGAATATCGATGTTAATTTTTACTCGAAAACTTGCATTCTGCAACTTTGCCTAAAACATAACAAAAATTTGTTGTTCGCCACCTTGGGCTAACAACTGGAGACTAATGTTTTGCCCAAAGTGGTAGATTACCATTGACTCGAGAAGAAGAAGAAACCTATTGGAGTCCACAGTTGAACACAAACTTCTCCAGTTGTTCGCGACTTTGGTCAAACATCTGCAGGTAAAGTGTCCAGATATAATCGCCACTCTGGGGGCAGGACGTTGCTTCTCGCTCGTGTGACGCTGCTTTCCGTCATTGGTCTGTGGTATTTAGCTACACCTTTAATCAGCGTGATGGTTTTACCGCCACCACTCGGTTGCCAGAGCCTCGTTTGTTATTCAGCAGGATGCACCACGGGCTGAGGGTGGCTTACTTGACTTACTTGACTTGACTTAAAGTCCTATGTCCCCTGGATGGGGCAGAGGGCGTCCACAGTACGTTGCCATCCCAAACGGTCTTGGGCTCCGCGCTTCATTTCGCTCCAGGTCATTCCTATCTCCTTACCTTCTGCCGTGACCGTCCGCCGCCAGGATTGTTTAGGGCGGCCGCGTTTTCGCTTTCCTTGGAGATTCCAATCTAGAGCTTGCCTTGGTATGTGGTTTTCCTTGGGAGGTCTTTCTTGACAGTCTCAAATATCATTATCGATGAAAAACACATCCAATTGCATCGCTATTACGGTCGCATCTCGCGTGCCGCCAGACGACACCTTAATGGCGGCGCTTCGCTCATTTTCCACTGTGACCGCGTTATTTTATCTTCGTGTCAAGCACCCTCCAGCCATTGTGGTTTTATTTTTATTTCATTGTCACAGCATTCGGAATGCTAAAACTACTGCCGGGGGTAGATAATGCATTCAAATATTGTTGCTTTTGTTGGTATGCGTATTGTTTAGGAAGCTTTGTGTGTTTGTTGGCTGTCTGACGGAGGAAAACGTTGGTCAGGAATACATTTACGCATTATGACTGGCTCGATGGCTCATTTGGTAGTGACCTCTGCCTTCTGAGCCAAGAGTCGTGGTTTCCATTCCCGCAGAGTACAATAAACGTTTCTGTTCATAAACATGCTTGTTTGTATTGGTCTGGGTGTTCACTGTGTATTTATTTACAAAAAAAACTATTTAAGTAAGTTTATCAGTTGTCTAGTACCCATAGTACAAGCTTCGGCTTAGTATAGGGCTAGATGGCGATGTGTGGCCCAGTGTGGCATGTTTTGGGTCTTGGGTTAATGTCTTGGCATATACCAGGGCCCCGTAAAGTGACTTCGGTCTCGTTACGGAAAACATCGACCTCATTAATTAACTTGCAATACCCAAAAGGTGACTAAGTCATAAGTTCATACATTGTCCTATCACCTGCACTGTACCTACACTTAGTAAGCAAATAAAGAAATTGAATTGAAATTGAACTTAATTACGTCATCCAACATAATTCAGATTATTTATACACCTACATATCTTAACTAATATTATAAAGCTGAAGAGTTTGTTTGTTTGTTTGAACGCGCTAATCTCAGGAACTACTGGTCCGAATTGAAAAATTATTGTGTTGTGTTGAATAGACCATTTATCGAGGAAGGCTATAGGCTATATTACATCACGCTACAACTATTAGGAGCGAATAAATAATGGAAAATGTAAAAAAAAACAGGAAAAATATAACTATTCCACGCGGACGAAGTCGCGAGCACTGCTAGTACTTAACATATAACCTACATATTTTACAAGTTTCTGAGAGTTATGCACGCCACATTCAACATGATTCACGAATCACCGTTCCATTAGGTGCGGGTAACCCACAAATCTACCAGTTAAGGAGATTATATCAGCTTATGTATGCAAAACAGAGGACCAGGCCGGTAATCGTATTATAATTTGTCAGTCTAATAAGATACAATAATAGCCTATGAGTTCATATTAATGGACTGAAGTAAAATAGCTATGCTTTTACATAATTCGATTTTCTTTATAACTCAATACATGCCACGCTACTCAACGACTTCTTCTTCTTCTTCAGCCTGAAGCCACCCAATGCTGAGTGTAGGCCTCTACAAGCGCACTCTATCCCTTGCGGTCTTGGGTCTTCCTCATCCAGTCTCTCCCGACAATCCCAATCAATTTAAGAGAGGTAGGGCATAGCGAATCTTCGCTCGAATTGAGCCGCCCGTCCGGGGAAGGACCTCCACCCTATAGAATACCGCAGCCAAATGACCTCTGGGTCGTGTTTCTGCCGGTGAGTAGGGTTTCCGGAGCTCGTGGGGGGTTAGGGTTGGGCCGGCATGGCGGTGGCTACTGACAGGTAACTGACCAGTTACTTGCCCGTTGTCACAGCGACTTGGGCTTCTCTTTCGCTTTCCATCAGGCGTAGGGAAGCCACTTTGTCGAGCCACTATAAAAAATAAAAAAAAAATCTCGATCAAGTCATCGGTCCAACGCGTCGGTTGCCTGCCCACACTTCGGCGTCCAGTACGAGGTCTCCATTCGAGCACTTTCCTACCCCATCTACCATCCTGTCTACGGCATATATGGCCCGCCCACTTCCATTTCCGCTGAGCTTTGATCTTGGCGATATCTTTAGGTTTTGTTCTACTCCTGATGATAGTGTTCTATTCAACGTTATTTAGCTCCAAACTAAGTTGAAGCCTGTGGCTTTTGGCTACGCCTTCCATCGTGATGGTTATACTTACCGCCACCAGTCGGTTGCCAGAGCCTTGTTTCTTGTTCAGCAGGATGCACCATGGACCGTTGACGGTGACTTGGAGCGAAAAGATGATGGGCTCCCTTACATCTCTTAACGATAAAGTATGGTAACTCGTACAAATACCGAATTTTTTTAAGAATTCAAAAAAATTTACTGATATTTTTTAAATATTTTATCGATAATACCCTTGTTCTTTTAACGATGTCGGACATAAACTGCCAAGAATTTTATCAAATAGAAACGATGTACCATTTAACACTTTTCTTCAAACAACCTACATTAGGTACCTACTATTTATGTTCGGTGACTCCTCATAAAAATTCGGTTCACGGACAAGGAAAAACGTCTGTTGACGTAAAATAAATTCGTCTAAGGTCTGCGTTTGAAGTTCCTTTGTCGTTAGTAGTTGCTACTACATGTTTTTTATTAGAGCAGAAGAAATGATAATAAACAGTACAATTCAAACGTTGATGATGAAAGACATTCGAAAACGAACTTTATTTGCTTTGAGTTAAGGAACTTAGGCATATTATACTTTTGTTTCTAAAAGATAAATTTTGGTAAAGAAAATAGGTTCTATTTTCTACAATTTAAGATAGATGTATAAAATAGTATAACAGGGCAGGAGAGAAAGAGGGAGGCCAAGACGAACATTTACTCAACAGTTGAAGGAGAAAGTTAATGTCATGACGTACAGGAAGTTGAAGGCGCTGGCGTAGTCCAGGGAGGAGTGGAAATTGCTCCACCGACAAGAGCAAAGCTTTAGAAGTAGTCATCATTCGCCTGCCCTGTTCCCATTATCTGGGGTCGGTGCAATATGTTTTCTTCTTCCATTCATGCCTATCAGCCGTCATGGTCGCATTCAGTCTTTTCTCAACCATATCATCATTCACGCAGTCCATCCATCTTTTTTTTCAGGCGGCGTCGCCCCCTCCATTCAATCACACTCATATTCATTACGGTCTTGGTCACATGTCTCTCGTCTCTTCTCATTACATGCCCGTACCAAGACAGGCGATTCCCTTTCAGCTTCTCTGTCACTGGTGCCACTTTCATACTTCCTCTAATGTACTCATTCCTTTTCTTATCCATTCTTAAATTTAGAAGTAGTATTAGTATAAAATTTAACGCTGTTTTTTGACTAAAGTCACTATAGCCACAGTTTTATGGTGCTAATATATTCAAACACAGCGACTTCTCAGGCTAATAACCAAAAGGTGACTGTTATCTGAGGCAAAATTAACATCAAGTCACTCTAAAAATCTTTTTCGTCCAACGTAAAACGAAACGTAATCGAAATTTAATGGATTCTTTAATCTTACCAGGATTAATACCTTGCAAATTAGTCATTTACTCTGAAACCATAAATATTCAAACGGTTCTTTTTAATCTTCAATTTGGAAGGTTAATAGTCTAATATGCTTTGTTTAAAGTAGATTTGTGGGGGATATATAAATAGGAATGGCGGGAAGACAGCTGAAAATTGTAGATAAGATTTAATAGACGTTGTATTCAAATTGAGATTTTTTAAAATCACATTATTATCGTCATCAGCATGCAAAAGTTTACTGCTTGACATAGGAATCCACCAGGGGAGGAGGACCTGACTAATCCCATTTTAGGGGGAATGACCTTAGTCACCAAGCAGGTGGTTAGACCGCAGTAGGTTTTACTTGAACCTAAAAACTCTGCTGCCTGTTTCCTGATATTCCCTTAGTCGTCTTCTACGATACCCACGTAACGAGATAGGAGTGATCCTTTTTTTTTATGCAAGAGGCGGCAGACTAGCAAGTGTGATGCCTGATGGTAAGCAGTCGACACCGCCCATGGACACCCGTAGCTTTAACAACTGAGTTCAGGGTCGCTGCCGGTCTTTTAAATATAAAAACGCTCGTTTCTTGAAGGATCCCAAGTCGTAGCTGTTCGGAAAGACTGTCGCAGGAAGTTGGTTTCACAAAATCGAGGCGCGAGGCAAGAAGTTCCTCATAAAGCGTTTAGTCGAGGATCGCCAGCCATCGAGATGATGTGGATGCCATGGATGATCCTACTCTAAAAGTGAAACTACCTAAATAGTCTTGTAGAATTTCTCAATCCATTTAGTGCAGGATCCAGGAATAACGAAATTCACTGAAAAATTCTCTAAGACTGCGATAGTACGACACGTCATTAAGATTTTACATGCACTCAAATTCGATGTAGATAAAGAGCTACTCGTAGCAATACTAAAATATTCTTAGCATTCAGAAAACTACTTACGTCTATCTCCGTTCAACATAAAAGGCATCTCGGATAAACAATTTTGCAAAGAGTGGGCTACTTTCACAAAGGTCCAATAAATGTTTTATGAAACTAATTTAATTATAGAATGAGTTGTTCTGTATGTTTGTGAGATGAGTCAGAAGTGTTCTGATGTTTACTATTATTTTTAAAGAGATTAGCCAAGTGCGAGATATTACTCGTATTATGTAAGTACTGTACATGACTGAAGAAAGATCAGATGCAGGACTAAATTGCTAATTATGGTTTAACCTACGTTTTATAATATATTTTTGATCAAATTCAGGCCATAACGTTCAATTTATAGATAGGCATCACCGTTTGGGAGAAACGATGGGGTATGTGGGACCGCCATTGGAAAATGGAATCCTGTCTCTGCCTAAATGGTGTCGAGGCAGCGATTACCTACTAAAACTCGGCCCCTTTGTTCCTAATTCACTAATTTACTGAAGTCTCAGATGTCAAATCTGGTGCTGAAGACTACATCCATCGGAGAACACAGTACGTACGGTATGATGTTTATAAAACACAAAGTTTTGTTGTTGGTATATTCTCAATCATAATAATACCAGATGGCGTTAGATGTTAAAAAGTTCCTGACCGTTTTGATGTGGTTGAAAGTATTAATTCCCAGTTGACGGAGGTCGAATATTCCGAATTAAATTTTCTTAAGAATGGCAACTTTTTTAATAAAAGAGCCACCGACAGGTGCTGGCCGCTTGATTTATCCACTTCTCAAATTCACCACGACGAAATTAATGTGGGACGAACCGTAAGGTTGAAAAATTTTAAAATTGTTTTCGTAATTTTGGAAAAGTTCCGTTTCGCTAGTGCGACTTGGGTCTGTTGAATGTGATTTTGCTTAACGTAGCGGCGTTAGTTGAGGCAGTAAAGTTACATCTTCTTCAAAATTATTTTTTTCCTGGCCAGTATTGGTGTGAATACATTAACCCCATGTGTGTGTTTGGGTATCAGAACAACGAAGGTGACGCAAATATCATGTTTTTTTTTTATAGTAGCTGGACATAATGGCTTCTCTTCGCCTGATGGAAAGCAAAAGAGAAGCCCAAGTCGCTGTGACAACTGGCAAGTAACTGGTTACTTACCTGTCAGTTGCCACTGCCATGCCGGCCCAACCCTAGCCCCCCCGAGCTCCGGAAACCCTACTCACCATCAGAAACACGACCCAGAGGTAATTTGACTGCGGTATTCTATAGGGTGGAGGTCCTTCCCCGGACGGGCGGCTCAATACGAGCGAAGATTCGCTATATCTACCGAGATACCTATCTTAAATATACTTAAATACGAAAATATGAACACCCTGACACGAAACCAACATAAATGTTAATCGCATCACATTCTTTGCATTTGTAAGAAAGCTAAACTACTATCATTGTACAAATACATTCTAACAAAACCTTTTACTGAAATTTAGCGGTTTAGCCCAATTCCATTGATTAACCGATAGTGATTACTATACAAAAGCTACCCGAACGGTCGATTCTTGATTTCGAGTAAGGGACGTTTCACATCATGGAAGTAAGATATTGTTAATTTGACTTTGACATTTGAGACATTTTTATTTTTGACATTTGTGACTTATTTTTATTTTGCCATTTGTGTCATTAATTTATTTATTATAAGCATGTTTACATAACAATTAAGTTTGATTTGTTAATACATGCTTTGGACAACTGCGAGCCAGTATATACTACGTAAAATTTTTTTTTATTTATATTTAAAAAATAAAAAGAAAAGTTTATTATTTTTGATACTATAAATAAATGCATGAACACTACTCCCAAACACAAAAGAAAGAAAGTAAGAAGGAAGGAATAGAATTCTGAATTAACAATATCCAAATCATCCGGAATGTTGAAAACAGTTGATCCGAAAAACAATCTGGGTGTTTGAAAATCAATGACATTTACTTAAATTACCTGATCGGAAGCTGAACAACCAGAAATTGTCGGCGTTTTAGGGTTAGCGCTCTTACCATTGCGTCACAGAGGCCGGTATCTATTATTTTAGTCTGTGTTTAAAATATCACTTGATTTTAAATAAATAACCCAATACATGCCACACTGGGCCACACATCGCCATCTAGCCCCGAACTAAGTCCAAGCTTGTACTATGGCTACTAGACAAATGATAAACTTAGATAGGTACTTTTTTTTTGTAAATAAATACATAATTATACATAGTAAATACCCAGACCAATACAAAGAGACATATTCAAATTCAAATTCAAATATTTTATTCATGAACACAAATGTTTGTACTGTGCGGGAATCGAACCCATGACCCTTGGCTCAGGCGATATCGCTTACTATCAGGTGAATTGCACTCAAGGAAAAAATAGAAATAGGTAATTATTAAGACCAAATGCACAGGCAAATACTTCTACTCTTTCACTCTCTGCCAATCTGAGCAAGCCCTAACCGTGACTGGTAGGAAACTTTAATTCCTCCACAGGCTGATCTGTGGCCATGACACGGCGTATCTCGCGTTATTTATGTACCTCGCTTGTTCAGAACCCATCATCGGACCTCTGTACACAACCTTTTATATAATCTGCCTGTAGGTATAGTTGTGATGTGAAGTTATAATAGCGCTCTACTGGCCTAATTTCAAATACAGCGGCCACTCTTCCAAGAGACAAGCCAAGGGTTAGATATTCTTAGGTGCTCAAACGTTACTTCTGTTTTTTGCTATTTCTGTGATTGAGTTTTGTGTATAGGTATCACATTGTCATTTGTTTAAGCGGTATCAAAAGATGACACCAAAAAGTTCTACATAGTACATAGATACAAATTACATAGTTGTTCAAATACTGCTCTTGAATAATTTGCTTACTTGACTTGTGGTGGTTTCGTATTGAAGGAGCAACATCTATAGGTATTATCTATACTTACGAGTATAATAAATCTTTAGAGAAGTCAATTCTGTACATGAAATATTATCTTCAAAATAACTATTCAGGGGATGATAATTATAATTAGTGATCGATACTGATGCCAAAAATGCAATCAGTAAAATTTTTGTCTATCTGTCTGTCTGTATGTTCGTTATAGAAACAAAAACTACTATGCGGATTTTAACGAAACTTGAAACAATTATTCTTCATACTCCTGGGCAGGTTATAGTATACTTTTCATCACGCTACGATTGATAGGAGCAGAGCAGAGAAGGGAAAACGAGAGAAATTTTTATCTATATGTTTGAACGCGCATTCCGCAAAACCTACTGCATGGTATTGAATGCGGTTTTCACCAATGTGCAAGGGGTGTAACTTAAAATTTAAGCACCATTTTATGGAAGTCCGTTATTTTTGAAACCCGATATCCACGCGTGCGACCTCGCCGGCACAGCTATTCATTATAAACATTTCTTATTTAGTTAACAAAAAGCCGGTAGGTACTCCACAAGAAAACGTAAGAACTTAAAAATGTCTTACTTCACGTTTGGCTTCCAGAAGTTTAATTAACTGCAAGTATTTGAAGCGAAGCGCACGAGTTAGATTAATGCGGTGACGCAGCAGGGCTGAGCGGAGCGAGCCGAGCTAACTGAGCGAGCGAAAATGGTAGCACGGGTCTTGTAATGTTAGGTAACCGGTATTGAAAGCGGAATCAATTTGGATTGGATCTAGGGATGTAAAAGATTGACCTATCACCTCACCTGTGCATCCTGCAGAATAACAAACGAAGCTCTGGCTGACTGGTGGCGGTTTATACATTACCATTGAAGGCGTAGCTAAATACCGCAGGCTGATGACGGGCAGCAGTGTCACCGGAGCGAGAAATTACGCCCTGCGATCGCCAACCCGCCTGCCCAATGTGGCTATTTTTTTATTATTGTAGCGCAAAATAATGACTTCCCTAGGCCCGATGGAAAGCGAAAGAGAAGCCCAAGTCGCTGTGACAACAAGCAAGTAACTGGTCAGCTACCTGTCAGTTGCCACCGCCATGCCGGCTCAACCCTAACCCCTTACGAGATCCGGAAACCCTACTCATCGGCTGAAACATGACCCGGAGGTCATTTGGCTGCGGTATTTTATAGGGTGGAGGTCCTTCCCCGGGCGGGCGACTCAATTCGAGCGAAGATTCAATAAGCCCTACCTCTCGAAAATTGTGGGTAAAGCCAAAGTAAAAACAACTGTAGTCCTATATTCAGTACCTAGTGGACTGAGATAGAGAAATGATGGTGAATCTATTACTTTAGCAATAACAATATCCGTTATACTTACAACGCTTTTAGCATTATTAATTAATTCCTGCCAACCGCCTAATTTAAAAGCGCCACCGACTTTATTTTAAAACCGTCCTCATGTTTTATTTAAAGCCCTCGATCTCTTTACAAGTCCGAAGAATTTAATTATCTTTGTGAACATAGCCGTGGTCACGTGGCTAAGCCCGGATCAAATCATAAAAATAGTTTACATTCCTGCTGAGTCCACGTGAACACATCCTTTTGAAGTTTGCTGGAGTGATATAGTACTATATCTATCTAAGCCTAAAGGCTAAAGCCCACATTGTAAGTTAAGCAGTATCTGATTTCTTTTAACGTTATGATGAAAGATGGCCTTTTAAAAAATATAATAATTATAGAATATAATAGAATTTATTGGCAACACACAGGTACAAGAACATTACAGATAGGTACAATACAGTTAGACATTCACATGAAAGAACAATTTGAAACGCATAGCAATAACAAGAAACATAAATAAGAAATAGAGTTGAACTACAGATAAATAAAACAATACTGTGAGTCAGTAATGTGTGGCCAACCAGGTTCAAGCCTCATATATCAGAGAACATCACATACATTGCTCCGACCCCAAAGTAAGTAGCTTAAGCACTTGTATTATGGGTATCAGAACAAAGAAGGCACCACAAATACTTATTCATATTATTTAAATACAAATATAAACAACTAGACACGGGATAAACACAAATGTTGATGAACAAAACCGTTCGTGTGATGACACGAATGTTTGTCCCGGGTGGGGATCGAACCCATGGGGCCACGGCCCTTGGTTCCGAAGGCAGGAGTCAATTGAGCCACCGAGCCAGTCAGCCTTTTTACCCCTTCAATCAAAATCAAATCAAAAATTTATTTATTAATATAAAATTAAACTATCACCGGATTCGGAATCCAGTTTCTATCCAGAAGAGAAGAAAAATTCTATCTATTCAATTTGGCTTAGTACAATATTAATTTTATTTATTTCTACCGGAACTCTACTTGAGATACTGTTAAAGTCTGTACATTAACTGTGCCTCAACTTTTCGAATATACGACTGCCCGTCATAGTATATCGAGTAGATATCGTAAGGTTTTTTCGGTAACGCACCGTAAATATAATTTATAACGGTTCGGTCAATGAGGGATAAAGGTTTATATTTTTTTCATGGACTTTATGTAGGCTTATAAGATTCATGGCTTATAAAATGGCACTGGGTTTGGTGGGAACGAAGTGGGAGGTTTAAAGGGTTAATTGTGTCATGTAAAACAATGATAATTATCATCATCATCATCATCATCAGTACCATACCGTGAGAGTTCTTAAAGCTTATGTTCAGATATAGGTTTCTAAAGATTTTTCTAATGGCCGGTTAGTTAGAACCAGTGTTGGGTCCCAACTAACCAATCAACGAAAATAATGATACATGTTCAAATTCGAATATTTATTTATTTATTTGATCACTGCCTGAAACACTAGGGGTATCCTTTATGTAGGGGTAAATCACCCTAACCCCCGGCTGCTGATGCAGCACTCACCTCACGAGCTCTGGTAACCCTGCTCACCGGCAGAAACACGACCCGGAGGTCATTTAGCTGCGCTATTCTATAGGGTGGAGGTACTGCCTCGGGCGGCTCAATTCGGCTGAATATTCGCTATGCCCTACCTCTCTTTTGCTTTTAGAAATTAGGTACGATAGTCGCCAGCCAGGCGGGTAACCCATATCATAGACTAAAAAGCTGGAATTCTAAAGTCATTTAGTTTACGATACCCTTGAAAGGAGACAAAACGGTGACTTGTGTTCTTAATAAAGTTTATTACTATAGTATTTTCACGTAAGCAAGTTGATATAACGCCTTTTCGCTCGCCGAACATGCAAATGAAAGGGACGGATGACCGCCATTATAGGTCAGGGGGCGTCAAAAATCGCTTAAAAATGCAAAGACGCGTTCACGAGGCTCGTCATATATCATTATAGTCTGTTCCTCATGTGTAATCAGAACCCACGATCCCCAGAAAATAATCACTAACTAAAAGCCAACGGGTGTCCGTTGATTCATGAGAAGGTGAACTGAAAACCTGAAAATTATGTTGTTTACATGAGCAAGGTAAGTTTATATGGCGAAAGTTGAACATGATTTGTGATTTGCGAAACTCCGAATAGCTGCGCTCCTGGGGAAAAGTGGTTTAGTTTTAAAGAAGAGTAGAAGAGTACCCAACGGGTAGCCGTTCTTTCTGGCGACTGGCCAAACACGTGCAATCCAACTTCTGCCTGCCTTCGCTGCCCCCGCTGAAATATCCAGATGGTTCGCTGGCTCATCAGCCGCAAGAGAAGGCGGATATGCTAGCCAACCTCTTTGCCGGTAATTCTTGCATCGACGATTGCGGAGCACGGCCGCCTAAAATCCCCGATTGCGGTACCACAATGCCTGATATATGTATCAGGCAATGTGATGTCCGTGCCGAGTTGCAGTCGCTCGATGTGAGAAAAGCCAGTGGTCCTGACGGTATTCCAGCGCTTGTACTTAAAGTATGCGCAGCGGAGTTGTCTCCAATACTCACACGCCTGTACCGCCTCTCATATACCTCCGGCATTGTGCCCCAAGCTTGGAAAGAGGCGAATGTTCAACCTGTTCCCAAGAAAGGGGACAGGTCCGACCCTGCCAACTACCGGCCCATAGCCATAACCTCAGTACTGGGAAAGGTGTTTGAGCGGATTATTAACACACAACTCGTCCGCTACCTAGAGGATCACTCGCTGCTTCATGACCGTCAATATGGTTTTAGACCAAAACGGTCAACGGGTGATCTTCTAGCGTACGTATCGCACCTCTGGGGGGAGGCTATGGAAAAGCATGGTGAATCTATGGCAGTTAGCCTAGATATTGCCAAGGCTTTTGACCGTGTTTGGCACCGTTCGCTTCTCTCCAAGCTTCCGGCATACGGTCTGCCACCTCGCTTATGCGATTGGGTAGCCGGGTTTTTGGAGGGTCGTAGGATTCGTGTCCTCTGTGATGGATGCGCTTCCTGCTTCCTCCCAATAAATTCCGGAGTGCCGCAAGGTTCCGTGCTGTCGCCGACTTTGTTTCTGCTGCATATCAATGACATGCTATCTTTGGGTAGCATTCATTGCTATGCAGACGACAGCACTGTCCACGCGCGCTATTTTGGAAGACCTGCGGCAAAGCAGACCGAAACCGAGGTGAAGAGGAATCTTCTTGTCACTGAGCTCGACGGGGTCCTGGACCGCATTTCCGAATGGGGTGCCAGCAATCTTGTCGAGTTCAATGCCAAGAAAACGCAGGTGTGTGTATTCTCTGCAAAGGTGTCTCCTTTCCTTTCCTATCCCACTCTTCAGAGCTCCTCCTTACCAATACAGGATAGCCTTAGCATCCTTGGCATCGATGTTCGTAGCAACCTAAATCAGCGGGATTATATCGAGAGTGTCATAAAAACAGCGTCCCGCAAACTCGGAGTCCTGAACAGAGTGAGACGGTTTTTCACTCCGGTGCAGCTCTGTGTCTTGTATAAGACACAAGTTCGTCCGTGTGTGGAGTACTGTTCTCATCTCTGGGACGGTTCTGCAAAGTACCTATTGGAGGCTCTCGACAGGTTGCAGCGACGTGCTATCCGTATTGTTGGGGATCAAGAGGTAACTAAGACCCTAGAACGTCTTCAATTACGTAGAGACATTGCCAGTCTTAGTGTTCTCTATCGTCTTTACAATGGGGAATGCTCCGAAGAGTTATTCCAACTCGTTCCATCCTCTCCTTTCCTCTCCCGAACAACACGTGCTGGACAGCGATGTCATCCGCATACCATACAGACAATAGTAGCGCGCACCAAGAGGTTCAGTTCCTCGTTCTTGCCCCGTGCCATTAAGTCATGGAATGCCCTTCCAGCTCATGTATTTCCTTCCTCTTACAATCCTGGGTTCTTTAGGCGGGGCGTGAAACGGCATCTCAGTGGGCCTTCAGGGTAAGGGCGACAGGCGCGGTGGGTATGCCCTATTGTGCCTGTCGACCTAACATTTGGACCTCACGGCCGCTTACCATCAGGTGGAGTGAGATCATCCTGAATGCTCTTTTTTATTAAAAAAAAAAAAAAAAAAGTTACTTTAAAGTAGTGAACTGACCTATGTATTCGTAGTTGGACAGAATTTTTGAGTTCAATATTTCATCTTGTGTGTTTCGTAGAATACGAGTAAGAGAATATCAGGAAAAGGGGGGCACTGTTTACCTACAAACAGCAGTACAAATTAAATCCGCTTCAACTAACAAATCCCCCCAAATGATTATTGTCATTAGAAGGCCTATGTCCAGCGGTGGGGGTTAGCAGGCTGATGACGTTGATGGTGATGATAATGATGAAGAGGATCGAGGGCGTAATAGATAAAGCGTTAACCATTGTCTCGGGTCTGGGTTTTCAGACATTTATTTATAAGTATATTTATTTTATAGAAGCTCGACATAATGGTTTCCCTACGCCTGATGGAATGCGAAAGAGAAGCCCAAGTCGCTGTGACAACAGGCAAGTAACTGGTCAGTTACCTGTCAGTTGCCACCGCCATGCCGGCCTAACCCCATCCCCCCCCCCACGAGCTCCGGAAACCCTACTCACCGGCAGAAACACGACCCGGAGGTCATTTGGCTGCGGTATTATTTAGGGTGGAGGTCTTTCCCAGATGGGTGGCTCAATTCGAGTAAGAATTTGCTATGCCCTATCTCTCTCATATTTTTGTTCCTATTATATTGTATACAATAAAATAGTGTACAAAAGGCAGACTTAATAACGCAATTCACTAGATCCAATATGTATCATTTCACCAAGCTTCCTTTCCGACTGATAACGGACTGAAATATTAAACCATATTATGTTAAAACATCGATTTACATACGAAGTTAGTATGGTAGCGGAATAATTTAAATATCTCTCCCGGATTCCATATGAGCTGTGAATTCTTACGTAGAACGCTTAGGAATTCAGTACGAGGGTCTAGAACGGTATTTCGTTTCTTTGTTACTTATGTATTGGAAAAAGATTTTCTTTAGTTAAATCTTAGTACGATTTAGATTATTTTGTTGCTATTGGCGGAAGTAGTTTTAAGAAGATCGCTCCTTGTTGGTGTCTGTGTAAGTAATAATAAGAATGTTATTGTAATAACAGCATTTTTATAGCAAAGGTGCCAACCAGGAAGTACTCCCTTTCGAACAAAAAAATATTTTTCGGACATAATTATGTGGTGTGTTTTAATTACATACAACAAAAAAAAGCATATTCAGTCGAATTGTGAACATCCTCCTATTTTTAAAGTCTGTTAAAAACTGATGACCTTAGAAGAAATGCTGGCAGTGGCTGGATGAGGGAAGCCCGGGATCGAGAAATGTGGCGCAAATTAAAGCACTCTGCGTTCTCTACATTATCTACGTAACGTCTCTACGTTCAGCAGAGCACGGACCAAGGTTGTTGATTGAAACTATAAGAGACTAGATAAGATAAATAACATTAGTTTAGCATGTATGAAGAGATTGATGAATGTGGACGAAGCAAAAGCTGTGTGCCAGGATCGTCGCAAATGGAAGGACGTGGTCTCTGCCTACCCCTCTGGGAGAAAAGCCTGACGGTATGTATGTATGTATGTATATATGTCACCGGAAAATAGCAAGAATCGTAAGTTGATCAATTTCCTAGGTAGTTGATTAACTTCCAGAAAATAATAAACGGCAGTTGAAATGTATTATTTAACGTATGTATTTTAGTAAATTGATCATTTTACGGTGTCTTACCGTAAAATCATCCGACGAAGGTGAGGTGAACGTTGATTGGTTCAATGGCTCACGTGGCGTTATCCCGGCAACCAATCAGGGAACAGTGTATTAATTTACGGGTAATAGTGTACCGTTTAATAGTACATTGAGCAACGATTGGCCCATTTGAGGACGATTTTACTTGTGTCAAAATCGTAGATTATTAAATGACTGTCAGGCTACCGTAAGTTGATCAACTAACTGAAATTCATTGCGTTAAATAATACATTTCAACTACCGTTTGTTATATTCCGAAAGTTAATCAACTACCTAGGAAATTGATCAACTTACGATTCTTGCTATTTTCCGGTGACATATACATTAGTTTGACACATGAGCAGTTTTCTTTGTTTCAAAGATTCGTATTAAGAAAATATCTGAAAACGAACCGCTCAATACCACAATCCTATTTAAACGTTTGCCAACAATCTCACTCAACACCCACACTGATACATAATTAAGTTGAAGGTTTGCTAACTCTCTAGTTACACTGGCGCAATTTAATCCATTAAACGCCATATCCCGAAGGAGCCCTCAGACTGGCTCCAGACGACTCGTATTGTTCCTCCAGTCTCAATAGGACTTTAAACCTTGATTGTATGAACGTTACAAGAGTTCTAGGCTAAGTAAGCGTATAATGGAGTGCCTTTTGGAAGTCGAAGCTGCGAGTGTGTTAATTAGTGGCTGTTTTTTTGTCGATCCGGCTCGAAGGACCAATTCCGAGTTTCATTTCTTGTAGTGGCGGGGAAATGGCGTTTTAGTTGGTAATTTTAGGTTTCAAAGAAGAGAATATATGAGAGAATATTAAGAGTCATCTTCAATCGGGAAAACGTCAGCTGTTGGACATGGGCGGAAGGCGTATGTCCAGTGCCACCGATGACATCACGCTTGGCAGGCGGGTTGGTGACCACAATAAACAAAATATCAGGTATCAGTATAATATTTGAGAGAGGTAGAGCATACCGAATCTTCGTTCGAATTGAGCCGCCCGGGGAAGGACCTCCACCCTATAGAGTACCGCAGCCAAATGACCTCTGGGTCGTGTTTCTGCCGGTTAGTAGGGTTTCTGGAGCTCGTGGGTGGTTAGGGTTGAGCCGGCATGGCGGTGGCAACTGATAGGTAACTGGCCAGTTACTTGTCCGTTGTCACAGCGACTTGGGCTTCTCTTTCGCTTTCCATGAGGCGATTTGACTTTTTTGTCTGGCTCGGTGACTCAATTGGTAGTGACCCCTGCCTTCTGAATCAAGGGTCGTGGGTTCAATTCCCACCCGGGACAAACAATTGTGTGATGAACACTTGTGTTTTTTCCGTGTCTGGGTGTTTATATTTGTATTTGAGTATTTATTCGTGGTATTATATTTATAATTATTATTGTATTTATAGAAATATATATATTTATATATCTATCTAGTTATTATGTTTATTTTAAATATGTATTTGTGTATATATTGTATTATTTATTTTATGTATATAATATATTATTTATTTTATCTTACTTTTCACCGTTTGCACTGCCTTCCCTTTTCTTTAGCAATTGTCCTCTACCTGAAGGTTGTCTGGAAGAGATCGCTCCCAGCGATAAGACCGCCTACATTGTACCTACGATATGTTTGTATACTCTTTCCTGTAAATGTTCATGTTTGTGCAATAAAGAATATCTATCTATCTATCTACCTTCGTTGTTCTGATACCCATAACACAAGTGCTTAAACTACTTACTTTGGGATTAGAGCAATGTATGTGATGTTGTCTGATATTTATTTATTTGTATAAATTATGTCGAGCTACTATATAAAAAAAAAGTTATCTAATAGTTTTTAATTACTTCATAAAATTTCAAATGAAAAGTTTCTTTCTTTCATAAAATGGAAATTCATGGAATAATTTGCAAGACAATACTCCGAATAGGTGTCACGAGATACCCGCCGCCTACAAACAGAACAAAGTGCTAAATATCTAAAACGAATCTCGCAAAACGGTCTTCTGAATTAATTAAAAGACACAGGATACCGGTATAATTGGTGGGAATCTGTGGAAATAGCCTCGAGGCATTCGTGGGATTTCTCCCTCGGAACACGACACAGATAATTTTTGCATCGGAATTTGAGATAATTGGTTTCCGTTCCGATGTGTTTTGTGCGATTATAATTACTTTTCTTTTTCTTTTGATCTGTTTTCTTGAACTGTATTTTTTTTATTAAGGTCCGATTGAGGAAAAACTTATAGGAGGTTTTCGTTAAAACTTTGTGGATTAATGCCATTTCAAGATAATGTAAAAGTGTAGCAATATCAGTTAGTTAACGTATTATAGTCAGATAGATAGATATCCAAAACTATGTAATTCTTTATCAGGTTTCATATTTTCTGGAAAATATTATTTCACGGTATAAATTTTTAACTCTATTGTCTTGAACCGACGAGTAGAACTATCAAAAGAAAGAAAGAAAGAAAGAAAGAAAGAAAAAGCGTTTATTGGCAACACAACAAAAAGGTAATAAACAAAACAGTTAAGCAAAAAAATAAATAAACACATGTAACACAGTAAGTGTACACACGCCCACACGTCAAACCACTCGTGTCTACATATATACATAGGTATCTAAGGATACATTAAAAGAAGCCGCAAGGCAAAACAAACAAGGGAAGGCCGACGTGCGGGCGGGGTACACACAACATAGAAGAGCGATAGAAGAAGCATGAAAGTAAAGGAACAGATTATAATATGGTGTGTGATGTGAAGCCAACTAGGCTCCATCCTCAGCTATGTGCCGAAAAGGAGGTGGGCTTAAATATTGGGTCTTTAATAATACCTGTGTGTGCATCTCGTAAAGTAAATTATTCCGACATGTATTATCATTACTAAGTATTATTAGTGATCTATTACATGCCTATTCCTAACTAAACACTAATAATACCAATGCATTGCGTTTACAAAAACTGTTCCAATGCAGTTTATTAATAGGGCAGAAGTATTTAAAATGCCGCGATTCCAATTTATGCTTTCTCTACGAGCATTCTTAAATTTCTGAATGACATCTGATGGTAAGCCTCGAGATGATGTAAGGGCTAATGATGATGATGAATGGTTGCTTGGCGACGCATTGTTATTAAACATTCTTCATCGACTATGGCTCATAGCAATTAATAGCTAATTAAGTGTCATTATCGCATAATCATTAGCTAATTAATGAGTTGGCTGCACAAGTGATGTTGTTACCTTAATTAAATGGTAATTTGGGGTTCGTGTCTTGTGTGAGGGCGACATTGTTTTGGCTAAGATAATCAGATTAAGTGATTGATATCTGTTACCTAATATTAGATAAGTATTATATTTACGCCACGAATGATAGTGTTACTTACAAAGAGATATCTCTAGATAATTTTTATTACTTTACTTGACCTCGACTTTAACCTCGTGAATATCGGAGAATCGAGGCGCTGGCAACCGACTGGTGGCGGCATAACCATCACGATTGAAGGCGTAGCTAAATACCACAGACGGATGATGGGCAGCAGCGTCACCGGAGCGAGAAGCTACGCCCTGCGATCGCCAACCCGCCTGCCCAGCGTGACCATTTTTTTTTATTTTTTATTTATTTATTTCGGAACAACAACAGCCTTAAATATAACATGTACATAAAACAAAAGATAAGAACAGTATGGTTTAGGCCAAAAATGTTATCCACAAGAAGAAATCATTGAAATGTAGTAGAAAAAAAAACATATTCAAAGACCAGACTTAATAAAAGCAATTAGCAACTTGCACTAGTTCTGCTCTATAAGAACGACTCCCATGCGTGTCCATATACCTACATTTATGTTTTACCATCATTACTCATTACTACTTACTGGCAACTCACAACAACAAATACGTTAACAATATAAATAAATATATAAAAACAACAACAAAGAAATAAATTATAGGTTAAACAAATAAATAAATAAACGAATAAATAAATAAACAAATAAATAAATAAACAAATAAATAAATAAACAAATAATATAATATATATACGATCAAAAACCATTATGGGTATATCCTCCAGATGTTTACCCTAAGTGGCGAGCAGCTGGAGAGGCCTATGTCCAGGAGTTAACTGCAATAGGTTGATGATGATGATGCCACTAAGGCAACTGCCTTAGTGGAAGCAACTGCTTCTAAAATCACCGTCTTAATAAATTGAGAACAACAAAATGTTCACAAGCATAACATCACATTAAGCTATCTCAATCCGTTTCCCTTCATACAACTACACTATTCGTAACCTTGCCTCGGGGAGAATCACTACTGTTAATTACGCGAGGCTTTCTAAACATTTGCGCAATTTTCAAATCAAATAACGTCTTTGATTTGCTTAGTTTAGCGCCATGGTTCCGAACCTGGGCATAATTACCCCCGCGGGGTGAATCAACAATCAAATCGTAATAACTAACGATGAAATAATTAAGACCAAATCAATACATACCTACACTACCTCACTTTAAATATAAAATAAATCATTTTATTTTTTCATCAGCTCGAAAACGTCCACTGTGGGATATCCAGCAGCAAAAATGAACGATAATTCATTATGGACCTCCCACATGGGAATGTAAGGGTTCGACCCATCATCTTTCAGTCAAAGAGAAGCCAAAGTCGCTGTGACAACTGGCAAGTAACTGACCCTTAATAATTTCATAACGGGCAACAATGTTGAAAAGGTTCGGAACCACTGGTTAGCGTCTTGAAAATTGATTATCTGCTAGTGCTACAGAATCAGCTGGTGGATTTAAATTAACCGGCTGTGGTTTATGTAGTAACAAGTACTTGATCACGAAATTAGTTGTAGGAACTAGACGTTGATTTTCAAGGCTAGTTTTCCCTTTATAAGTTTGGTGCCTCAAAATGTATGAACGAAATATTAGAACGATCTTCGTAAATGCATTCGTGTTTAGATTTAAAATCGGTCACAAATAATGCCTTGATTGAACTTTGTTAGAGTTTTTCTGTCTTCAATAATACCCCAACATTTTGTTGTAAAGTTTTTGTTTTTGGGTCTCCACAAAAACATCAATCTTTTCTAGTTCAGATTTTTAAACAAGACCTATTGTTTTTGTACAAATAAATGCTCTTGGAATCGTGACTGTTGTTTGTGTTTCTGTACATAACCCATCAATCATGAAACCCTTATAAAATCACATTGTTATAGGCCTATCTATCTCTATCTTATAGGCCTATCTATCTATATATATCTGAAACTAGAGAAAATTTTAAGCAACTATTCTGACACCCTTTTTCGACTAAAATTGATTTATAAGATAGGGGTCCCATCTGTGTTAGAAATTAAGTTAGCACATAGATTTTAATGCCATAGCAATTTTGTCTGTAATTGGAAAGAAATTGAATCTTAGCTGTAACTGAATTAATTAGTCGCTTATTGAACACTAGCTTATTAACCGCTGATTTTCCTTCGTAAATTAAATTTTACCTGTTAATGTGCCTTATTTATTAAATATAACCAATGATACTGTCGCAGCTTTTAGTATCATGACATAATGGCTTCCTTAAAGCGAAAGAGAAGCTCAAGTAGCTGTGAAAACGGGCAAGTAACTGGTCAGTTAACACGGTTGCCACCACCATGCCGGCCCAACCCTAACCTCCCACGAGCTCCGGAAACCCTACTCACCAGCAGAAACACGACCTCCGGGTCAATTAGCTGCGGTATTCTATAGGTTAGAGGTCCTTCCCCGGACGGGCGGCTCAACTCGAACGAGGTTTCGCAATGCCCTACCTCTCTTATTTACTTTACATCAGGCGATCCTCCCACATCCTCTAAATATGAACCAGCTAGCCAAGCAGACTTTTCACAATAATCTTTATTTATAATAATATATTTTTTGTAAACAACCATTACCGACCCCAAAAATAAATACAAAATAAAAAAGTTACAATAAATAATGGACATTTCGTAAACAATCCCCAGTTATTGAACTGTACATAAGTGCTTTATACACGAGTTCCGATATTTCCTTTTAGCAACATTTCCACAAAAACCTTGTTAAAAAATATTTGAAAGCATGAACCTGGACCCTTTTTTCCATAAATCCCATCGAATACCCAGCAACTCTTACGCCGCAAACACATAAATCGTTTATTATGGGGCACCGATCAAGTGTATAGGGTATAAATTTATTAGCGTGTACTCTAAGTTATGTGGTCAGGTTAGGGTTGCCTATTCTCCCCGAGTGGTGAGTGCGGGGGCGCGATCCACTCATAGGGGCGTAACGGTGTGGTGAGTGCAGCCACACCGTTGCACGAGGTCCGCCCGGAAGCCGGGGGTAGGGGTATATCTACCCTCCCCGGACCAGGAGTGCCGGCCGCTTTTCATCTGTGGCTGGCCAGGGCATGCAGGGATGCAGCTGTATGCTTCGGCGTTACCCGTGTCCCTGCAACTTGCTGCCCACTGGCGACACAGGGGGGTTTAGTGGGTATACCCTCTAATTTCGGAAGGTGTGAGTCCCACACACTATGTCACCTCCCCCTGGAGGTAGCATGACGGTGCCTAATGCAATCCCCTCTAGAAAAAAAAAGAAAAGGTTTGCCTATCCTGGCTCGAAAACTCATTTAGTATCTCTGCCTTTTGAGTCAAGGGTCGAGAGTTCTATTCCAGCACAGTACAAACATTTGAGTTCATGAACATGTCTGTTTGTATTCGTGTTGTCAAAGTTAAAGTCAAAATTATATTTGTTCGTAGGTATAGGATTGTAATATTTCAATAAGTATTATTTTATTTATTTAATTTAGTCCTTTGTATTATTACCATTTTCCATGCACTGTTTTTCGGTCAATGCTTCAATCTGTTTTAACAACCCTCTTGGACTATACTTTATTCATGTTATAACATTTATGTGTTGCCATATTATACCATATTGAGCGAACGTGGGAATAAAAAGTGATCGAAAAATGTTTCCATATTTACATACAGTCTATATTTATTAGCAAAAATTTGAGTAAATAACAAATTTGTCAATATTTGTATACGAATATCTAACTTTTATTTTATGCAACAGGCAAACATCATACCGCACCGCCACGAAATATAATTATAAGTCTATTTTTTTCAAACTGAATCCTTATTCCTTTCCCAGTTCCGTCCATATTTCCCATTCGTTCCCTTTTCCTGTAGGCTTACTCTGAAGAATCTTACCGAAGGTTCAGACCGTCCATGAAGGTATTCAGATAAGACACAGCTCCTATTACCAGATGGAAAGTAGGCTCTTCTAGTTGCTGCGGCAGGCAACGTACAAGTAACTATATCAGTCACTAAGTTCTAAAAATCTCGCATGATAGATTAGGTATTATAATCTAACGGTATTTACAATTTGACGGTGACATATATTTTCTGGGTGTTTACTATGTACAATTTGTATTTATTTACAAAAAAAGTACCTAAGTAAGCTAATCAGTTGTCTAGTACCCACGTTTGGGGCTGGATGGCGATGTGTGGCCCAGCGTGGCATGTCTTGTGTTATTCATTCTATTTTTGTGTGTACACCAAATAAACTTATTCTAAATTCACTTATATATCATGAAGATTGCACAATAACTCACAAAGGGAACCCCACAATTGAAAACAAGAAACACAACATCATCAAAACCGCATTAGGCGACATCTACATCAAACGCTCCCTACAATATTTCCCCCAAAAATATATAGTGTGACGTCTAATTTATCAGATTACCCCAAAACTTGGGAACGTTATAGTTTTTTTTTAGCCACGGTCAGACGCTTATCTTGGCCTTTTATTGAAACTGAAGCGGTCTCGTGGGGATCGAGGGGATGAAAAATGGCCTGTTTAACCCTCGCGAGTGAAGGTATGGGGATTATCGGGGGTAGGGATTAAGTTCTTTAGTTGGGCAGTGGTGTTTGCCGGGTACTTTTGGGATTTGTTGGTTAATGAGCGGATAGGAAAATGTTTATTGGGTAGCAACACATTTTGAGGTCGAAGTGTTAAGTAGAATATTGTAACCTAAATTTTATGGATCACTATATTACATAGTATAAAACAAAGCTGCTTCTCGTGTCTGTCTTTCTCTATGATAGGGAGGGATGATATGATAGATCTTTAGAACAACGCAACAGATTTTGGGATATAAGGGAGCAGCCTATCATCTTTTCGTTCCATACCAACCTCACCTGCCTGAGTTACATTCTGCCAAAAAACAAACGAGGCGCTGGCTACCGACTGGTGGCGGTATAACCACCACGATTGAAGGCGAAGCTATAATCACCATAGCCCGATAATCGCCACTCTGGCCAGGCGGATTGAAAATTGCAAAACGTAGCTTCTCGCTCCGGTGACGCTGCTGCCCGTCATTAGCCTGTGGTATTTAGCCTTCAAATATGATAGCTATACCGCCACCAGTCGGTACCCAGAGCCTCGTTTTTTAATCAGCAGGATGCACCACGGGCAGATGCGGGTGGCTTAGAGCGAAAAGCTTATAGGTCGCTCCCTTACAAGCAACTACACCGTTACGCCACAATAAGTCGATAGCACCCCACCCCAGCTTCCGCTAATGACATAATAATCGAACCAATTCTTATAAACATTCGCTTTGAGAACTACTAAGGCCGTACAAAGGAAATCTGATAATTGAGTTTTGCTTAACGACAGTCATATGTTTTGGAAGTACACTTAGTCTAGTAAATGCGGGCAAGTTTTGACTCAGCAGAAATAGTTTTATCAACACCAAGCCGGAGCTGGTTTGTTCCTAAGGAAATTTGTGAATTTGTTTGTTCAGTCAAGTTAAGCTATTTGGAAGTTTCTTCAATGCTTACTAACTTTCGTTGGCTGAACGGCTTCGTTGAGTTTGTACGTGATTTATTTTGTATTATTTCTTGATCGATTGTGTAGTAGACACTAATCCACATATGAAATAACCATGAACAATAAAGTAATGAACGATGTGTTTAGTTTATATATCGGCTCGTTATCCTCACCCGAACACGTCTTTACTCGGCAGCGGTGGGACGCAGTGTCAGTGTCAGATGTCAATGTCAAATGTCAGTGTCAGATGTCACTGTCAGATGTTTGACAGTGTGTGTAGTTGTGTCTGTTTGTATGTTCGTGTATGCTACAGATTGGTTAAAATAGATACCTCTTTATTGCACACCAGAAAATTGACTTAGAACAAAACATTGGATTGTGGCGGCGTTTGTGGCTGTCGCGTGTGGCCCATGTGAGCCGTCACTTGATCATGCGAGGGGACCAATAACGGCGTCCCTTGCTGTTCTACTATACTTAAACGCGTACATACCCGTAAAGCGTGAGCGGAACCCTTTTAGATTAGTCATGTATGTCTGTCCGTATGTCACAGCCACTTTTTTATTTATTTATTTAATCTTTATTGTACAATTAAGCTGTGTACAAAAGGCGGACTTAATGCCACATAGGCATTCTCTTCCAGTCAACCATATTTTTTTAGGTAACTATAAGGGCTATACTGTGGAAATCTATATCTATTTGGTGAACTGCATTAAGATTTTCATACAAAAATAGGAAAAACACAATAAATTTTTGGGGTTCCCAAAAATGTAGATACGCTTAAGACAAGCTCGAACACATTACGAAAAAAAATCTTTATTCAAAGACGAAGTAACCTATTAGCACAAGATCAGGTGTTCACGTATCAACAATTTCTTTAGCCACTCCGCCATTCCTCGCTTGGTTTTTATGTACCCCGCCAATATTTCAGAGGGCCCAAGAAATCCCAACTTCTAAACCTTTCCCTGTTTACGCGAATACCCTCACGAGAAAAATGGCCCTCACGATTTTCGCTCACGACCCGTAAATAAAATGTGGTCTCGCCACTTAGAGGCTTGTTCCGAGCTATTAGACAACGTTCTGGACGAAATTTCCTATGTTCGACTGTGAAGTTATAGTTTCTACTTTTGATATTAATAGGATTTTTACCTTTTATTTTATAGTAGCTGCACATAATGGCTTCTCTGCTCCTGGTGGAAAGCAAACGAAAGAAAGAAGCCTAACTGTGACAACGGGCAAGTAACTGGTCAGTTACCTGTGAGTTGTCACTGCTATGCCCCCCCCAACCTTAACCCTCCACGAGCTCCGCGGGCTGCGGTATTCTAGAGTCTCTACTCTATAGAATACCTCAGCCCGAGGACCTCTGACCTTCTCCGGACGGGCGACTCAATTCGAGCGAAGATTCGCTATACCCTACCTCTCTTGCCTTATATGTTTTAAGGGATGTAAGGGGATGACCTATCATCTGTTTACTCCTGCTCGTGAGGTAGGTATCTTTCTTAATAAAAAACAAGGATCTGGCAGCTGCTGGCGGTATAACCATTACGATAAAGCGTAGCTAAATACTACGTATACAAGCCGATGACGGGCAGCAGAGTCAGAAGAGCGCCTAGCTACGCCCTGCCTGCCCAGTGAGGCGATTATGGGTATATCCTCCAGGTATATGGCCGCAGTGGCGAACAACTGGAGAGGCCTATGTTTAGCAGTGGACTACCATCATAGGCTGATGATGAAAATAATGATGATGCTATATACAGGCTTCGATATTTAGGAACTGTTGCTAGCACCATTGTTCACGCAGATACTGACGGAACAGTGAGTGTCATAAACCAAGCTACGAGTAGTAACGTTTAACGCCCTTAGTAATCACCTAGTACTCATAGAACCAGGGAAACCATTGTTTTTACTAAGTAGTTTGTCTGAAGCATTTGTTATTTCAGACTGATCATCAAATTTGCTGTCCTTCGAAAATTATGGGCGTACAAAGATTTTGAAGATCCATTTCACTTGTATGAAATCTTTAAGATATTTTATCTCTGTTTATTAAAAAAAATTGTTCGATCAAACTCATTTGAACCTAAACCAGATAAGGTAAAATCAAGTTTAAAGGTCCAGATTAAATCATTTTCAAGGTCATAAATTGCCATTAGGTATCCAAGAAAAAACCTGAAGCGCCCAACAGAAGTAATACAGCATTGAACCTAAGTGCCTCACATAATTCTATGCCCCACGCCGCTCCTAATATATGTCCTTCATTAACTCTAGTCCCGACCTTCGAGCTACTAATGGCACCGATCGTCCGTCAGATATTTCCAGAGTGTTCTAAACTGACGTCATTTAGGTCTACAACCTTCCATTAGCCTAAAATGTCCAACCATCGTTTATTTCAAATTTCTGTACCCAAAAACCGATATTAAAGCCCCTTCTAAAGTATAAATCATTTCTATAACATGAAACGCAATTTTCCGTTGGCATTCCAGAACCGCAATATGGGAATTGCCCCGGGTTTCGTTACAATCGGAGGGGGAATGCACAGAAATATTGTGCGCCCGATCCGAAGGTGTTCCATTGCATTTTTCGGGAATGCAATCTTTTATGGAATTCCGCCAAATGGTGCAGTTATCTTTGGAATCCTTTTCACGGACGAAACCAATCGAAGGGGATTTGGAAATTTGGCGGTTTGAAGAACTTTTTACATTACTTTTTAGGGTACCGTGGTCACTGTATGTATTGGTCTGGGATGGTCTGGGTGTATGCTTTGTATTTATTTCCAAACTTTAAAAAGTGTCCAAAGAAATTTACACTTCCTCTACCTAAAGGTTTTCTGGAAGGGATCGCTTACTAGCGATAAGACCGCCTATATTGTACCATAGCTCAGTAATACCTTTTCTGTAAGAGTTTTTTTTTTATAATGGCTCGACATAATGGCTTCCCTACGTCTGATGGAAAGCGAAAGAGAGGCCCAAGTCGCTGAGTTCATAATTAGTGCAATAAAGAATTTATATAGGTAGTGTCTAAGTAAGTTTACCAGTTATGTAGTACGCATAGTACAATCTTCGGATTGGTTTGTGACTAGATGGCGCTGTGTGTCCCAGCCCAGCGTGGTACGTCTTAGGTTTATTATGAGAAGGAACTCTTATAAACAATCCAAGATTGATTATGAGTTTCTTGGGGTAATAAAACTTCCTAAAGACATGAAACACCCCTCCCGAATATCGAAAGAAAACTGTGATGAACAATTAAAATGACCCATAAAAATTTAACAACAGTTTGTCAAAATAAGTTTTAACTGGGTCGTTAGAACTTTCGGAACAGCTCATAAGGAAATTTAATTTTAAAATTTTAATACGATGAATTTATCTTAATATTTCAAATATCTCCCAGAGTAGAAAACGTAATTAACTTTAAGAATAAACCTTGGTAATTACATTTCAAATCGGCGACTAGGGAGGTTGTAATCCAAAGAATCCTTGAGATAAAAATGTTCTAAAAGGAAAAGTAAGACAAAATTTTAAGATTCGGTGCAAATCACAGGCGAAGTGCAAGTCAAAGTTTATGATATATATTAAAACGCAGGGCATCGGTTGAACGAACAGAGTGAATTTTATTCCACAGATAAGAAAAAGTTAGTACATTTACACACAGTCATCTCTATGGCAATCTCCATGTAACAACACTAGAGGGCGCTAACGGCATTACATTAATTTTGATATCCATATTTAACAATATAAGCTTTTACTCTAATAATCGTATTTTCCATTACTATCTACTTTTGAAAGATTTGAAACTGTAAAAGTCAATTTAATGGGCATTCCTTAGAAGCCTCGTTATTATTATAAGTAATATTTGATTGTGATTGATTGATCTAAGAGATTTGAATGAAGAAATAAAATGTTTATGTAGAACTTTCAGGATGATCTCACTCCACTTGATGGTAAGCGGTCGTGAGGTTCAAAAGTTAGGTCTACAGCCCTAGTACAACAAACCCATTGCGCCTGTCGCCCTCACCCTGAAAGCCCACTGAGATTCCGTTACATTAACATTCAAATCTCAGACTTCTTGTTATTTTTAGGCGGCAATCCGGTCCATTAGACTAAGGAGGCAATCATTGAGATTACTTTCTACCTTAGGTTACAGACATTGTCTATGACAATGCACTACATTTTAAATCAAAAAGTGCTATACCAGGAAACTTTTTTACCCTTTCATCTTTATTGCAAAAACTGCAATAAATATAAAGTATCTAAGTAACATTATCAGTTGTCTAATACCCATAGAACAAGCTTGGGCTTAGTTTGGAACTAAATGGCGCTGTTTAGCCCATCTTGAGTTATTTGATTTTTTAATGTTACAATCTTCAAAGCGATTTCCCTTAAGCCAAACACGAACAAAAGCTTTCGTTGAAAGAAAAATTATCCGCACTTTTAAGATTGCGCGAGGTCATTACGATATCTTAGCTCGATGATTCTTCCGTTTAAAGCCAGAACGAACGTTGTTAAGTAATAAATAACGAATTTCATAGATTATTGCATTAAGTCTGTTTGATTACACAGAGTGATAGAACTGTGTCGTTTGGATTATATGTCAACGTTTACTTTAAATCTCAAGATATAGATTTGAACAATAATAGACACTTTTATTAACCGACTTCGAAAAAAGGAGGAGGTTCTCAATTCGTCTGTATGTATAATATTTTTTTATTTTTTTTATGTATGTTCACCGATATTTCCGTCAATTATGGACGGATTTCAAAAATTTTTCGACAGTTCGACAGAGGACACTTCCGAGGTGGTCCCATTATCACCAAGTCAGGATCTGATGATGGGATCCTGGAGAAATTGAGGGCAACAACCGAAAATTGTATGCTCATATGGTGTTTTTGTTACGTAATCATATTTTACTCAGATATATGCTTCTGGGCGTCAACATTTGGTGCTGATGATGAAGCCACAGAACTCCTTAACGGTTAGGAGTTAGGGGACAGTACTGACATTGGTCGATATTAAACTAGGTAGTAGTATGTACTTATGCAGGTCTAATAGGGCAGGTGATTTGGTAAGTGATTTGCTTGATTCTAGATCGCAAAGTATTCACTTGACTTAAAGCAAAATTTTTCATTCCTAAGTAAAACTCTTAAGGACATTAATTAGCCTTTATTCAAGGTCACAGCACATCAACGCAACTAAAAATAGAGAAATAAAATTATTTTTTAAAAAAAAATTAAACCGACTTCAAAAAAAACACAATGACCAAAACTAAAAAGCGATAAATAACGTAAGTAATTCTATCCTTAATACATAATTATTTAAATATTACAATTATCACTTATTTTTGAAGTCGGTGCCAGCCAAACAAATAAATGTACCTATTGTCGTGTGGATATGCCGGCCGCGCGCGTCATACAACAACAGTCTACGTTAGGTACCGAGAGTTGGCACCGACTTCAAAAATAAGTGATAATTGTAATATTTAAATAATTATGTATTAAGGATAGAATTACTTACGTTATTTATCGCTTTTTAGTTTTGGTCATTGTGTTTTTTTTTGAAGTCGGTTTAATATTTTTTTTTGTATATATTTTTAATGTCCGCCATTTTTATTCTTGTAAACGTCTTGTGTCCAGAACTTTGAGACATCAGATAGACATTTACTGGCCAAATGGGTCAACTATGACGTAGTAATAACCTAGAGCCTATGTCTATTAATGACTACTGAAAATATCTTTGTACTTCGTCATCATCATCAGCCTATCGCAGCCCATTGCCTCTCCAGATGTTCGCCACATGGGCAAACGCTCGGATGCTTTACCCATAATCGCCACGCAGGACAGGCGGGTTGGCGATCGCAGGGCGCAGTTATCACCCCGGTGACGCTGCTGCCCGTTATCGAGCTGTGGTATTTAGCTATGACTTCAATTGTGATGGTCTACCACTACCAGTCGGTATCCAGAACCTCGTTTGTTATTAGGCAAGATGAACTTCGGGCAGGTGAGGCTGGCTTGAAGCGAAAAGATGATTGGCCTCCCTTACGTCCCGACCAATTTCTGCCTCTATTTTATGCACCAAATTGCCAACTAGACACCTTATATCCTTGTTAAAATAATAATCGTATCCCAAGCCGATAAAACTACAATTTCCCCGCAATCCTAGAGCGATAAAACAAAGGGGAAGCTAGAAAGGTATCAGTAGGCAAATAAACTGTCTGCCGCCGTCCCATAGGCGCGATTTATCTCAATAATTGGGCTAGCGTCAGTGCGGATTTGCCGGGTAAAGTCCCGGCCTTGAGAAGTTGTATTGACTTAAATCTGTGAGTATATGGGGTTGAGTGTGTATGCATTTGTGATGAGATGATAGATAGATAGTCTTTACTGCACAAAATAAGTACATGAAATAAGTGTTACAGACATTTTGAGGCACAATTTAGGTCTAATCGCTACTAAACGATCCCTTATAGGCGATTATATAGGCCTATGTCCAGCAGTGGACTGCAATAGGCTGATAATGATGATGTTTTTTTTTCTATTGCTTATTGGTGGCAGACGAGCAAGCGGCCTGTCTGATGTTAAACAGTAACCGCTGCCCATGGACATCTGCAATGCCAGGGCACAGCAATGCCGCTACCTACCGTGAGAAGAGAGCTCTCTTTAAACCTCGTTTGAAAAAGGACATGTCGTAGCGATCAGGAAACACCGCGGCTGAGAGGTCGTTATAAATAAATATTTTTATGTTTTTAATATTTTAAATTTTGTATGTAATTTTAATTATTTCATCACCATCATCAGCCTATTGTAGTCCACTGCTGGACATAGGCCTCTCTAGTTGTTCGCTACTTAGGGCAAACGTCTGGAGGATATACCTATAATCGCCAAGCTGGGCAGGCGGATTGCGGGATACGCAGGGCGTAGCTTCTCGCTCCGGTGACGCTGCTGCTTTTTTTTTGCTACGCCTTCAAATATGATGGTTATACCGCCACCAATAGGTTGCCAGGGCCTCGTTAGTTATTCGGCAGGATGCACTACGGGCAGGTGAGGTTGGCTTGGAGTGAAAAGATTGTAAGTCGCCCCCTTACATCCCTCATTTTAATCTTTTACCTACGATTTGAGCATGATTCTTTTTCTAAATGGCGGACAAGAAGGTAAGTCAGCTTTCATACAAAAATGTGCGAACCTCTTTAACATTTTACTGTTAATTTCATTTCATAGTTTCGTGTGTATATGCCTATTAGTTACCACAATTCGAACCAAAGCTTCCAGTTCCGAAGGTTTAAATGACCTGACCAGTTCAGTGATTCGGCAGTTGCTTGTTTATAGCTAGCCCAAATACGCCGGGCGCGTATTGTAAGCCCTAACTGATTTGAATTGTGGCATTGCAATTTAGTCTGCGCAGAAAGCCTACGTTGCTAGTTTACACCAAGGGTTTGTAACAGATTGACCATTCATGTATTTGCAGACTACCTACTGGACCTATGTGTACCTACGTGTGGTTTTCGGACTTAGAATAGGACCACCCCTCAATCGATGGGTATCGTAGAAGATGACTAAGGATATATAAGGAAACGGACAGCAGCGTTTACCTGAGTATAAATAAAAGGTGCTCCTAAGTATCATCATCATCATCATCAGCCTATTGCAGTCCACTGCTGGACATAGGCCTCTCCAGCTGCTCGCCACTCAGGGCAAACATCTGGAGGATATGCCCATAATCGCCACGCTGGGCAGGCGGGTTGGCGATCGCAGGACGCAGCTTCTCGCTCTGATGACGCTGCTGCCCGTCATCGGCCTGTAGTATTAAGCTACGTGCCTACCTTCAATTGTGATGGTTATACCGCCATCAGTCAGTTGCCAGCGCCTCGTTTGTTGTTCGGCAGGATGCACCACGGGCAGGTGAGGTTGGCTTGGAACGAAAAGATGATAGGCCGCTCCTTACATCCCAAGCATAAACATCTCTCCTAAGTATAAATGAAGGCATTGGCTGCAAATTGCTAATGCTTTCTCTCATCATTTTAGAGTGAGCTCCCCTCTGGGTCCTTCGGTCTCCGCCACAGCGCTAAGGTTACGTAGTAACTATTTATTAATCTGTGGCTAAGGTCGAATTGTTGGGAGAAGCTATCGCTCTTGTCCACTGCGAAGCAAATAAGAGAGCCTCTCAAGAATAATAAGCGTGGTGCCTAAGTCAAATTCCCCCAAATGTCAATCGTCATAGGGAGAGGCCTATGTCCAGCTGTGGGCATTTGAAGGCTGATGATGATGATGACATACACTAGGCTTTGATCCAAAGTAAAAGTCGTAAAAATCATTTTTGCTACTATCCTTATATCACGGAAAAGAATTCAAACTGCCACACACAGCCCCGTTTCTTCCGATATGAGAACTTTCATGTAGATACTTTTTGTATAGCTGGGGAAAATGCATTTACGCATCCATGCTTTTTGGGGTTACGAAGGGGTATGTGGTACGCCTCCCTCTAAAAGAAATACCTACTAAAAACTCGGCCCCTCCGTCAAGCGCCATTAGGGTGGTGACATACCGCAAACCGCGAACAGACCGCAAAAGGTAAGGTAAGGAGGAGCAAAAGAGGGGCCCAAGTCATGGAAATGAACAATTACGAAGATCAATCACGTCTTGTCGTAATTTTTCGCCGAGTGTACGGTCGTTTCTAGCCAGGCCCTCTACATAAAAAAATATGCAAAAAAAAAAACTAAATTTAATATGGTAACAATGAACCAACTAGAATTTTCCAAATCGGTTCACATTCCCGGAGAAATGTGGTAACAAAAATACAACAAAAAAAAGTTCAGCCGAATTGAGAACCTTCTTTTTTTTGAAGTCAGTTAAAAAGTCCCTTGTAAAAAACAACTGTTTATACTGTGCAGAGTTAATGCACACAAAATAATGTTTGTACTGTGCGTATCGAACCCGCGACTTCTGTATCAGAAGTTTACTGCCACTGATCTAAACTGGTCGTCGGCTAACTTTGCCTCTATCGAGAATTAGATAGATTCAAACTTTAAACATAATGGATCGTAATTAGATACATAGCGTCAGAATGAGTAATCACGTAAAATGCCTAGCTCGCCACGCAGATGTTAAACTTAAAGGTGTGCCCTCACTGGGAGCATTCATAATGTAATGTTACAGCTTGGAGCATTACTATATTAATAAATAATAAATATAATAAATATCAGACAACATCACATACATTGCTCCGATCCCAAAGTAAGTAGCTTAAGCACTTGTGTTATGGGTATCAGAACAACGAAGGTACCACAAATAAATACTTAAATACAAATATTAACACCCAGACACGGAACAAACACAAGTGTTCATCACACGAATGTTTGTCCCGGGTGGGAATCGAACCCACGACTCTCGGATCAGAAGGCAGGGGTCACTACCAATTGAGCCACCGAGCCTGTCATCATATTACGTGTATACTAGCGGCTTCGTGTAAGACGTTAAGCATGTATTATACATAATTATACCTCGTGAATCCATCTGTCTATTAAAACAACCGCATCAAAATCCGTGGCGTAGTCTTAAAGACCTTTGCATACATAGGAATATTGCATTTTATGTAATTTAATGCATTTTAGGTAATTTACTACAGAAAATTTAAATAAATAAATTACATCAGTCAGGTAGGAAAATGGAACATCTGGTTTAAGAACTTTATTATTTCTCATTAAGAATATAACAATGATAATTCACTTACTGAGAAAACAAAATATACTAACAAATTTTACACGATACAGCGAGCGTATCTAAACAAAAGTACACATCTAAATAAAAACAAAACAAAGTCGGGTAGAAGTCGCGAAACACTGCTGTTGTTAATCTATTGCACCGAGCAACCAACATTGTAATTTTAATGATGATAGGAAACGGGTATACCTATATGACGATTCATAAGTGCTTATTTTAAGTTTATGTGAATAAAGGTGTTTTGACTTTGACTTTGATATTTTATACAGGAACACGCTTGTACTTAAATAGAAAAATAACCACCCAGACACAGAACAAACACAAATTTTCATCACACAAATGTTTTTGCCGAGTGAAAATCGAACCCACGACTCAGATGCTGATGCAATTGCGCCGCCGATAATGTTACATTACATGAGTAGTGAGAGAGCACCTTAATACTAGTTTGGTTTATTGATTAATTCGAAACTGTTCGAGATCTCTCTTGGGTACTATTTGCAATTTATCATTGTGATAGGTCACCTCTATTGTCTTATAACGCCAAGTAGACGAAATTGAGCATGTGTATGAATTTTTGTATGGATTATATGAAATCATAGCACATACTTATACCTAATTAGAGTTTAAAAGTGGTCTATAGAACGGTCTTATTAATTTTTACCATAACTTTCACTTAGGTCATTATTATATTAAAAGTACCTTAAATATCGATGAATTTCAAAAATATAATATTTCTGTTTATTCAAATTATAAAGTTAAAGCTTGAAAGTTATTAATAAACCAAAAGATCCGTCGAGTAAAATGATATCTTATTCAAACTCACAAAAACAGCAAAGTTTTGGCAGTTTTGACAGCCTCTATGGCTCATTTGGTAGTGACCTCTGCCTTCTGAAGCAAGGGTTCGATCCCCGCAGTACAAACATTTGTGTAAATGAACATTTCTGTTTGCATAGGTCTGGGTGTTTTCTATATTGTATAACATTTATTTATTTACAAAAAACAGTATCTAAGTAAGTTTATCAGTTGTCTAGTACCCATAGTACAAGCTTAGGCTTAGTTTCGGGCTAGATGGCACTGTGTGGCCCAGTGTGGCATTAGATAAGATAAAAAAAACATTTTATTCGCAAAAGCAGGCACACATACAAAAACAAAATACAACAAAACTGCATAATAATCTAAAACCTAGGCATGTGTGCTCCAGCAATGCAAAGAGGTGTTGGCTCAGCGAGATGTTCGCTCGGTGAGCGAACCGCTGGTTTTCAGCCAACACCAGTCAAGAGGCTCGGGGTCGCGTGCAACAACGCTTCTCAAGCAAACATCATTTAAATAAAACAGTACTGGCAAATAATACATAATATAACATAAATTATATTAAAAAGTACATAAATGTTAAAATATATATCGTAATGGAGTAAATATATACGAGTGAACAAATAAATCATATTGGATGAATATAATAAATAAATATAAAGTGCATGACGGTGAATACAATGTTATACAAATACCGCAGTGTGCTCAATTTCCCACATTTATTATCTTAGCTTCCGGCAATCAAGCAACCAAACGCAATGCATTTTTCGCACTTTCCAATAATCTAGATTTCATTAGTTTTTTGAATGAAAATTTTGATCTGGCGTTTCTCACTGGTGGAGGAATGTCATTCCAGCATTTGGTTGCTTTGGTTATTTATTTATTTAACGCCTGCCTACAACGAGTAGTAAAGAATAATGCCACCAGTAAAAGATACATTAAATTCTCTTACGAATCAAACACTCATTTGTGTGCAAGCACGATATTAGAAGCAATTGCATTTAAAAGTTGCTTACACGAACCACATTAAAAGTGTATTATAATAACATCAACGTTCCTAGTATGAAACTTTGGAGTACAGTTTCTGAATTAGGAACTTTTTGCGTAAAAGCTAGAAAATGTTCTGACGATAATGTTACAACAGTGCATAATATGAAGCTATATATAGCCAAAGTCAAAATAATCTTTACTTGTATAGGTTTAAAAAAAACACTTACAAATCGTCGAAGCTACCACCGGTCCGTAAAGCAGCATTCTACCTAGAAGACACCGGCAAGAAACTTGTGTAGTTGCTCTTTTCATCATAGTGTTTACAATATTATCATTACATTAATACTTTTAACTACTACCACGTCATACAGTCTAGCCATGGGTATCAACATCATCATCAGCCTATTGATTTAAAAATTAGTTACTATACATATAGGCATAAAGATGTCCCGTGGGTGGGGTGGTCCTATTATAAACCCATAACTGTGTCGCTTAACTTCAAACGGAGGTAACTCCAGCGAACGTGAATTTGAGTTATTTGAGAAAAACTGATTGTGGCCAAAATACACAGTTTAATTTAAAAAAAAATGGTTATTCGTTTGCAATAGACACTAAACATTTAAATTAAGCATAAATAATTAAACGCCGAATAAAATGGAAAAATGCGTTTTTAGTTTGGATTTGTCTATGTTTGATATAACATGGCTGGATTTACCCGTTATTGAAATAATACTGCATGGATTTGCCTATTTATGATAAAACTTGACTGGACTTGCCCAGATTTGATAAAATCTACTTTTGGTTAGATTTCTTCTACAAACATTCAAGGGCTGTCACCAAATCAGCTAATAATGTTATAAATACGTAAATACGAGATATGCCGGAATGTAGATTATAGGTAAGCCACAATAAATGTGGAAATGATTTTCTATTCGAAGGACGACCAACCACATTTTGGCTGCTTAGTAGGTCCTCTTTCGTAAATGTCTGGTTCCTGAAATAGTGGGCAATTTTGACAAATGAAATTATAAAAGCCAATGTAAGCTTTGAACTTTGAAAAGCGGCATTATGTATAAAACTCAATGTTGACTAGATTAGTAGTAGAGTTACCCAGTAGCTAATTTTAATGTGTGCAAAATAAAATAACGTAAAATGCAGACCTGGGTCAGCTAACTACTAGGTCACAAACTAACGTAAGTACAGATCGCTTACTTTTGCACCATAAATCCCTCTCATTTGTACCTCCCGTGTTCTAATATATCAATTAAATTGTTGAAAATCGACGTTGACGAATTTTAGTTCGTATATTCGAACACGGGAGGGACAAATGAGAGGGATTTATGGGGCAAAAATACGCGATCCGTTCAACGAACGATCGTTTTCATTTTCTGTAGAAGGGCCCAAGACATCGATATTGTTTTGCAATTGTAATAATTGCCAGTCATGATTGATCATCAACATAAAGTAGAAAAATATTTCACCAACATCTGTAACACGACAAAATAAAAGTCTTTGTGAGGAATAATACTTGTACAACCCTGGGTTAGCGCAACTGTCAAAATCTGTTAAAAAAAAAGCAAAGTAGTAGATTACTTTCAGTTTCTTTGCCTTTTCCCGTTGTTAACCTTTAATTTTTATGTTTTAAACGTTTTTGGGCTTTACTCGGGACACAGTTTTCACTAAATTACCCATTGTAATCAACTGAAAATCAGTTAAATAATTAAAAAATCGCAATGCAGATAACCGTCTTTTGACTAGAAAGCATTTATTAACGGCCATATTGAAAAAATGCATCACGCTGATTGGTTGAGGAGGATTTGCCTTCATTTGATAAAAACGCCTAGTAGGATTTGTCTAAGTTTGTTAAAAAAGCACGATTTTCTGGTCGTTTTATTCGAAATATAATGGGATTTATCTTTTTATGTTAAAAAGGATATGTAGAATTTTTTTTCAGCTTTCATTTGATACCAAAATCTCCAATATTTCGGAAAACGGAGTTACCTCCGTTTGAAGTTAAGCGCCACAACTAATCTACATAGATATTGAAATAAGAATTAAAATGAATAAGAATATGGTTATCTATGAAATCCAAGTTCAGAAAGTTCCAATCTTCCCTATATAGTGGTCATTTTCTACAATCCCCCATTACGTTCTCCTAGCCATTAACAAATTGTTAAAAACAATTTCCAACAAGTTAAAATGTATTTAGACGACGTGGCCGTCAAGCCAGCTTCCTTCCTATCAATTTACGAGACAAGCTTGGCCCATTCTCCCTAATTTTGTATGATTGCCTGAACCTAACTCCAGTACAAGCGAACCCACAAAGTAAAGTCGACTTTACATCGCTGTGCTTAAAGTACAATTCGTGTTAAGGCTCGCAAACGCAGAATTTAATTAACAAAATGTAGACACAGTATTTTGTCTAGTGCAATATTTTATAAGAAAATTAGTAGTCAAACGAACTTACCTGTACGTGAAGTTCGACTATAATTATGTGAAGTTACTGGTCTCGTCCGAAGATGATAATAGATTACTAATGTAGTTCCCGAGATGGCGCTGGCGTCACACTATTTAAAAGCTGAAAAATAAAAAATTAGCACAACCCTATGACAGGTCACTCCCATCCCTATGTGTCATTCGAGTTTAAAGTAAAGCCTTATTTTTAATTTTACAACAAGGGATTCTTACCATTTGCATTTACCATCAAATATCAGGTACCTAATGGTAAGGATGATTGGGATGGGTGGGAAACATCATCTTCGGACGAGACCAGTAACTTCACATAATTATAGTCGAACTTCACGTACAGGTAAGTTCGTTTGACTACTAATTATGCTCGTACTGGTCTCGTCCGAAGATGATAATAGATTACTAATGTAGATGTTTAAAGTTATGTTGTAAAAATTAAAAGACGGATAATAAATCAAGTAACAATCTTATTTATTGTCCTTTCCTTCTTATACGATAAATTACATAATCAATCAGTCTCATTGTCTTACCATAAACACCTCGTTATGGTGCAAATAATGTTATTGCTCACTAATACTAAAAATATTTACGCTGAATTGAGAACTATTTAAGTTGTCGCAAATAGGCTTATTATTATTAAGTTATCATAAACATAAGTTATTGGTGCAATAATCTTATTGTTCAATAATGCTAAAAATAGTTTTGGCCAATTGAGAATTGCTTAAGATAGGCCTGTTATAAATAACTACCAATACTGAGGACTCACCAGACCAACCAGCCGTTCTCCTAATCTCATCTATAGTAAAAAACCTCCTTTAAATGCTGCTAATGTTGTAGCATGTCTTGTGCTATGAGCTGTAAATGTTGAAATGTCTATACCACTTTCTTCCATGCATTTCTTAATCTAACGGCTGATTGTGCTGGTGGATACACTCTTGTATGGTTTTCTGTAGGAAATAAATAATGTTTTAGTGTTTCTTAAGTCCTTAGTAACATCTAAATAATTACATAATGCTTTAGCAGGACATACTGCTTCTTTAGTTATGACAAAAGGTAAGGTAATGAATGGTTGACCTTTATTTGGTGCAGAGGTTTTAATCAATTTATCTATTTTAATTGTTATAACATTGTCTTTAATAGATATATTATTATTTAAATTTTATAGAAGAGACCGTTTGTACTCTTTGACCAGTTGCAAAAAAATAGTAATGTGGCAGTCTTTGTTGAAATCATTTCTAAGTATTTTATGTTAACATATTTTTCCTCAATGTGTTAACTACATAAGACACATACCATGTATTATTGTTATATTTAGGAGTGGTAGGTCTTAACCTGAAAAAATCCCTTAAACTGTCTTTTTATTCTTTCATCATTACCCAAATGGGATCCCACTATCAGTGACAACACCAATCTGAGAGAGTTTAAACTGCCATATTATAAACCTTCATGGAACTTTTTGGTGAGAAATGATATAATCTCAGTAGTACTAGGATTAGTTAAAGATATACCTTTTTCGTTAGAATACCTGGCCCATGCCACTATACAATGTTTAAACTGATTTAGTGTGTTGGATGAGATGGAAGACAGCATGATTTCTGCTGTGTCATCCCCGATATCTGAACTTATGAAGACCTGCCTAATAATACTCCTGCCATCATTCTTAAGTTCTTGTGCAAGAGGATGGGATTCTCTAGAATTATGTAGAAATAACAAATGTTTAGATGGGTTTAGAAATTAACAACTTCTTGAATAAAGGAAAACCAGGGTTGATTGTTCTAATATGGTACTATTACTACCCTTTGCTTCATCGGTGACAATTTTCTCTAACGTTTTTTAAGAATATTGAGAATGGGGGAAAAGCATAGAAATAGAATTTGGACCAGCAAAGAGTGAACACATCCGCTGTAAAAGCTTCAGGATCAGGGTGCCAAGAAACAAAAAACATTGACATTTTGTGTTGTTCTAGATGCAAACAAGTCTACCATTGGTTCTCCAAAAAACAGATGTAATTTGTTAAAAATATAGGTATATCATTGAGTTCCCATTCTGTGTTACCTAATTGCTTTTGGGACTCAAAGTCTGCTATTATATTATCCTTAGTATTTATGTATGTGGCAAATATGTATATATCTCTATCCTGACACCACTGCCATATTTGATTGGCTATATTATGTAAATGAGGGTATTGAATGCCCCAAACCTATTTTGTATGCTATAGCATTTACATTGTCTATTCTAAGAATATCACAGTTTAGCACATTAGATGCAAAATACTTTAGGGTGAAGAAAGATGCTATGCGAGTTATGTTCAAGTGAGTTTATGTGAAGATCTGATTCCTGTTTTGTCCAAGTACCTCCGGTCCTTTGTGTGTCACATGCTGCTCCCCAACTAGTCTTAAAAGCGTCACTAAATATTTCTAATTGAAAATTATTTTACCTCATATTGTTATTTGAAATCATTATGTTATCGGACCACCAGTTCAAATCTTCTAAGCACATTTAAGGATATTTTGAAATTAAAATTGTTGTTACTCTTCTGTATATTCTATTTCTGTATATAACAATTCCATTTAATAGCAGGGCAGACAGATACTAGTTTGCCAACAACATGAGTTAAATATCTTATTTGAGTGCACTTTTTTGACATCCGTTGTAATATTAATCAAGAGGTACTTAGTGACATTTCTACAGTGTTAAAAATAAACCCCAAAAGGTTGCATGTTTGTTTAGGTATCAGGTCACATTTTTCTGTTTAAAATGAAACCTAATTTTGATAGCAATTCTAATGTGTTTTTTCCTATTGTTGTGACACTCATTATACCTATTACAGATACAAATAAAATCATCTAGGTAGACTATTGAAACAAAGCCTTTGCTTTTAGCTGTCACCGGTTTTAAAATCGTAAAAGTAAAGTTTGTACACAGACCAAAAAAGGAAGTACATTAAACTGTAGTTTTCTTCAAAATAAAATCTTAAATATCTTTTGCTATCATCATGGATTTTTACCATGTAGATCTTTGAGACCTAATAATACTAAAAAATTGTTATGCTTTCTGAGCTTACAAGCTGTATGATAGTCTTCTAGCTTAAAATGATCTGCTTTAATAAAAATGTTAAGCCTCTTAAGGTTCAGAATGAAACAAAATGAACCATTGGGTTTTTTAACAATAAATATAGGTGAACAGAATTGATCTGCAATGGCTGCTACATATTTCTATAGCTTTGATATCTAATAATTTTTTAAACTTCCTTTCTTAATTGTATCAATTCTGACTTTTGATGGTTGTTAATCAAGGGGATTGAACCCTGGTGAGGTGTATTCTTATATGGAATCATATATCCCTCTACCCAATTTAAAACAACAGGATCACTAGTGATCTGCCACCAGTTGTTAAGACGAACACTAATTCGACCTACCTGAACATTCATTTCCTTCCCCTTCTCAAGACCACTTGGTTCTCAGGTTCACTATGTTCTGGAATCGGCTGGGTGCTGGTTCCGCATGTCTCGGCTGCCTCTGCTGGATCGCTCCTCAAGGAGGGCCCCGCCAGTTTAAAGCTCTATTGCTTTGTTTCTTATTTGCATGTTCTGGTCTCCTATTAAAAGGTCTTTTCTTCTCTTCTAATTTTAAATCTTTACCATATTTTTGTACCGCTTTAGCAGTCTTAATTTTTTCTGTGAGATTGTCACCAAATAGGTAATCAACACTCAACAGTGTCCGTTTTCAACAGGGAATCTCTAACATCCTTGTTAATACTTGTTAGGGCCAATTTTCTTCGTGCTCTGGATTCCATGAAGTGGACATCACACAGAAGTCTTCCTGCTTCATTCATCTTTCAGATCAGCACTGTCACCGACAGCGATCAACGGCAATGATGAGATCTTTAATTTTAATCTTTAATGTTGTTACCGAAGCACATCTGTAACACTTGGCCTATGCAAGCCAAGGATGTAGATATTTGCTTCTGTCGGTATTTTATGACCTGGTCCCTCTTCTTAGCCATTTCATTGAGGGCCACAGTAACTTCTCTGTTCAGTTTTGGGGCAACATTTTCGAATGAAGGATTGTCCTTGGGGATAGTCTCTTTCTCCTCCGTCTCTAGTCCAATCAAGGATTGCCGGCCACCTTTGGCTATTTCTTTTTGTAATAGACCTTTTTTCGAAGTTGGAACTAAGGCGTTGCCCAGGATGTCGAGAACCTCCTGTTCTTGAATCGAGTGGTCTAGACAATATCGTACGTTTTCTTCTAGAAGGTCATGTGTATGTTGTCCTCTGGACTAAATCGTATGTCATCTTGGGGCGATTCGATATTAAAATCGCTTTGAATCTCGCCCTCTTGGCGATATCGATCGTCTAAAAAGCCATAATACGAATTATTAAGGTATAGGCCTTTAATAGGTGTGAATATTTATAGAAAATATGTTCAATAAGCCATGTGTATCCCTAAAGAATACCCCTAGGCTTATTTTGCCATACCGCGTGCGTCCCCGCGAAACGCCCCAGAGGTATGCAACATGATTTGGCCACGTATATTCCCGCAGAATATCCCTAGGCCAGGCTTCAACACCTTAAATAGTTATCCTTATCGAAGTATTATCTTCTATCGGATGTAAACAAACACTTTTTCATAACCTACCTGGGTCATTAAAAGTGTTTGGTAATTCTATTATTCGTCGCTCCGATCGTTCGATCTTTTCTAATATATGGTATTTCTCCTCTTCCGCGCTTCTTTTTCGTATTTTTCTACTGGAATCCATATTTAAACACAAAAAACTTGTCTCAAAATAAAAATGAGACACGCGACGCCATTACACACAAAATTCGGAATGACACATAGGGATGGGAGTGACCTGTCATAGGGTTGTGCTAATTTTTTATTTTTCAGCTTTTAAATAGTGTGACGCCAGCGCCATCTCGGGAACTACATTAGTAATCTATTATCATCTTCGGACGAGACCAGTACGAGCATAATTGAATATTACATTACGCGGGACATTTGGTATGTAGGGTACGAATTTTGAGGGTCGATCTTGTGACTTGGGTTGAAGCCGTATTGATCAATTTTCATGTCGAAATTCCAAATGATATTGGCTTTTGGTTAATTGAAACGCTAGGACAATATTCGGCGTGGAATTTGAGGTTTAATATAAATAACAGTTGGAGGTTGAGTTAAATTAAATTGGGAATATTTATTTGTGAAGCGGGACCGATTTGCGGTACCCAAGAAAGTTTGGGTCGTTAAGATATAATGTCTTTGTTTAGCATTGCTAATTGAGTTAATGACTGCATCTAAGTGAGTGAGAGAATAAAAGAAGTAGAACAACACAAGTAGAATCGAAAAGAAAATGATTTATCATCAACCTGCAAACTTGCCAGCCGTTTCGCGCAAATCGTCACTCCACCTGGCCTGGGGGCGTCTTACATTATGTTTGCAGGCAAGTGCTGGATGCGAGAAGCCTAAGATCGATCAAAGTGGCGAACATTGGGAGAAGCCTATGTCCAGCAGTGGACTGATATGGGCTGATGATGATGATGAACCTGCGAACTTCACTTCTATACATATCCCCCAAACCACAATTGTCATTTGGTTCTCCCAATGACTATAGTATAATGCAGCCAAATGACCTCCGGGTCCTGTTTCTGCCGAGGTTTCCGGGACTCGTGGGAGGTTATAGTTGGACCGGCCATGGCGGTGGCAACTGACAGGTAACTGACATTTACTTTCCCGTTGTCACAGCGACTTGGGCTTTCGCTTTCCATCAGACGTAGGGAAAGCATTATGTCGAGCTACTACAAAAAAAAAAAAAACGGAAAACCACACGGACGCCAAACGTATTAACCTATGACTGCACCAAATATACCTATTGTTTTATTTAAGATCTAAATTCATTCTTTCACGTTCTGCAAATGCTAGAACCTATTGCATTCGTAAGTAGCTCACCAACTCTGTAAATACTCCGTTATAAACTTTGACAGTTGGAAAACTGCATTCACCAGAATTTATGTTCCTTTGGGAGCATATATCATGCTTAGGCTAGACCGAGCGGGCAGTAAGGAGATTTAGGCCTCCCCCACACATGTTGGCGCGAACGCTGGAATCGGCGAACTGCGAAACGATTGTTTTCCTTGTAAAGCAAACTGGACTTTGTTGATATTAGACTTAAGTTCTGGAATGGTGTGAACTTTGGCCGAATGGCAAAGGTATTTGGTGTACTGAGCCATTTGGATGTCCTTGATTCAAAGTTAAGGAGCGTTGGAGGTAAATATTGAAATATTGGCTTTGGTTGTGGTAGCCAAGACTTTAGTTTGAATGTAGGATTCTTGACCGATATTTGAACAAATGACGTCGTTTATTGCTGTTTGTATTAGGGAATTCTAGATCGAGAAACAAGTAGGTATCTGTGATTTTTTATATCACTATTATATTATAGTGGATACCTACTTGTAATAGGTGACATCATCATCATCATCAGCCTATTGCAGTCCACTGCTGGACATAGGCCTCTCCAGTTGTTCGCCACTTAGGGCAAAGATCTGGAGGATATACCCATAATCACCACGCTGGCTTGGCGATCGCAGGGCGTAGCTTTTCGCTCCGGTGACGCTGCTGCCAGTCATCGGTCTTTGGTATTTAGCTACGCCTTCAATTGTGATGGTTATACCGCCACCAGTCGGTTGCCAGCGCCTCGTTTGTTATTCGGCAGGATGCACCACGGGCAGGTGAGGTTGGCTTGGAGCGAAAAGATGATAGGCCGCTCCCTTACATCCCATTATAGTGGATACCTACTTGTAATAGGTCACCCGGTGGCTCAATTGATAACGACCCCTTGCTTCTGAACCAACGGTCGAAACGTGTTCGATACCCTCTTTGGCAAGCCTCTGGCTATACATACACCCACTGATTGGAAAGACAAGGCGGTGATTTGTATCCTTAATCGACCACCGTGCGGATGATGATGATGAACGTAGCGATTATACCGCCTACAGAATAATTGGGTACTTTGCCTATTTGTAAGACAATCTTTGGTGTGTAATAAAGAGTATTTAATTTTATCTATCCATCTATCTTGCACTGCATCTTTAAAAGGTATCTTGAAAAAAAATGTCCGCCTACTATATTCCAAACACCCGATCCTTGACTGTAATTTATGCAACAAAACGTTACAGGTATGTACATCTATCGCCTAGTTCCTTTGCTTAATTGCTCTGACCCATACAACAAGTTGATTGCAAAAAAAAACACGAAGCAGAAAATTTCCAAATTATTAATTCCGTCAAAACATTAAGCCCCAACATTAACCTCCACTCGCTTCTCAACACCGCCAAATTCCCCAAACCCACATCACAACCCCCCATCTAATGTTATCATTGAGCTTAATGCTCATTTCAATTTCCACCAAAAATTCAGGCTCATTTATAATTTGTAACCCTTCCCTGGCTCCTGGAGGAGTGGACGAGAAATATTTTATCCCGGTCGAGCGAGCTTTGAGTGTGCAACTCAATTTTCTGTATCGAACCTGTGTGTGAGGGGAATTCGTAATAGCGGGAGCGGGATGTCCGCGACAAGCGTTAGGGTATCGGCGCACTGATCGACGGATTTCACTTAGCACCATGACGGGAGAATTCTTTGGATCCCCCACTTCTTTGATCGCGTTTCCTTATTTGGGATAATGTTATTTAAATTTATACTTCGGTTACGGTTACGGATAAAAGGATAATGACGTTAACTTGTGAGTTTGGGTCGCTACTGTGTTAAGTGGTCCGTTTGTGCCTGACGAGTGCTTGTGAACGCTGCTTCTGATACGAAAGTTTTTTTTTATGATCGGGAATGCCTTTACTCATACACCAGGGCCCTGGATACGGGATACCTGGGTTATGCGGGGCTCAATCCTATTTAGCGCAGAATACTTTTATTTATTTACCTAATTTTATTTTTAAGAGAGGTAAGTCATAGCGCATCTTCGCTCGTATTGAGCTGCCCGTCCGGGGAAGGACCTCCACCCTATAGAATACCGCAGCCAAATGACCGTCGTGTTTTTGCTGGTGAGTAGGGTCTCTCCGGAGCTCGTGGGGGGTTAGGGTTGGGCCGGCATAGCAGTGTCAACTAACAGGTAACTAGCCAGTTACTTGCCAGTTATCACAGCGACTTGGGCTTCTCTTTGGTTTTCCATCAGGCTTATGGAAGTCATTATGTCAAGCTACTATAAAAAAAACCAGTCGGCTGCCAGAGCCTCGTTTGTAATTCAGCAGGATGTACTGTACAGGTAGGTTGGGGTGGCTTGCAACCAAATGATGATAGTTCGGTGGGACCAAAACCAGAAAACATGCAATATCAAACATAGGGAACTATCCTATTCTCAGAGGCTACGATCCTCAGCATTGAGGAATACCTATGCAAGGAGAATAAATAACCCAAGACATGCCACGCTGGGCCGGTCAGCGCCATCTAGCCCCAAACTAAGCCGAAGCTTGTACTATGGGTACTAGACAACTGATAAACTTACTTAGATACTTTTTTTTGTAAATAAATACATATTATACATAGAAAACACCCAGACCAATACAAACAGACATGTTTATGCACACAAATGTTTGTACTGTGTGGGGATCGAACCCACGACCCTTGGCTCAGAAGGCAGAGGTCACTACCAATTGAGCCACCGAGCCAGTCATAAGCCAGTCATGAGCCAGCCAGGAGAATGAACACTAAGCCCGCTTAACCAGTTTATCAATAAATTCAGTACAATTTTGTAGCTCGGCTTAAAAAATCAATAGCCTAATGGGATAAGTTAATTTAGGAGCTGGCTAATTGGAGATGGATTAAGCTGTTTTTGTGTCAGATTACGTTATGTTAGGCAATGCGAAAGAGGCGGCTGTTGATTTAATGAAAAATTAAATAGGGTTAAGTGATGTGCTGGGAATTGTGTCGAAAGTTGGGTTTTGGGGTTATCATATTAAAAGTTTTAGAATCTTTTGTTAGAACTTTAATATACCGGGTGTTTGGTATCAGTAATTCAAGGGGGTATTTGGCAACCTCTTCATCCCCCTTAAAAAAAGTCTTAGCCCCACAAATGTCTTTATTAAACTATAACTATTTTGGGTAAAAATTGTCTACGTCTCCGGCGGCTAAATTAATGCTAAATAAAAAAAATCTTTCCACAACAATATTTAAAAAAAAAAACTAAGTATTTTTATCAGTTGTTTGGTACTCATAGTACAAACTTCGGTTTAGTTTGGAGCTAGATGTATGGCTCGAGTGTGGCATGTCTTGGGTTATTTAATTTTTTATATAATGATAATCATTAATCGCGGAATCTGCTACCCCGATAGGTCTGGGTTTGGGTTGGACCACTTCAGACTTACCCGTCAGACAAGTTATGTCTCTCCGTCGGATGGGAGTGGGCTCACCCTTCAGACCACTCCCATAACTCGCCCCTAGAGGGGGGAGCCTGTTGGGGCCTGCCATGACCAGGCCGCGCCGGTGATATCTTGGTGGACATATCTATAGGACCCTCGACATCACCCTTAAGGCGCATGACGAAGGGGCCGGGGTTTTTAGTGGGTATTCCATGCCTCACTTCCATCTTCGAGGCGGGGTGAGTCCCACATACCCCGCTGCTCCCCCGAGCGGCGGGTATGCCTAAATGCATTTACCCCGGTAAAACAAAAAAAAGACAAGTTATGTCACTTCAGACTTACCCGTCGCACTCTCTACGCTTGCACCAACCGTGTATCGTTGTACCGTACAGGGCCGACACAAATATATTTGACGTGATATTTCTCGCCCTAATACTGTACTATTATTTGATCCGACATCAGCAAGCTACGGAAGTATTGGAGGAATTTTCGCAGTTTGCGTCGACTCTAGCAAACCTATTTGGTGCGGTGTAAAATGTTAGTAGAGTTGTGTTATTTCGAGAAAGTATGAAGAACAAACTTGGAAGTAAGACGGGAAGATGTTAAAGTTCATACTAGTAGATAAAGCCGACTATCTGGCCACTTTCGTAATCGGCTAACTTTTTATATATTTAGGAACTTGGCTGACACGCTTCCGCGTGTGTTATATATTTATGTAATGAAATTAAATAATTTTTATTTGGAGCATAAAAACTTATGAATACTTAAAAAAAAAACTTAACATAAAAAACAATATTATGCATCCAAAATGGCTGTCACTCAGCATAAGTCGTGGCGCGACCCTGGTTTTCGGTGACACATATTCTCAACTTCATCATCAGTCTGCAAACGTCCACTGCTGGACATAGGCAGCCAATTCTCCCCCAATGACGTTTATGGAATGGGGGGAATTGCCATTGATAGTCACCTCGTATGGCAGGCGGGTTGGTGACCGCAGTAGGTTTTATTTGTACCCAGTTAGACTTTGCTGCCCGTTTCCTGAGATTCCCTTAGTCGACTTTTATGACACGTAAGGGATGATATGGGATGGGTGGTTCTATTCTAAATCCGAAAATCTAGTGTTTGTAGCGCAATGGTTCTAACCGTAAAGTCTATAGTTCGAACGACCTAAAAGTTCCAGGTTCAATTCTCGGTCGAATCAATAGGCTATTGTGGCTAAATATTAAAGATCGAGGCCGGAACGCGAGGACCGCCAAGTGAGACCTCACAAGACCCGTAGTAGTAGCCACGTCTGTTGTATAAAAGACACGTATTTTTTATTTGTAAATTAGACTAAAATTACAAAGTTATATTTGAAATTACGCGTGACGTCACTCGATGAGGCATTTCTACGGGACGGAGTGACGTCAAACACTCTCACTCCTAACTTTTGATGCCTTGTATCGTTGCTATTTTTTCCTTGAATGGAAAAAGGAAAAATACCTGTCCAATACATTTTTATGATTTAAAATACGGACTAAATATACTTAATGTAATTATTTTGACCCCCAAAACATCCTTATTTAGGAAATTAAGTTTTGTAAATTATTGTATAATACCCAGTGTTTTCGGAAACGCCTCTGATCGTAATTCGGCAATCATGGTATCTAGGCAACCTTTAAAGAAAAGATTTTAGAATTCCCATGAAGTAACAGAAAAATAATCACCTTTCGAATTAGGAATATAATTTATTCAGAGAATTTCAGGATATAATTATCTGTAAACGAATCAAAGTTTTCATGGAAATTCTTTATGAAGGATCTTTTCCTTATATAAGTAAGCCTATTTGTTTTTTTAATGGTACTTACATAATTAGAAAATGATTTTTGTTTTGAGTGATTTTCATATTGATTTTATTTTGTATAAAGTGGGCTGATTTTTCTGGCCCGCCCAATAGTTGACTGGTAGGCATTCGCCGCGCATTAAATACGCATTCTTTGCAAAAAATATTTGATTGGATAAATAAATAAAAGATTTTTTTATATTGGCTCGGCATAGTGGCTTCCTCTCGCCTGATGGAAAGCTGAAAAGGAAGCCCAAGTCGCTCTGGTCACGGGCGGGAAACTGATCCAGTCAGTCACCACAGCCATGCCAGCCAACAAGATGCTTCCTCACGCTTCGTTTAAAGGATCCCATACTATAAGAAAGCGGAAACACATGAGCAGGCAGAGAATTCCATTTTTGCAATAAATCTATTAAAAACTCGGTTAGAGCTGCGGGTGTTTATGGGCGGTGTCGACTGCTTACCATCAGGCATCACACTTGCTCGTCTGCCGCCTCTCGCATAAAAAAAAGTCATGTAAAATCCCTGTTCTCTCTACTTCCCCCCTTCGAAAGGAACACACAAAAACAAAAACATTACTCAACTCCTAATAAAACATTCACTAACATCATTAAAGCATACAAAACAATAAACGTAAAAAGAAACAGCGCACACAAAAATTGCGATTTTCACAAAGGGAAGTAAAGAAATAAACAAAAATCACAGGCGAATAAAACAAGTTATTTTTCTAAGGCAAAAGGTTAGTAAGAACAGCCATTACGAAGATAAATGTCGGACAATCGTATCGGATCCGGCTAAGTACCGTTTGCAGGTGGAATGATCCCGATAAAACGTGATTTGTACCTTTTTGTACGTTTTGTTTTGTGCTCTGGCAACAATTAATGTTAATATAACTCTACACAAATAATTAAATAAAAAACATAAAGACTGGCTTAAAAGAGCACGCTCCTAGAGCCGTAAAACCAAGTATTTAAAAAAAATTAGGTTAATTGTAAATTAAATAATATAAATAATTTAACTAGGTATAGTATAAAAGAAAAATCTCATCTAACGTGATCAAAGTTAATCAGAATACAAGACAATTGTATATTTCCTCTCTCTACTAACTGTATAATCTATATCTATAGTGCAAAATATAGTCTAATTGGAAATCAAATATAAATAATTTAACTAGGTATAATATAAAAGCAAAATCTAATAACTAACCTGACCAAAGTTAATCAGAATACAAAACAACTGTATATTTCCTCTCTCTACTAACTGTATAATCTAGATCTATAGTGCCCGCGCGTGGAATAGAGTTTCATCCCCTATTTTATCCCCTTGGGAGTAGAGTTGATCAGAATCCTTTCTTAGCGAAAGCCTACGTCATGTAAAAAATCTGCATGCCAAATTTCAGCCCGATTAGTCCAGTGGTTTGGGCTGTGCGTTGATAGATCACTATATCAGTCAGTCAGTCACCTTTGAGTTTTATATATTTAGATAAAAAAAAATCAAGACTTAAAAGGGCACGCTCCAGGAGCCTTAAAAAATTATAGTCAAATTGAAAATTAAATATAAATAATTTAACTAGGTATAGAATAAAAGAAAAATCTCGTAACTAACCTAACCAAAGTTAATCAAAATACAAGACGACTGTATATTTCCTCTCTCTACTAACTGAATTATCTAGATTAATCTCTAGCGAACGTAGACTAGCAACGGTTTATTAGTATTTATTGCAGAATTATTATTTCAGTGATAAGATTGCTCTCTTTCTCTTAACATATCTCCATCGGTGGTTGACTGGTTTCATACTTATCTCTATGGTCGCCGGCAACGTATTCGCGTTGATGATTCACTTTCTGCCTGGTGTGAACTCTGTTCCGGCGTACCACAGGGTGGTGTCTTGTCTCCTCTACTCTTCTCTGTCTTTATTAATTCAATTACTCATAATCTTTCATCTTCCTACCATCTCTATGCAGACGATCTTCAACTATATACCCAGAGTAGCCTTGGCGACCTGCCGGTAGCCGTGTCGCTCCTTAATACAGACCTGGGGCGTATTGCTGAGTGGAGCAAATCGTTTGGCCTAAAGGTCAACCCTTCTAAGACCCAAGTCATTATTGTGGGTGGCACACGAATGATTTCGCGGTTGAATTGGGAACTACTCCCTCCTATCATATTTGACGGTGTCCAAATTTCATACAGTAAAGTGGTTAAAAACTTAGGCATTTACCTGGACTGTACTCTGTCCTGGAGTGTGCATATTAAGGAGGTTAGTCGAAGAATGTTTGCATCTGCAGCCTCCATAAACCGGTTACGTAACTTCCTGCCAATACCTACCAAGATTGCGCTTGTACAGGCCCTTTTACTCCCCATTCTCGATTACGCAGATAGTTGCTACTTAGATCTCAATGAAATCTTTCTCGATAAACTCGAACGTCTTCAAAATTTCTGTATTCGCATCATTTTTGGTTTACGTAAGTATGACCACGTCTCCGAATTCCGTGCCCAGCTTAAATGGCTTCCCATCCGCCGTCGTCGTGACCTCCATATTCTTTCTTTGTTGTTTTCTGTACTATTCAATCCCCTTTCACCTCCCTATTTGAAAGAACGTTTCAAATTTTTGCAGCCCACCGGGGAACGTGATGTACGCTCATGCCGTGAACTCCTTCTGTCATTTCCTCCTCATCTGTCCAAAGCCTACTCTCAGTCTTTTACTGTCCATTCCATCCGTCTGTGGAATTCCCTTCCTCTGTCCATCAGAAATTCCCAATCACTTCCTGCTTTCAAGTCCCGTCTTAAATCCTATCTACTGTCCCTATAATAAACATTCGTCATTTCATCCACTATCCTTTCTGTTTCTTGTGGTATTTACTGTTTTTATTTATTCATTTACTTTATTATTTTGTGTATTTATAGTTTTGTATATTTATTTATTAATTATTTATATTAATATATATATTATACATTTGTATTTATTTATATATATTTCTTTTTATATATGTAGGTACACATCTATATATATTTATTTAGGTATATAATTAAACAGTTTGCACGACCTTGCCCCTCTCTTCAGAATAGCACACTTCCTCTACCTGAAGGTTGTCTGGAAGAGATCGCTTACTAGCGATAAGACCGCCTAAATTGTACCACTAGTTGATTGTAATACCTTGTCTGTAATGTTTGTTTTTGTGCAATAAAGAATATCTATCTATCTATCTATTGCTGACCTCAAATCTAAGAGAGTTAACCCTTAATTGGGCGCGCCTAAAAAGTTGCGTAACCGGGCGCATGGGGTGTTTAGTACCCCCAATTCATAAAACCAAAAAAACACTAAATACATACAATATCAGAGTTTTATTATTGAGGACATTTGAACTTTAAGTAGTATTGATAAAGTCTCAAACTTTTCTTTATAGTAATTAATTTCTAACTGTGCCCTGCCTACTGTCACTATAGTCAGCTAATCCGTGCAACCCACACAGCAATCTATCCAATAATATAACAAAATATTGCTATAAAAGTGATAGTATAAAATAAAAATGATATTAAATGTACCTCAAAAGTGGCCACATAACACCAAAATATTATTTCGGCCGAGTGAAGCACGCCCGTACAGTGAACAGCACACGACCACATTTGCAGAATTTCATATCCGTCGCGGAAATTTGACGCGATTCTTGTGGACATTCTAAAACGGTTTTTCAAATAAAATGACCCAGCAACCGGTGAATGAGCTTGGAATATTTCGACAAAACATTTTTAACGTGGACATTTAGAATTCCACGTTTGTTATTTGGTAGGATGCACCGGGCAGGTGAGGGTTGAAGCGAAAAGATGATAGGTTGCTCCCTTACATTTTCTGCGGAGACATAGCTGAATACCACAAGCTGATGACAGGCAGCAGCGTCACCGGAGCGAGAAGCTAAGCCCTGCGATCGCCGACTGCCCGATGTGGCGATTATGGGTATATCCTCCAGATGTTTGCCCTAAGTAGCAAACAACTGGAAATGCCTATGTCCAGCAGTGGACTGCAATAGGCTAATGATGATAATGATCCTGATGTAGTAGACGCCAGGACTTTATTGATGATCACAGTGCACAATTGCTTAGACCCTCTCCTCTTTGCATTTTCTCTGTAATCTAACCGTTGAAATTACGCGTGACGTCACTCGGTGAGGCATTTTTACGGGACGGAGTGACGTCAAACACTCTCAATCCTAACTTTTGATGCCTTGTATCGTTGGTATTTTTCTCCTTGAATGAAAAAACGAAAAATACCTGTCCAATACATTTTTATGATTTAAAATACGGACTAAATATACTTAATGTAATTATTTTGACCCCCAAAACATCCTTATTTAGGAAATTAAGTTTTGTAAATTATTGTATAATACCCAGTGTTTTCGGAAACGCCTCTGATCGTAATACGGCAATCATGGTATCTAGGCAACCTTTAAAGAAAAGATTTTGGAATTCACATGAAGTAACAGAAAAATAATCACCTTTCGAATTAGGAATATAATTTATTCAGAGAATTTTAGGATATAATTATCTGTAAACGAATCAAAGTTTTCATGGAAATTCTTAATGAAGGATCTTTTCCTTATAAAAATAAGCCTATTTGTTTTTTAATGGTACTTACATAATTAGAAAATGATTTTTGTTTTGAGTGATTTTCATATTGTTTTTATTTTGTATAGAGAGGGCTGAGTTTTCTGGCCCGCCCAATAGTTGACTGGTAGGCATTCGCCACGCATTAAATACGCCATTTGAACTATAAATTTGAAATATTTGATTAGATAAATAAATAAAAGATTTTTTTTATATTGGCATAGTGGCTTCCTCTCGCCTGATGGAAAGCTGAAAAGAAAGCCCAAGTCGCTTCGGCCACGGACGAGAAACCTTAGTTTCCAGTCAGTCACCACAGCCATGCCGGCCTACAAGATGCTTCTGCACGCTTCGTTTAAAGGATCCCATACTATAAGAAGGCGGAAACACATGAGCAGGCAAAGAATTCCATTTTTGCAATAAATCTATCAAAAACTCGGTAAGAGCTGCGGGTGTCTATGGGCGGTGTCGACTGCTTACCATCAGGCATCACACTTGCTCGTCTGCCGCCTCTCGCATAAAGAAAGTCATGTGAAATCCCTGTTCTCTCTACTTCCCCCCTTCGAAAGGAACACACAAAAACAAAAACATTACTCAACTCCTAATAAAACATTCACCAACGTCATTAAAGCATACAAAACAATAAACGTAAAAACAAACAGCGCACACAAAAATTGCGATTTTCACAAAGGGAAGGATAAACAAAAATCACAGGCGAATAAAACAAGTTATTTTTCTAAGGCAAAAGGTTAGTAAGAACGGCCATTACGAAGATAAATGTCGGACAATCGTATCGGATCCGGCTAAGTACCGTTTGCAGGTGGAATGATCCCGATAAAACGTGATTTGTACCTTTTTGTACGTTTTGTTTTGTGCTCTGGCAACAATTAATGTTAATAAATATAACTCTACACAAATATGACTACACTAGCTATGCCCGCGACCGACCGCGTGGAATAGAGCTTCATCCCCTATTTTATCCCCTTGGGAGTAGAGTTGATCAAAATCTTTTCTTAGCGGTTGTCATTTGTAGTCTACGTCAAAACATCTACCTGCATGCCAAGTTTCAGCCTGATTAGACCAGTGGTTTGGGCTGTGCGTTAATAGATCACTATGTCAGTCACCTTTCGAGTTATACATATTTAGAAAAAAGACTAAAAGGGCATGCTCCTAGAGCCTTAAAAAATATAGTCTAATTAAATATAAATAAATTTAACTAGGTATAGTATACATAAAAGAAAAATCTCGTAACTAACCTAACCAAAGTTAATCAGAATACAAGACGACTGTATATTTCCTCTCTCTACTAACTGAATTATCTAGATTAATCTCCAGCGAACGTAGACTAGCAACGGCTTATTAGTATTTATTGCAGAAATATTATTTCAGTGATAAGATTGCTGACCTCATAAACGTACCATACATGGTAAGTAGAAATCTAAGAGAGTTAACCCTTAATTGGGCGCGCCTAAAAAGTTTCATCACCGGGCGCATGGGGTGTTTAGTACCCCCAATTCATAAAACCAAAAAAACACTAAATACATACAATATCAGAGTTTTATTATTGAGGACATTTGAACTTTAAGTAGTATTGATCAAGTCTCAAACTTTTCTTTATAGTAATTAACTTCTAACTGTGCCCTGCCTACCGTCTCTATAGTCCGTGCAACCCACACAGCAATCTATATAATAATATAGCAAAATATTGCTATAGAAGTGATAGTATAAAATAAAAATGATATTAAATGTACCTCAAAAGTGGCCACATAACACCAAAATATTATTTCGGTCGAGTGAAGTACGCCCGTACAGTGAACAGCACACGACCACATTTGCAGAATTTCATATCCGTCGCGGAAATTTGACGCGATTCTTGTGGACATTCTAAAACGGTTTTTCAAATAAAATGACCCAGCAACCGGTGAATGAGCTTGGAATATTTCGACAAAACATTTTTAACGTGGAAATTTAGAATTCCACGTTTGTTATTTGGTAGGATGCGCCGGCCAGGTGAGGGTTGAAGCGAAAAGATGATAGGTTGCTCCCTTACATCTTCTGCGGAAGAAGATCGCCGGCTCAAATTGGATGCAGGGAGCGCAAAATCGCGATGAGTGGAAAAGGTTGAAGGAGGCCTACACCAAGATGGTAGAAATAGGCTAAAGAAGAAGAAGAAGATCTTCTGCGGAAACTGACTGGTAGCGGTAGCTAATTTGCACACATGCCTATTATTGCCTGTATCGTTTCGTTTTTAATATGACGATGATGGGTATGTAAGGGAGGCCTATCATCTTTTCGCTCCAAGCCAACCTCACCTGCCCGTGGTGCATCCTGACGAATAACAAAAGAGGCGCTAGCAACCGACTGGTGGCGGTATAACCATCACAATTGAAGGCATAGCTAAATACCATAGACCGATGATGGGCAGCAGCGACACCGGAGCAAAAAGCTACGCCCTGCGATCGTTAACCCGCCTGCCCAGCGTATATCTTCCAGATGTTTGCCCTAAGTAGCGGACAACTGGAGAGGCCTATATCCAGCAGTGGACTGCAATAGGCTAATGATGATGGTAATGATATGATGAAGACGCCAGGACTTTATTGATGATCACAGTGCACAATTGCTTAGATCATCTCCTCTTTGCATTTTCCCCTTAATCTAACCCTTAAATCAAACAAAACGTTCACAATAACCAAAATCTTCCGGCACATTTTCCCGAATCCCGCAAAATATTCCCACCAAAAGCTGTATTCCCAAAGCATATTGTAGATATGTGCCTGAACTTATTCCGCTAGAATATTACCAGTTGCGACGCCGAGCCGGCCATACATTAAACGCCTGTAATAAGAACGGTCCTCATACATAAACATAATATGTTAACGCGAGGCTATTTGACCTTATCGAAGGTATGTACTTAGCAAGATTAGCTCCGCCTTTTGCTCTATTCTATTGAATTGGAGCTGTAGTTTACTTGCGGTTTAGGTCATTAGATAAATAGAGTGTTATTTTTCTAGGTAAATGGAGGAGCTCGGTGGCGCCGCGGTCTTGTTCGCTTAACAATGATCGCAACGTTGTGCAACCATTGGCGCGGTCAATCCGATGATGGATAACCAAAATTTGACACCGATTTCCTCCGTGCTTCGGAAGGCACGTTAAGCTGTTGGTCCCGGGTGCTATCTTTACCAACTCAGATAGCAGTCGTTACATCATATCAGAGATGATGATAACTCTGACGCCTAAACTGGGAATGGGTATAGCTTACCCTAAGTGTTGCGGAGGTCTGATGGCAGTCGCTCTGTGTAAAAGCTTAGCCCTCGCCAAATCACTCAGTTTGGGAAGCCCACTCTGAGACAATCGGGAAAAAGGCTAGGATGATGACGATGATTTTTCTAGGTAAATGGGCATTACTTCTCATCAGCCTTCAAGTCGCGGTGCAGATAGGAAAAAAATGTTTTAAATATTTTATTTTTATTCGTCATCATTGTTCATCACCGCACGGAAGGCTTTTCAGTGATTGTTTGAAAATAAGACGTAAAAGTAGTTCTATCCGCTATACATTTATGCATTAATCAAGTATTATCATAATAATATCAGTTTAAATGGAAATCGAAAGGGTGTGATCATTTCCGTATTCGGCGGAGGGTGAAGCGGCTCATACGGTATAATACGGGACCAAACAAAATAAATGTCATCTAATGTATTGAACGCAGGTGTTATCAGACAGTAATTTGTTACATCTAATTAACGGATTACAGTGTAGTTGCCTGCCTAAATAATGCATAGTTTGTTCTCATCCCGTAAAATAGTAAAAAAAGTTTGCCCTTTTTATAATTGGACAAATTCCCTAGACATTTGGAAAGATAAACAAAATCGATTGCTATGCTGGCCTATGCGATAGCTTTGGCAATACAACGACTAAGCTCTGCAATATGGGGCTTAGAACACTACCAAGGTATCCCTGCCCCAAATGGCGAACAACTGGAGAGGCCTATGTCCAGCAGTGGACAGCAATGGGCTGATGATGATGATCCCTGTCTAAATAACCCGACCCTTTTTTTTTGAGGGGAATGCAGTAGGCACCTTCATGCCGCCTCCGGGGGGAGTCGGCATGGTGTGTGGGACTCACACCTTCCAAAATGAGAGGGCATACCCACTAAACCCCCCTGTGTCGCCAGGGGGCAGCAAATGGCAGGGATACGGGTAGCGCCGAAGCATACGGCCACATCCCTGCCTGAAACAACCCGACCCTAAACCAACCTCCAAAAACATCCTACTTACCAGTAGAAACACGACCCGAAGGTCATTTAGCTGCGGTACTCTATAGGGTGGGGAGTTAATTCACGTCTCAATTAAAACAAAGATAATGGACATAACGAAATTAGGTTCCCTAAAAAACTTTACAAATCAATACTATCAAGTATTCTCAAACCAGCTTAAACTACACACATTCTAAAACCATTAAAGCGATAATTCTCGAAAGTAAAACGCTTAGAATTGTCCCATAAGTCCAAAAGATCTTAATTAAAACCATTAGGTTAGTATAATATGTGCTAGGCCTCCATTATAACATGAGTTATGGCCACCGGGCACCCCTAAGGCTCTATTATACTGGTACGCTAAGGCATTTGTAGGAAATAAGATCGTTTTGTTACCTAAAGAGTTCCGGATCTTTTACGTTTCGTGATTACTTCACTTAAGGTCCTATGTGCCTGGATGGGGCTGAGAGCTACTACAGTACGTCCCCATACCGAATGGTCTTCTATTAATTTTTCTTCTCCAAGCTTCACTCTTCACTTCACTTCAGTTCATTCCTATCGTTTTTTTTTCTGCAGTAGTGATCGTTGGGGATATAAGAGAGCGGCATATCATGCGATGTAAGGGAGCGGCCTATCGTCATTTCGCTCCTAGCCAACCTCACCTGCCCGTGGTGCGTCTTGCCGAATAACAAACGAGGCGCTGGCAACCAACTGGTGGCGGTATAACCATCACAATTGGAGGCATAGCTAAGTACTACAGATCGATGATGGGCAGCAGCGTCACCGGAGCGAGAAGCTACGCCCTGCGATCGCCAACCCGCCTGCCCAGCGTGGCGATTATGGGTATAACTTTGGGCAAACACCAAGCTCAGCAGTGGAATACGATAAGATGACGATGATATCACTCCAGAACTCGTTTCAACGATTGTCTATTCTGCGACTGATATAGTGAGACTGTCACTTCAGTTTGCAGGTCGGATAATCTAATTTTGGATCCAATTTCGCAAAGGTATGTCAGCAATATTGCAGTTAATTTATGAAGAACTATATAGTATCCATGTAAAGTAGGCCCTTGTACCGTTCACAAATCGATAACCCTACATTTGGGAGGCTGAGCAGATTTTTAGGTCAACTGGGAGCCTATTACATACAATAAGTGGGAACTAGGACGGAATATAGATGGCGTTCCTTAAAACATCTTTGAATTTATTTCTAGGAGGCGAAGAGGGTCAGGTTCAAGTAATAATGTTTGGAACCTATGTCTTAGGTCTTTAGGTTTTAGTAATCAGGTACGTTGCAATGTCCTTGCTCGTTCGTCCATTGGTTCAGTAAGTTTGACTGGCTCGATGGCTCACTTGGTAGTGACCTCTGCCTTCTGAGCCGTAGGTTCGATGAACACACAGTACAAACATGTTTGTTCATGAACATGTCTGTTTCGTTATATTGTCGTAAGGTAGATCGATCGGAATAATAGAACAAATCTACCGTGCCCTCACGCTGAAGGCCCACAGAAACGCCGTTTCACACCCCGCGCCTAAAGAACCCGAGATCGTAAGTTTAGAATATAATGGAGCTGACATAAGCATATTTTCTATACTTATAATAAATCTGTAGAGAGGTCAATTCTGTACATGAAATATTTTTTCAAAATAACTATCAGGGGGCAATTAGTGATCGATACTGAAGCCAAAAATGCAATCAGTAAAATTTTTGTCTGTCTGTCTGTATGTTCGTTATAGAAACAAAAACTACTGGACGGATTTTAACGAAACTTGGTACAATTATTCTTCATTCTCCTGGGCAGGTTAAATGATACTTTTCATAGCGCTAAAATCAATAGGAACAAAACTACTGCATGGAATTGAATGCGGTTTTCACCAATGTATTGCTAGAAGTCTAACTAAAAATTTAGGTACCATTTAATGGTATAAATTTCAGAAACCCGATATCCACGCGTGCGACGCCCCCGGCACAGCTAGTCATAAATAAAAATAAAAAATATTTTTACTAGTTTTTCTTTTACTCAGTAGCGTAGGGCTTAGGGGGCAAGGAGTTAGATGAACCTTTGATAAGTCAGGAAGTACGTTAAGCCGTTGGTCCTATCGCAAGATCTCTTACTCCTTTAAGTATTGAACATCTAAATCAATACATTCAAGCACCGTTAGCAAATAAGTCCTAAACAAAACAAGTATTCACCTGGTACAGACAGCAAAGGAACAACAAAACTCAAAGCTGCCTTACTTTTTCCATCACAACTTGCTTTACTTGGTTCACTTCTTGGCTTAAGTTGTACCGATAGTTTTTCTCTTTGTTCTCGTTACTTAAAGATCTTGTTGTTGATTGGTTGATAAAATTGATAGTGACAAGATGCATTCTCATCTGAGGTTCGGGCGATTCGAATGATCAGGATTCAATTACCTGTCGGGTCAAGCTAGGAAATGATTTATTTTTGTTTTTTATAGTGGCTCGACATAATGGCTTCCCTACGCCTGATGGAAAGCGAAAGACAAGCTCAAGCCGCTGTGACAATGGGCAAGTAACTGGTCAGTTACCTGTCAGTTATCACCGCCATGCCGGCCCAACCCTAACCCCCCCATGAGCTCCGGAAACCCTACTCACCGGCAGAAACACGACCCAGAGGTCATTTGGCTGCGGTATCGTATAGGGTGAAGGTCCTTCCCCGGACGGATTTATCAACATTGTTCGGTTATAGGTGCTCTATGTTATGTCTAGTCATCAGCCTGCAAACGTCCACTGCTGGACATAGACCTCCCCCAATGACAATTATCATTTGGGGAATCTGCCTTAGTCACCACGCTTGGCAGGCGAGTAGGCGACCGCAGTAGGTTCTATTTGTACGCTATAAACGTTCGTAGTCGATTTTTACGACACCTGTAGTTCTCAATCCGAAAACCACACAGATAATTATTTATGTCATGGACAATTGATCATGTCTAAGATTTTCTCACCCCTGTCACCTTTTCGCTCCAAGCCATCTTCACCTGCCCGTGGTGCATCCGGCCGAACAACAAACGAGGCTCTGGCAAACCGACTGGTGGCTGTAAAACCATCACGATAGAAGGCGTAGCTAAATACCACAGGCCGATTACGGGCAGCAGCGTCACCGGTGCAAGAAGCTACGCCCTGCGATCGCCAGCCGGCCTGCTCAGCGTTGCGATTATGGGTATATCCTCCAGAAGTTTGCCTTATGTGGCGAAAACTAGAGAGGCCTATGTCCAGCAGTGGACTGTAATAGGCTGATAATGATAATGAATAAAGATTTTCTCTTAAAGTAGAACTACTTCTAACTTCAACCAATGTGGTAAAAAAAAGCCTCAAAAAGCCGTAGTTTTATAAATAAAGTTACCCTATCCCAATACCCTTATCTGAAAGCTATTCGCCACAAGTACAATCAGGCACACAACTCTTATTAGCGGCACAATACTATTTCGATTTCCTTTGGCAACATCGAACTTTTCCTGAGTTCCCAAACGCCCAACACAATGAACCCTTTGAAAACCACCACAAAGGATTTAGTGACAGCGAATTATCGCGCGACCCCCAAAATATCGGGACACAATGGCGGAGCACTTTTTTCAGCGACTGTATTCGGCTGACGTTTTCAAAGTATCGGTTTCTATAGGTAGATTGTGTGTTTGTTGTATAGAAAATATGATCATGACAAATTTATATAAAGACCGATGGCATAGTGGTTAAACCTGATAAATCTGAATATATCTAAAGATATAAAACCCAAAGGTGACTGACTGACTGACATAGTGATCTATCAACGCACAGCCCAAACTACTGGACAAATCGGGGTGAAATTTGGCATGCAGGTAGATGTTATGACGGCATCCGCTAAGAAAGTATTTTAATCAATTCTACACCCATGGGGATAAAACAATTCCACGCGGACGAAATCGCGGGCACAGCTAGTATAAGATAACATCACATACCTACATTTGATTGTATCAAATGTATATAATCCAACATCCAGCACTTGCCAACTATCTATCATCATCAAATCGTCACTTAGCCTGAAGGCGTCCTACACTACGTTTGCCGAGAAGCGGTATCTACTCTAGAACTCGTTTACCCCAATGGTTATCGGTTCTGCGGTTGATGTGGCCAGCCCACTGCCACTTCAACTTACTTATCCGGTGAGCTATGTCGGTGACCTAGGTTTTCTATCGGAGCACCTCATTTCGGATCCGAGAGAGACATTGAGCATAGCCCTTTCCATAGCTCGCCCACGCAATAAGTGCCCACGTTTCGGCACCGTATATCATCATAGCCGACTAGAAGGTAGGACCTTCTTTATCAAGAGTTAATTTACAAACCCGTAAAACCTCAACAAAGCATGCCCCTAAAAGTGTCATGTATGAGTCTCATACATCAAAGAAGTCCACATATGCCGGCCTTCAGGTAATTGCCACTTCCGATGCAAAAACGGGTCCCGACAAGAATTTTAAGTGTCCCCTAAGTGTGAAGTAATGCCAATTTTTACGGGACAACCCCCGACAGAATACGAGATGAGGCTGTAAAACTGAGTCGAAAGAGTTGACTTTCGTAGCGATAACCTATACAGGGTTTAAGTGCCTCGGCATTTATAAGGGAATTTGAGCGGTTTTTACTATGTTTTGTCCGAGTTTTTAAGGAAAATTTATATTATGTCCTTGAGGGCTTTCGCTTGGTCGCTATACTTCGTTTTTAGCATTAGTAGGTACCTAATTATGTTAGCAAGGAAACAGTGGTAGCTAATAAGCTTTATTCTTATCCCTCTACATACCTATTAGGGTCTTTTGGACCCGTACCAATGGGTAATCCGTTATAGTTTATTCAAATTTGAGTTTTGTGCTTAACCATTCCCTGTGCTGACGTTACTAATCAGCACAGGGAATGGTTAAGCACAAAACTCAAATTATTCTAATTTGTTTTCACTATTAGGTATCTCTCATTGTTAAATGTTACGTTGAACATACTTATAAGCTATTGAATAAGTTAACGTTATAGAATGTACCTATAAAAAAAGAGATAAAAATCAAATTGAAAATCTGGGTCTGACAGACCCAACAAGCATAAGCCGGTTTTTAACCATTTTCAGCCATCATAGCCAAGTGCTATAAGAAAAACATAAACCACATTCAAACTATGATCGACAAACATTCACAGCAGGTAGCGTACAAATCTCACAATTGATTCCTTAAGGAAGACACTGGCAGCGAGTGGCCGGGCAGGAAGGCAGGCCCGTTTGACCGAACGGGCAATTTTTCGCACTATTTCACCTGTCCGCCGCAACACTCGCCCGTTTTTACAAGTTAACCCCAATGTAGGGCAAGACTGGAAGCGCTATTTTAGTTTACTACTATTTCAGTAGTAGTGAACATACATGAACACTGCCCACAAACGAGGCTCTGGCTCTGGCAACCGACTGGTGGTGGTATGGCAATTAAAATTAAAAACGTGGCTAAAAGCGGACTTACATTTGTCTCATATATATATATATATATATATATTTATGAAATAGGAGGCAGACGAGCAGACGGCTCACCTGATTGTAAGTGATAACCGCCGCCCATGTACATCTGCAACATCAGGCCAGAACGGCATTTATTTCATACAAGCTAACTGTGAGCTCAAGTTTAACGCACGCTACAACCCAAATACACGAAGGATATGTAAAAATGTTTTGCTTAACAAAAAACCTTTGTGAAAGCGGGTGTTTTGTTTCAATTGCATACTTAATTATAAACAAAGCTTGACTTTCACACTGCTCCACCAAAATTCTCCAGACACGGTGACCGCAGCGTCGGCCCAATAGAACTTCTACTCAAGTTAACCGGACTGTAGGTAAAACCTTACCTCTGAAGTTACCTTCTCCATCAAAACAAGACTCTAAATCAAGGGAATAAGGTCGTAATGTAACGTTCTATCTGCATTTACAATACAACTCTTGGGTACAAGACCGCAAACCACACGGCCTGCATAAATAATTACGTACAAACATTACTTAACACTGAACAGGCTTTGTGGAACTTTTGAAGAAACGTTCGGACCGTGACCGTATAAAAAATTGGGCATTCATTAATTTCTTTAGAGGTTTGTAATGTAAAGGCCGATTCCGAAGTTCAGAGGCTGAAAATCAGTGTTTTAGTCCTAGAGAAAAAACTCCATTGAGTCATTATCTACATGCATACATTTTTTGTATGTATACTTATATTGGTATTTTTTTATAGTAGCTCGATATAGTGGCTTCCCTACGCCTGATGGAAAAGCGAAAGAGAAGCCCAAGTCGCTGTGACAACGGGCAAGTAACTGACCAGTAACCTGTCAGTTGCCACAGCCATGCCGGCCCATCCCAAACCCCCTACGAGCTCCGGAAACCCTACTCACCGGCAGAAACACGACCCGGAGTTCATTTGGCTGCGGTATTCTATAGGGTGGAGGTGCTTCCCCGGACGGGCGGCTCAATTCGAGCGAAGATTCGCTATGCTATAAAATATGGAATTCTCTGCCAGCTGACGTCTTTCCTGAGTGTTACAACTTGGAGGTTTTTAAGGCTAGAGTGAATAGGCTTTATCTAAGTAAGCATGCTCCATCCTAGACCACATCATCACTTAACATCAGGTATGATTGTGGTCAAATGCTTTCTTAGAATTAATAAATAAAAAAAAATGCCCTACCTCTCTGGTATGTAACATAAGTGTTTTTTTTTTTTTTTATAGTGGCTCGACATTATGGCTTCCCTACACCTGATGGAAAGCGAAAGAGAAGCCCAAGTCGCTGTGACAACGGGCAAGTAACTGGTCAGTTACCTGTCAGTTGCCACCGCCATGCCGGCCCAATCCTAACCCCCCACGAGCTCCGGAAACCCTACTCACCGGCAGAAACACGACCCAGAGGTCATTTGACTGCGGTATTCTATAGGGTGGAGGTGCTTCCCCGGACGGGCGGCTCAATTCGAGCGAAGATTCGCTATGCTATAAAATATGGAATTCTCTGCCAGCTGACGTCTTTCCTGAGTGTTACAACTTGGAGGTTTTTAAGGCTAGAGTGAATAGGCTTTATCTAAGTAAGCATGTTCCATCCTAGACCACATCATCACTTAACATCAGGTATGATTGTGGTCAAATGCTTTCTTAGAATTAAATAAATAAAAAAAAATAAAAAATGCCCTACCTCTCTGGTATGTTTTTTTTTTTTTTTTATAGTGGCTCGACATAATGGCTTCCCTACACCTGATGGAAAGCAAAGGGAAGCCCAAGTCGCTGTGACAACGGGCAAGTAACTGGTCAGTTACCTGTCAGTTGCCACCGCCATGCCGGCCCAACCCTAACCCCCCACGAGCTCCGGAAACCCTACTCACCGGCAGAAACACGACCCAGAGGTCATTTGACTGCGGTATTCTATAGGGTATGTAACATAAGTGTTATTTTTACCCTGCTTTGTTCGACAGTTGGGTAAAAAGATCTCAACGCAAAGCTTATCCAGTCAAAGACATCCATGTAATCGATCGCAAGATCCAGCTGGGCATAATTCTAGATGTGGGTTAGTTTTTCGGAACTGATTGGATAACCGTTGATGTGTGCGAAGGGGATAATAAACCTCAAGGGTACTGGATATACTGGCCTCATTTCCATTTCATCGTAGCATTATGTTGATATTACGATTATGTAACATACTTATGAGTTGGGTACATTATTGGTTCGATGTTGGGCTGCAAATCCTGATTGCCCTATATCTTAACTAATATTATAAAGCTGAAGAGTTTGTTTGTTTGTTTGTTTGAACGCGCTAATCTCAGGAACTACTGGTCCGAATTGAAAAATTATTTTTGTGTTGAATAGACCATTTATCGAGGAAGGCTTTAGGCTATATAACATCACGCTGCAACTATTAGGAGCGAAGAAATAATGGAAAATGTAAAGAAAACGGGGAAAAAATAACTATTCCACGCGGACGAAGTCGCGAGCACAGCTAGTAAAATATGTAATTTATATTTTTAGTCCAATCTTCTGTAGAGAGGTCAATGTATAGAAATACATTAAATATATTTTCAAAATAACTATCTAAATATTTGACGTGCAAAGGTATTTACTCGTGAATCTATTAATTTGCAGAAATAAATTATTTTATTTTATTTATTTTATCAGGGGATGATTATCGATTAGGTGAGTAATCGATTCAGCATCCACAGCAGTTTTTTTTTTTTTTTGTTTCACCAGGGAGAAATGCAGCGGGTTATGTGGGACTCGCGCCGCGTCGGCAGAGAATACCCACTAAAAAACCCTGGTTTGCACCGTCTAATGCGCCTTGGGCGACAGCAACGCGGGTCCTTGACTATAACGCCGCGAAGCTGTCAGCGCTGGTCTGCATCCACAGCAGTCTAGTGCAAATTCAAGCAACCATAACACTGGCAGCCCTATACTATAAATCTATCCTACTTATAATAAATCTGTAGAGAGGTCAATTCTGTACATGAAATATTTTTTCAAAATAACTATCAGGGGGTGATTAGTGATCGATACTGATGCCAAAAATGCAATCAGTAAAATTTTTGTCTGTCTGTATGTTCGTTATAGAAAAAAAAACTACTGGACGGATTTTAACGAAACTTGGCACAAATATTCTTCATACTTTTGGGCAGGTTAAAGTATATTTTTTATTACGCTATAATAAATAGGAGCAGAGCAGTGACGGGAAGTGTGTGGGAAACGGAAGAAAATTTTATCTGCATGTTTGATCGCGCAAAACGCGAAAACCAATGCATGGAACTAAATGCGGTTTTCACCAATGTATTGATGGAGGTCTAATTTAAAATTTAGGTAACATTTTATGGAAGTCTGTTATTTTTGAAACCCGATATCCACGCCGCCGGCATAGCTAATTAAAAATAAATACCCCCTGGGCGTCATAATTACCTCTAAACCCGTGACGTCACGACCCCAATTAGGCCTTTTCAATCAGCCTCGAGTTAACCTGTTCTTTACAGATTGTGACAGGAACGAATCGCGACCGAATAGCGATCGCTGATAAATGCGTTGTACGAATAGCAACGTCAGGTAACACGTCCATTAATGCGAGTTTACCCAACTGATTATTGCTTCTCGGGACTGTTAATTAGAAAATTATTTATGAACTAGCTGTGCCAGCGGCGTCGCACGCGTGGATATCGGGTTTCAAAAATAACGGACTTCCATAAAATGGTGCCTAAATTTTAAGTTAGATCTCGAGCAATACACTAGTGAAAAAACATTCAATTCTATGCCGTAGTTTTCGCGTAATGCGCGTTCAAACATACCGAGCAAAATTTCTTCCGTTTTTCCAGCACTTTCCTTCACCGCTCTGCTCCTATTAATTGTAGCGTGATGAAAAGTGATGATGATGATGAAGATAAAAGTATACTATAACCTGCCCGAAGCCCGAGCACCTGAAGAAAAAAGGAGTGTGAAGAATAATTGTACCAAGATTAGTTATTTAGTTACCCCCTGATAGTTATTTTGAAAATATATTTCAAGTACACAATTGACCTATCTACAGATATGTCTGTAGATTTAACTTTTACTTTAAGCTAAAGATATCAACTAGACTTCTTTCCCGAAGCAATATAATCTTATTGAGTTTGTCACCGAGTTTCCTAGCAAACCTTCAGGAACTATAAATTATCTTACGTTGAAAAAACAGCTTAGCTATTCCTGAAGCGGGCTTGTCCGAGATTTTTCTCCAATACTCGTAGCTCCAGGTTCTTTAGAATAAGTTATCCATCTTAGTTACAGATAAGTTTGTTAGAGATAGATTTCTTTATGGCTGTAAAGTGTAGATTTGTTATTAATTATAGAATATCGCCCTGGACTTTCATCAGGCGGTGAGGGCAACTTCGGACTGAGACAAGTGGAGACAGTTGATTGGGGCTGTGAAATCAACAAGTCATTTAGTGATCACGATTCTTAGTAATAAGGGAACGACTGAAGAAGAAGTTAGTAGTAGTATACACAGCTAAATGACCAGTTACTTTCCCTTTGTCATACCAACTTGGGCTTCTCTTTGTTTTCCATCAGGCGTAGGGAAGCTATTATGTCGAGGTACTATAAAAAATATACATAGCAAGCATCCAGACCTGTACAAACAGACATGTTTATGCACACAAATGTTTGTAATGTGCGTGTAACTTAGCAGGATTCTATAGCGTATATCAAAAGCTTAGCCGTAACATTCCACTGTACTAAATCCATCAATTCAGATCAACCGTACATTTATCTCAAGTTCGCCAAACGCACAGCGGCAGTTACCCAAAGCTGATTGAAAAGGCCTAATTGGGCCGCGTGACGTCACCCGGTTTACTGATCATTAACACGCTTCACGTGGATTAACGTTTGCCACAGAACGTCAGGGCTGTCACTAGACGAGGTAAAATGTGACAGCTTCATAGATTTCTTTTTAGGGTTCCGTAGCCAAAATGGCAAAAACGGGACCCTTATAGATTCGTCATGTCTGTCTGTCTGTCTGTCTGTCCGTCCGTATGTCACAGCCAGTTTATTCCGAAACTATAAGAGCTACATTATTAAAATTTGGTACGTAGATTAGGTCTGTTAACCGCTATAAGATTTTAAAGTAAAATCAGAAAAAAATTCAAAATTTTTGGGGTTCCCCATACATGAAACTGAAACTCAAAAATTTTTTTTCATCAAACCCATACCTGTGGGGTATCTATGGATAGGTATTTGAAAATGATGTTGAGGTTTCTTATAACATTTTTTTCTAAACTGAATAGTTTGCGCGAGAGACTCTTCCAAAGTGGTAAAATGTGTGTCCCCCCCCCCCCGTAACTTCTAAAATATGGGCATGATAAAACTGAAAAAAATATATGATGTGTATTACTATAAAAACTACTAACGAAATTTGGTTTGAATGAAATCTAGACAGTAGTTTTTTTTTAAACGCAAAAATCAAATTACCTAATTTTTTCATTCAATCAGTGGTACGGAACCCTACGTGCGCGAGTCCGACTCGCACTTGGCCGGTTTTTTTATGACAGACTAGCTGTGCTCGCGACTTCGTCCGCGTGGAATAGTTATTCTTTCCCCGTTTTTTTTTTACATTTTCCATTATTTCTGCGCTCCTAATAGTTGCAGCGTGATGTTATATAGCCTAACCTAAAGCCTTCTTCGATAAATGGTATATTCAACACAAAAAGAATTTTTCAATTCGGACCAGTAGTTCCTGAGATTAGCGCGTACAAACAAACTAACAAACAAACTCTTCAGCTTTATAATATTAGTTAAGATGGCAAACTGTGCTGAAGACGGTCACCTGGCGGTAGCCAGGAAGCCAGGTGAAGGACATCTTACAATAGTCACTCTTAGTAAAATAGTTTACTCTGATGACGTTTGTATTGGTCTGGTTGTTTTCTATGTAACAAAAACAAAAAAAATCTAAGTAAGTTTTTCAGTTGTCTAGTACCTATGGTACAAGCTTCGGCTTAGTTCGGGGCTAGGTGGCGCTGGTTCAGCGTGGCATGTCTTAAAAAAATTAGAAAAAAAATTAAAATAAAGTGTTCATTTCCTTTTAAAAACATTTAACATCTGCTGATTTTCTGGTATGGATATTTGCCCTCTCCGGACTAGGAGTGCCGGCTACTTGTCATCTGCGGCTGGCCAGGCGGAAAGGGCGCAGTCATATACCTCTGTGCTACCCGAGTCCTTGCAAGTTTCTGCCCACTGGTGACACAGGAGAATTTAGTGGGTAAGCCCTCCCATTCTGGAGGTGTGAGTCCTACACGCCAAGCCGATTTCCATCGGATTCGACGTGAAGGTGCATTACCTCAAAAAAATACAGAGTTTGTTAAATTGGTGGCTTCGAGGAAGACAATGAAACAAAGCGCTCTACAGACGGAGCGGTTGCCTAGGCCCGCCATAGTGTATACTAGCTGTGCTCGCGACTTTGTCCGCGTGGAATAGTTATTCTTTCCCCGTTTTATTTTACATTTTTCATTATTTCTTCGCTCCTAATAGTTGCACCGTGATGTTATATAGCCTAAAGCCTTCCTCGATAAATGGTCTATTCAACACAAAAAGCATTTTTCAATTCGGACCAGTAGTTCCTGAGATTAGCGCGTTCAAACAAACAAACTCTTCAGCTTTATAATATTAGTTAAGATTGAGGTACACATAACCCAGGTGTCCCGAAAGAAAAAAGGGTTTGTCAAATTTCTCATCTGTCAACCCTAACCCTGTATTGAATGAGAAACGGCGCGGCGGCTCCGCGTAGGTACACGTGTAGGTGCGGCTAATTCAATCACTGTCGATCGAGCCTTGCGCCTTTATTAGTGAACTCTGTACACAAATCTGTAGTTCATTTTTTGTTGCGTTATGTGTCACACAAAAACGACACTCGAATTAATTTGTGAGAAGAGAGGCATAGCGAATCTTCGCTCGAGTTGAGCCGCTCATCCGAGGAAGGACCTCCACCCTATAGAATACCGCAGTGAAATGACCTCCGGGTCGTGTGTCTGCCGGTACTTACCGGGTTTCCGGAGCTCGTGGGGGGCAATGCGGCGAAAAACTGTACTAAAACCACAGCGTTAACAGAGTATCATGCCTTCTTTTGGCACAAAACGCTATCATACAAGCCTTAGCTTTATTCAATGAGGGATTTGGTCCAGGCCTACACGCGTAAGCGGCTAATCCAATCAGAGAACACGACACGTGAGCCTTGCGACAGCCCAGCCTTGTGTTAATAGAGTTTAAATACAGAAATCACAAATATTGGATTTTGTTCAATTCGCAAAAAATATAAAGAAAACTAGTGTAACTTAAATGGAAATGGAATGATACTAAATTCATTAGATATTTATCGTCTAAGAAAACAGATGTAAAAAAGTAAGCACCAAGTTTCTTGCCGGTTCTTCTCGGTAGAATCCACATTACGAATCCTGTAGTGGAGTACATAATTTACTGCTTTGATTATTTATACCTAAGTGCATCTATGAGTATCAAGTCTATAACTAACTAGACCGGCGCAATGACCCAAGCCGAGTGTTAGCCTCCAACAATAAGAGCCTCCATCTAAGTCTGTTCTGCGCAACCTCCTGCCAGCTATTCGCACGGACCTCACGCAAGTCCTTTTGGACTCCATCCGCCCAGCGATACCTGAAACAGCCAACCGGAAGTGTACCACTTGGCCGCCCCACGTACGCTCGCTTCACTGCACGATCCTTCCCCCATTATTTCTTAATGCCCAAGCCAGCGAAGTTTAAAGACTTGATACTTGAGACAAAGAATGAGGGGATGATCGTGCTGAAACATATTTTTGATTTTGACTATTGTAACTACCTTCCAGAGTGATAACCAGCTCCCATCTTGACTGGCTCGGTGACTCAATTGGTGACCTCTGCCTTCTGAGCATTGGGTCGTGGGTTCGATCCCTACACATTACAAACATTTGTGTGCATGAACATGTCTGTTTGTATTGGTCTGGGTGTTTTTCATGTATAATATGTATTTATTTACAAAAAATAAATATCTAAGTAAGTTTATCAGTTGTCTAGTACCCATAGTACAAGCTTCGGCTTAGTTTGGGGCTAGATGGCACTATGTGGCCCAGCGTGGCATGTCTTGAGTTATTTATTAGTTTATTTATCTCCTCTATTATAGCAGGTTCTAACCAACTTGACAGTTCATCGTTCCTAGCAAAAATACGTCTTTCAGAGCTGAATCTTCTGTAAACAAGGGCATAAAGCCTAATGGGGCCGCGTCATCCGGCTCATAACAAACAACCCAACTATTTACAGCTGTTGGTAGCGCTAAGGAGGTTTAAATGCCGCCCTTACAGTTTACAAGCGTGTGGTACCCTTTGGCCTTCTTATGGAATTAGGAAGGGATGGGGTTAAGCATGGGGTTTTGGATTCCTTTTCTTAAATATATAAAACTCAAAGGTGACTGACTGACATAGTGGTCTATCAATGCACAGCCCAAACTACTGGAACGATCGGGCTGGAATTTGGCATGCAGGTAGATGTTATGACGTAGGCATCCGCTAAGAAAGGGTTTTGATCAATTCTACCTCCAAGGGGGTAAAATAGGGGATGAAACTCTATTCCACGCGGACGAAGTCGCGGGCATAGCTAGTTAATAAATATAACCCAAGACATGACACGCTGGGTCACACATCGCCATCAAGCCCCAAACTATGCCGAAGTTTGTATGACTAGACCAGTGATAAACTTACTTACTTAGGTATATATTTTTTTTGGAAATAAATACATATTTTATGCAACACAAATACACTGAAAATAAATATGCACAGAACACATAAACAGGAGGGAAATAAGAAAAACAAATAAAATGAACATTAACATAGTGAAGAATCTTATTGTACATCAGTTAGTGTTTGCGCAGCCAACCAGGCCCCAGGATATGAGTTGTGGGTGTTCATGGGCGGTGTCCACTGCTTACCACAAAGCATCTCATTTGCTCGTCTGCCGCCTCTTGCATAAAAAAACCATCACAGAAACTAATTTTTCCACAATTTTGGTTTAAGGTCATTATTTTAACAAAAGTGCGATCTTATTCATTAAATTCATGCTACTCCTAATACTCGAACTATAATTATGTCCTGAGTAGGTAACAAAAATTAAAGGACGGATTTCGAAAGCTACAAAATGAAAGTAGGTAATCGAACGAAGTTAATTCTTTGAAAGTCTGTTTATGTCACCCCTCATTTCCACAATAAACTGAAAACAAATTGTCCCCGTTCTCCCTTTGTTTTTATTACTCTCTTAGCATTTTTAATTAAAATAGTTGGCAAAGATTGTACAAGGTACGCCCCTACTTAACGAAGATTTTGAACTTGTTATAAGGATTTTAAGCGGAGTAAAAGATTAATTACTTTGGTGGTGCCTTTTGTTTTTGAATAACTTTTAAGTCCGTACAAATTGCGAAATAAATCCGCTAGATGGAGGCTAAGTGTCGTATTCCGTTTTGAACACTTGATTTAATTTAGGCTAGCTGACGGCGGACTTCGTAATCTCAAGTCCCATCTCTTTCCCGAATTCGAACCCTATTCCATTCACAGGCTCGTTTCTCTAGGTCTACTCCGAACAGCACTACCGAAGTTTCGAGCCGTCACAAAGTTATCTTGATAACCTGACAGCAGATCCTACGTGACCTCGTGTAGGATTGGATAACGCTTGTAGAGGCAGTATACAATATACATAAAGTTCTATACAAACGTTTAACGAATAAAAAATTCAGCATAAGATAACCCCGAAACTTCGGCGTCACATTTCGGAGTAGCCCCTCAGAACCTTACCCCCTAGACGTCGGTCACTGGTTTTGTATGCTTATATAAGTGTAAGCTGCCGAAAACAAATCAATATTTATTTGCTTACCAAGTGTTTTTGCAATGAGGGTTTTCTTAAAAATTAATCCACCAGATGGCATCACACACGCACCAAATCCAACTGTTACGTGATTGATGGATTGACCAATCACACGATACAGGCTAAACAACGCCATCTATCGAGCATTTCCTTTTTAAACACCCTCATTTGAGTGTTAAAATTCGTAGATACGATGCAATAAAATACTTATATTCTATTCTCTTCCTAATTTATTATTACTACTAACACACATATCAAAATTACTACGAGAGTAAGTTTGAATGCACTTACCGGATTGCCATTTGTTTTATAGCCGGCATTTTCTTTAGGATAATTCACAATCACAATCTAATAGAACTGCGCCATTGGGTTTTAAAGCTACGATTTCTGCTAAAACTAGGGTTGTGGTGGTCAGGACTCGATTGGTCATTATCATCAACCTTTTACAGTCCACTGCTGTGGTGCATCCTGCCAAATAACAAACGAGGCGCTGGCAACCGACTGGCAGTATAACCATCACAATTTGAAGGCGTAGCTAAATACAACAGGCCGATGATGGGTAACATCGTCACTGGAGCGAGAAGCTACGGCCTGCGATCGCCAACCCGCCTGCACAGATTGGTCATCATCATCATTATCAACCTTTTAGAGTACACTGCTGGACATAGAGGTCCATAATCTACACACCGGGCAGGCGAGTTGGCGATCGCACGGCGCAGCTCCTCGCTCCGGTGACATTGCTGTACGTCATTGGCCTGTGGTATTAAGCTACGCTTTCAATCGTGATAGTTATAACGCTACTAGTCGGTTGCCAGAGCTTCGTTTGTTAGTCAGCAAGATTTACCACGGGCAGGTGACGGTGGCTTTGAGCAAAAAGATAAAAGCAAGTTGATGGGGCAGTTTTATTTGCCCAATAGTCGTGTTTTCACACCTATAAACCAATAAATTATACAATATGGACATTTAATAATGATATTGAAATTACTAAGCTCAATTTTGGCCTTTTTACTATCGATTTATTCGAGCAAAAAACTACTCGATGCAAACTTAGATTAAAGACACTCGCTAACCAAACTTACCCGACAGAAATTAATTTACAACATCCATTCTAACGCCGCGAATGTGTTAGCTCATCACTTAAGCCCGTTGTTCATTTGCTCCCACCAATACCTAACCATTTTAAGTCTTATTTCTTGGTATTTCAGTCCAAAATCCCTTCTAAGAAGCAACAAGCCAGGTATTATACGGCGCAATATGTCCTTATATTTATGAATGGGACGAGATTCGGTCCCAGAGCTCATATCCACAAGTTTCACCTCAAAATTACTTATCTTACGTTCTAAGGTTATGATGATAAGCGAAAAGGTTCATGGTGAGTTCGTAAATTAGGTTCAGGGCCATAAAAGTTTATTTTATGGTGACCAGTTTGGTTTAGTGAATGCTGTCTCTGAAAGAGTGGTCGTGGATTCCTGCACAGTACAAATATTTGTATAGAGGACATAAAGGGAGCGACCTATCATCTTTTCTCTCCAAGCCAACCTCACCTGACCGTGGTATAGGTATCCTGTCGAATAGTAAACAAGGCGCATTCAACCGACTGGCAGTATAACCATCACAATTTGAAGGCATAGCCAAATACCACAGGCTGATGACGGGCAGCAGCGTCACCAGAGCGAGAAGCTACGGCCTACGATTGCCAACCGGCCTTTATTTTTTTTTTAAATAGTAGCTCGACATAATGGCTTCCCTACGCCTAATGTAAAGCGAAAGAGAAGCCCAAGTCACTGTGACAACTGGCAAGTAACTGGTTAGTTACCTGTCAGTTGCCACTGCCACGCCGGCCCAACCCTAACCCCCCACGAGCTCCGGAGACCCTACTCACCTCTCGCCTGAGAAGTTTGCCCTAAGTGGTGAACAACTGGAGAGGCCTATGTCCAGCTGTGGACTGTAATAGGCTGATGATGATGATGGCGAACATTTGTGAGCATGAACATGTCTGTTGTATTGGGAGATTGGCTTCGTCAGTCAGTGAATGCGAATTTTTTATGCGAGAGGCGGCAGACGAGCATGTATGATGCCTGGTGGTAAGCAGTCGACACCGCCCATAGACACCCGCAACTTTAATTGAGTTATATTTGTGGGCAGCTGTTGTAAGAAGACGAATTTCTTTTTCAATGAAATGAATGAAATTAAAAATGATTATTTCGGATCACATAATCCCTATGTGTTAGTATACATCTTATCAAACTATGTTAGTAGACTGTTAATATTAGAATTCACACAAAAAAATAAAAAAATTTAAAAATAGGTCCTTAAACTACTAAGAGTGACCATTACAAAAAAGAGTAATTATTCCCCGTGATAGATTTAAAGTCAAGCCGGTGCGAGGTAATAGCAGGGTGCTATACCTATACATTTAACCCTATAGATGTATGCTTTACGATTTTTTGTAGTTTTGCGTGTAGGTTTCGTGGAGGGCGCGGTGAACAATAGAGTCGAGTGCGTTGCGGATCTGATCTGACCAACGTTGAGTTGCGACCACGAGGCTTTTTCCCATCTATACTTTCGGCCATAACAAGTATATTGAGGTTCTCACAATCTTCCCTCATCATCATCATCAGCCTATTGCAGTCCACTGCTGGACATAGGCCCCTCCAGTTGTTCGCCCCCTAGGGCAAACTTCTGGAGGATATACCTACCCATAATAGCCAAGCTGGGCAGGCGGGTTGGCGATCGCAGGGCGTAGCTTCTTGCTCCGATGACGCTGCTGCCCGTCATCGGCCTGTGGTATTTAACTACGCCTTCTATCGTGATGGTTTTGCCGCCACCATTCGGTTTGCCAGAGCCTCGTTTGTTGTTCGGCAGGATGCACCTGTGGGGGGTGGCGTGGCGTGGTGATGGGGTGTAGTAGGTATAGATTAATGGTACCTGATGATGTTGATGTCGGGGTTTCGTGTGCGGAGGTAGAAGTAAACTCGACGCACACTCAATAGTCTTTAATCAACACCAAATACAATCGTCACACAAATCACAGCACAAACGTCCACAGAAAAGAAGGAGTACGGAAGAAAACAGATAGAAAGTTCAGATACACAGTAATTACGAATAGATTCACCAAATTGTTTATGAGCTAATCGCGCGTGCGTGTAGCTATTGCAAAACTGTCTGCACTGTCAATCACCGTCACAGGTGTGACGCGTGTGCGTAAGCGAGCCGGGAGATGCGCCGGCGCACGGGTCCGCGCAGGACAACAGATAGGTTTATCGATGCATCGACTGCGCGGCTCCAATGCACACGCTCGGCTGAACTACGAATAATATTGACGTTGTAATATGGTTTTGTTTTTATTGTGTTTATTTATTATAGTTATTGTGATTAGTGTGTAAGTGTAAATAGTTAGATTTAGTGTTTAGTTTTAATTGTAAATAATATTAATAAATGTAAATAAATATTAATATGAATTTAAATATTTTATAGACATAAATATATATACATGTAAATATGATATGTGGGTTCCCCACATCACTCCCCCCAGAGACCGTCATGGGCGATAATAATCTGGAAATCGTACAACACGACCTGATCTAGTTTTTACCCGACTGCCAAAGAGGGAGGGTAATGTTATGGTTATCACAGTGTCCTGATCTGGTGTAGTATGTAAAGTTGTACTGGGAATTGGATCAGGAGTGGGGATAGTTGACTTGGGAGAAGAAGTGGGAACGGATATGTAAGTAGGAAAAGGATTTGGTACGGGAGTAGGGTCGGACAGTATATAGGCTGGTTTAAGTCGGTCTATAGTTACTGTGACAGGTTTGCCCTTGACCAAAATCTTGAAAGTTTTGTCACTTCTCTCGAGAACTTCGTAGGGACCGGAGTAGGGAGGCATTAAGGCACCTCGCAATGCATCGTCCCTTAAGAAAACGTGACTCGATGTATTTAAATCTTTGTAAATAAAAATTTTATCCTTACTGTGACGCGCAGCGGGGGATGGAGTAAGCTTTGCTGCAAAGTGGCGTAGGCGAGTGGTGAAATCCGAAAGGTCGGTGGAATCCAGTGCAGTCGCTTGGAGAAATTCTCCGGGCAGACGTAAGGGTTCGCCGTAAACCAGCTCTGCAGAGGAAGCTTGGAGATCCTCTTTGAAGCTGCTGCGTATGCCCAAAAGAATTAAGGGCAGTTGGTCAACCCAGTTGCAGTCAGCATGACACATTATGGCCGCTTTTAGCTGTCGGTGGAATCGCTCCACAAGCCCGTTACACGCTGGATGATATGCGGTGGTTCGACGGTGTTTGAATCCGATCATTTTTCCAAGATATTGGAAAAGTGTGGATTCGAACTGTCGTCCGCGGTCGGTGACTATATCTGTTGGACATCCAAATCTGGATATCCACGATATTAATGCCTTACCGACGGTTTCCGCAGTCATGTCAACCATTGGGGTAACCTCTGGCCAGCGTGTGAAGCGATCCACGACTGTTAGGCAGTACCTATTGCCTTGTGATATAGGCAAGGGGCCTATAATGTCCATGTGTATAAATGCGAAGCGAGCGCGGGGTAAAGCGAACGTGCCAAGAGGAGACGACACGTGTCGGTTCACCTTAGAACGCTGACATGCAATGCATTTCAGGGACCAGTCTCGACAGTCTTTACGCACGCCAGGCCAGACGAATCGTTCAGCCACTAACTTAGCGGTTGCGTTAGCGCCTGGGTGACTAAGGCTATGAAGGCTGTCGAAAAGTTGTTTCCTCAAAGGTTTAGTGACGAAAGGTCTAGGTGTCGCTGTACTAACGTCACAGTAGACCTCCGTGTTGGAACCTTGTGGAATTAACTTCTTGAGGCGGAGTGAGGAGTCACCGCTGAGGAGTTGTGTCAATTCCGGGTCCACAGCTTGAGATGAGGCGAGACGTTCGTAATCGATAGGTATCTGCAGTTCATCGACGCGTGACAATGTATCGGCAACGACATTGTCTTTGCCCGAAATGTGTCGTATGTCGGTAGTGAACTGAGATACATAATCGAGATGACGATACTGACGAGGCGAACAGTTAATTTTCCTCTCGTGGAAAGCGAAACTGAGCGGCTTGTGGTCAGTATATACCACGAAGTGTCTGGCCTCAAGCATGTGGCGAAAGTATTTGATACTTTCGTAAATGGCCAACAACTCGCGATCATACGGGGAGTACTTCTGTTGAGAAGGGCTCAACCTGCGAGAAAAGAACGCGAGAGGTTGCCATAAGCCATCTTTCAATTGCTGCAATACAGCACCCATAGCTAGGTCGGACGCATCTGTTACCAGAGCGAGTTTAGCTTTAGAGTCGGGGTGTGCCAGTAAAGCAGCATTGGAAAGGCTGTCTTTACATTGCTCGAAAGCAAGTAGGGACTCACCAGTAAGGTTAACCGGGTGGGACGCCTTCACCGAACCTGTAAGTAAGGAGTTTAGGGGGGCCTGGATCTTGGCAGCGTGTGGAAGAAATCGCCTGTAAAAATTGACCATCCCTAAAAACCTTCGCAGTTCTTTCACGGTCTTCGGTGCAGGGAAGTCTCTGATGGCATCGACCTTGGATTCCAGAGGTTTGGTGCCAGTTTCCGAGATCCTGTAACCTAAAAACGTTACTTTGCTAGCTCCGAAGATACACTTTGAAGTGTTGACGAGCATACCGTATTCCTTCATGCGGGAGAAGAGGAGCTGGAGGTGGACCTCATGTTCTGCTGCGGATTTTGAAAACACTAAAAAATCGTCGAGGTAACAGTAGCAGAAATCGAGCCCTCTGGTCATTTCGTCGACGAAACGCTGGAATGTTTGTCCCGCATTTCGTAGCCCGAAGGTCATATACGGGAATTCATATAGACCAAACGGGGTAGTGATGGCAGTCTTCTTTATATCGTCCTGAAATACTGGGAGCTGATTATAGGCCTTCACTAAGTCTATCGTGGAGAAGACCTTACATCCAGACAAGGCATGAGCAAAGTCATGGATGTGTCGTATGGGATAACGGTCTGGTATAGTGCGAGCGTTGAGTAACCTATAATCGCCGCATGGTCGCCAGCCGTTATCTTTCTTGGGCGCCAGGTGCAAAGGCGAAGCCCAAGGACTGTCAGAGGGACGAGCAGTACCATTGTTCAGCATAAGTTGAAATTCCTGCTTGGCTATTTTCAATTTGTCAGGAGCTAACCTACGAGGAGTACATGAGATAGGAGGACCTGGAGTAGTACGGATGTAGTGTACTGTGTTGTGTCTGGGTGTTGTGAGAGTACCTGATGGACGGGTGATTTCAGGGAATTTAGATAAAATGTTATGATACCTAGTGTCGCCCGTCAATACTTTCACAGAACAGACATTTACATCATTAGCGATAGAAGCAGTTGATGACAAATCGGTAACACTATCCACAAGGCGCTGCTTACGACAATCAACAATTAAATTATAAAAGCTTAAAAAGTCTACGCCTATAATTGGCTTTGTTACATTAGCTACAATAAAGCGCCAAGGAAAACTACGCCTTAAGCCTAGGTTTAAATCTAAGTTAATGTACCCGTAAGTGTCTATAGCTGTTACGGACTGGCCGCAAGGCGGCCAGCCTCCTTATTTATTACTTTTTTCTTTTTCTTTTTTTTTTTTTTTTTTTTTTTTTTTACCGGGCTCAAAAGAGAAATAAAAATATAATATAAAAATAAGAAATTACAGAAAATAAAATGGCACGCACACCGCGCACGACCGCTAGCAAAGCAACAGACAGCAAGATTTTTATAACAGAAGAAGAACGAGAATATTTAAAATTGAAAAAGAAAAAAGTAATAAATAAGGAGGCTGGCCGCCTTGCGGCCAGTCCGTAACAATAGCACTACCATTTGCGGCACTAAGCTGGTAACCAGTCTTTGTACGACGTTCACGAAGCGCGGATCGAGGGTAGACGCATAGGTCACTACCGGTGTCTACCAAAAATCTCAGTTTCGTACCGCGGTCTGTGACGAAGAGGCGACCTGAAGAGGCGTGGCAATCACCAGTTGCCATTAGCGACTGCCGGTGGAGTTTCCCGCCTTCTTGTAGTCGCACGGCTTGATGCAGCTGCGGGCCTGGTCTCCGAACTTGGCATGGTACCAACAAGTAGGGTACTTGCGGTAGCTGGAGTTGGATCTGGACCGCTGACGTGAATTCGAAGCACGTCGTCGAGGTCTGGATCTGATGCTGGAACAGTGGCCTGAGCGAGTGTGTTCCTCAAGCTTCAGGGTGAGACGTTCCACCATCTTCTTCAGCTCTGCTATCTCGCTGGATTGGCTCGCGTTCTGTGCAAAGCTCGCTGAAGTGGCAGCGACGTTGCAGGGTGAGGTGATCTCCTGGATTCGGTCGGCGAGGTCGGAAAGTTGTTCCAAGGAGTGGGTTGGTTGAGAAGCTAGTACAGTCTGGATACTATGAGGCAGACGGTTGCACCAGATCGTCTGAATAAACTCCTCTGGAACGAACGGGCCAGCTAAGTCTTGCAGGTGTCGGAGGAATTGGGAAGGTTTCCGGTCACCAAGTTCCTCATGGACAAGTAGCTGACGGACCTTCTTCTCCTGCGATGCTGACAAGCGCTTGATGAGCTCGGTCTTAATTTTCGTATAGCGATTCTCGGCCGGGGGATTCAAAATGATATCCTTTACAGACTTGGAATGTTGAATATTCAAGTTGTTGATAACATTCATAAACTTTACCGCGTCTTTAGTGATTTCATTGGCTTTCAAATTGGCCTTCCAAAAGCGCGAACCATATCTCCGGTTCATCCGGGTCAAAAGGTGGCACTCGAAGAAAATGACGTGTCGTGCCGGAATCCGTTTCTGATACAGTGGAAACGCGCACTTTTTTATTTCTCGTCGTGACGTTTCTTCTACCCCCGTTTTCGTTCTCAGAATCATAAGATTTTGCAGGATCTGAACTGGCCATCTTCGTGTTCTCGGGGTCACCACTGTAGGGGTGGCGTGGCGTGGTGATGGGGTGTAGTAGGTATAGATGAATGGTACCTGATGATGTTGATGTCGGGGTTTCGTGTGCGGAGGTAGAAGTAAACTCGACGCACACTCAATAGTCTTTAATCAACACCAAATACAATCGTCACACAAATCACAGCACAAACGTCCACAGAAAAGAAGGAGTACGGAAGAAAACAGATAGAAAGTTCAGATACACAGTAATTACGAATAGATTCACCAAATTGTTTATGAGCTAATCGCGCGTGCGTGTAGCTATTGCAAAACTGTCTGCACTGTCAATCACCGTCACAGGTGTGACGCGTGTGCGTAAGCGAGCCGGGAGATGCGCCGGCGCACGGGTCCGCGCAGGACAACAGATAGGTTTATCGATGCATCGACTGCGCGGCTCCAATGCACACGCTCGGCTGAACTACGAATAATATTGACGTTGTAATATGGTTTTGTTTTTATTGTGTTTATTTATTATAGTTATTGTGATTAGTGTGTAAGTGTAAATAGTTAGATTTAGTGTTTAGTTTTAATTGTAAATAATTTAATAAATGTAAATAAATATTAATATGAATTTAAATATTTTATAGACATAAATATATATACATGTAAATATGATATGTGGGTTCCCCACACACCACGGGCAGGTGAGGATGGCTTGGAGCGAAAAGGTCGCTCCCTTACCTAGCCCTATGAGACAGTCTTTCCTATGTGACTGAAGTATTATAGATGTCTGTATAGGTACACAGATGACGGTCGTGAAGAGATTCTTAGTTCCCACATTATGGAGACGTTTGTCTGAAATGCTGACTTAGGAATACAAAACACTTCTCAAAATACACAATGTACCTACTACATAATTAATGTGCTTACAGGCTCCATGCCTCATTTGGTAGTGACCTCTGCCTTCTGAGCCAAGGGTCGTGGGTTCAATCCCCGCACAGTACAAACATTTTAGTGAATTAGACATGTCTGTGTATTTTTATTTTTTATTCATTGGTATGTTTAAGATTTATTTATTTACAAAAAGAAAAAATCCAATTAAGTTTATCAGTTGTCTAGTACCCATAGTACAAGCTTGGGGGTAGGTGGCGCTGTGTGGCCCAGGGTGTTATGTCTTGGGGTATTTATTTATTAATTCTACACTTGAGATCCTTTAATTAAGTTTAAAGTGTTCAGTGCAACTCATCTCAAAGTTACTTACCTACTAAAGACCTATTAAAAACTCATTAGGCTGTTTACCGAAATAGGTACGACCCTCGTTTCTAATGCATTTATATTTAAAAACTTTATATGAAAGGTAAAGTACTAACTAATTACTGTAATTATGAGATGACCTACTCGTTATGTTGAAGTTCATAGATTTTAACCTGAACCATCTGATATTAACATTTAATTGGACTCAGGAGAGATACGAGTATGTTTAAAGGTTCGCCGCGTCAAAAGGTAAGGTGTGATAAGTTGAGTCTTAATTTGTGGGTAATTAATTAATTGACCACAAAATAAAGTAAGCGAAGAGTACGTGTATTGTATGTATAAACTAGCTGTGCCCGCGACTTCGTCCGCGTGGAATATAGAGTTTCATCCCCTATTTTATCCCCTTGGGGGTAGAATTTTTTAAAACCTTTCTTAGCGGATGCCTACATCATAACATCTACCTGCATGCCAAATTTCAGGCCGATCCGTCCCGTGGTTTGGGCTGTGCGTTGATAGGTAGATCACTTTGTTAGTCACCTTTGAGTTTTATATATTAGAAGAAGAAGAAAGAAGAAGATGAGTGTACAAAGTAAAATCCTTACACGCTGCATGCAAGTAAGGTTTTTTCTTATTGATTACGATGCGGTGACGATGAAGCGGCCATCCGCTTCATCCGGGGTGAGAGCCATCTCTCACCCCTTAAAATTTAGGCAGCATCGCTGAGGCCCCCCCCCTGCAGCTGTCCTGCCCCCTTTTAAGAGAGGTAGGGCATAGCGAATCTTCGCTCGTATTGAGCTGCCCGTACGGGGAAGGACCTCCACCCTATAGAATACCGCAACCAAATGACCTCCGGGTCGTGTTTCTGCTGGTGAGTAGGGTCTCTGGAGCGGTAGGGCAACTGACAGCTAACTAACCAGTTACTTGCCAGTTGTCACAGCGACTTGGGCTTCTCTTTGGCTTTCCATCAGGCGTAGGGAAGCCATTATGTCGAGCTACTATAAAAAAAAAACAGCTATGCTGAAAAACGCCCTACGGATCTAAGTTTGAGGTGGAAAAACGACCATGCGATCAAGGAAAACCGATCAGGGACTCGTGTAGCGCCGAAGTATACGGCCGTATCTCTGCCTACTTTAGCCAACCGTAGATAACTAGTAGCCGGCTTTCCTGGTCCGGGGGCAAATACACCTAGCCCCAGTTTCCGGGGAGCGAGGGTATGCTCCCCGGAAGTGTAGCTGCACACACGAAGATGGGGTGATCCTTCTTTTTTAGAGGGGAATGCATTAGGCACCTTCATGCCGTCTCTGGGGGGAGGCGGCATGGTGTGTGGGACTCACACCTCCCAAAAAGGGAGGGCATAAATCCCCCTGTGTCGCCAGTGGGCAGCGAAGCATACGGCTACATCCCTGCCTGCCCTGGCCAGCCGCAAATGATAAGCGGCCGGCACTTCTGGTCCGGGGAGGGCAAATACCCCTGCCCCCGGATCCGATGGGGTGATCCTATTCTAAGTGCGCAACCCACACTATATCGTTCAACCATATTTAAACGTACGTAAAGCGCACATCTTCTTACATAAATCTGATCCTAAATAAGCCGTACAATCCGTTTACGTTAAAACACGCCATACACTATAGACCTTCCATGAATAATTCACGGAGACTACCAATAACTTGCTGTTTTAAAAGTAAAATCTTAAACCGGCTCTCAAAGAGTGTTGACGTCACATTTGCTTTAAGAGTAAACCAGAAACAGGTCTTCATATAGCTGGAGTGTTGGGGGCTGGTGCAAGTGAGAAGGTATGTGTGATGTAAGTATGGTGGCTATGCGAAAAGAGGGTGGAATTGACCATAATCGCCACGTTGGGTTGCGGTGTTGGTGACGTATTGCGCAAGATGGCTGGCAAGTTCTAGATGCGAGAGGCCCAAGATCAAGAAAAGTGACAAACAATTGGAGAGGCATATGTCCAGCATTAGAGTGCGAACGGCTGATTATGATTGATTCAAAAAGGGAGGTGCTATAAAAAAATAAACAACAATAAATAACCCCTAAGACATGCCACGCTGGGCCACACATCGCCATCTAGTCCCAAACTAACCTGATGCTTGTACTATGGGTACCTACTAGACAACTCATAAACTTACTTAGATACAATTTCTTTGTAAATAAATGCATATTATGCATAGATAACAGACCAGACCCAGACCAGTACAAACAGACATGGTCATGCGTACAAAATGTTTGTACTGTGCGGGGATCGAACCCAGGACCCTTGGCTCAGAAGGCAGAGGTCACTACCAAAATTAAGAGCCATCGAGCCAGTCCATTTAATCTTGACCAACCGCGAGCGGCGTTCAATGTGTTGTCGGTATCAGAGTGAGTTTTTAATATTAAGGGAAGTTTTATTATCTTGCCCCAAACAAGCTTCGGCTAAGTTTGGGGCTATATGGCGATGTGTGGCCCAGAGTGGCATGTCTCGGGATATTTATTTAAATCTTTGTACGTTCGTTCACAACTTGCACCAATCTTAAATAACGTCACCGTGGTCCCTTGGGAACATCTTATTTAAGCGACTCAAGTGATGTGCTAGGGATTACTCCTTGAATTCCGTTCAATATTCTAATGGTTTAAATATCGTTGTCAATACTAATAGACGTATACTTATATTTTGTTCTGATTGAAATAAAAATTAATTCATCCTCTTAGCGTTGTCCCGGTTTGTGCCTCTAGGCCCAGGGTCTGCTTTGACCATGATCCTAGATTTAGCGAGTCTGGTTATTACATTGAAGCGACTGCCATCTGACCTTCGTAACCCTCAGTAAGAGGAACCAGACAAATTTGGATCATGGTTACACATTCAGAATTAAACTGAATGTGCAGGATTCCTCACGATGTTTTCCTTCACCGCTAAGCTAGTGGTATAATTCCACACATAGATTTTTGCAAATCCAGAGGTGCGTGCCCCGCGCGGATTCAAACCGACGACCTCACGTGTGTCAAGCGACGATCTTACCACGAGGCTACCACGGCTCGGCTGAAATAAAAAATAATTATAGGTTTTAATTCGGTCTGTAAACGGTTTCTGGATTAAGAGAAAGAGTACCCCATCACATCCTGTGGGTGTAGTAGTAGACGACTAAGGGAATATCAGGGAACGAACAGCAGCGTTTACCTGGATAGGCTCGTAACCAGTGGCGGCTGGTGGTGCACTTTACTAAAATATTAAAATTAGTAAAAAAAACCCGCTTACTTACACTTTATGCAATTGGCATAAAATATGTTTATTTTTATTTTTTTAATACATTAAATCAAAGCGACGACATATTTCTGAAGCGAAATGTTCAATCACCTATTTATTAAAATCGGGTATTGTTTGTATAATTTTTAAAAAAGTGCGATAATGTTAACAAACAATTATTAACGCGTCACACAATGAGATTTCAATCATGGCTGCCGGTTGGCATGGTAACAGTGTGGGTGCAACCACACCGTAGCACGAGGTCCGTCTGGGGAACACCCTATTGCTTCCCGGAAGGGGTAAGGGCATTTGCCCTCCCCGGACCAGGAATGCCGAACGCTTGTCTTCTGCGGCGGGCCAGGACATGCAGGGATGCGGCCGTATGCTTCGGCGTCGCCCGTGTCCCTGCAACTTGCTGCCCACTGGCGACACAGGGGGATTTAGTGGGTATACCCTCCCATTTCGGGAGGTGTGTCCAATGGATCCAGAGTGTGTCTTGTTGTTTATTTTAATTCCTTTTATTCAATAATAATTAATTAATAGCGACTGACAATAGCAATACGATATCCTATACACAGGCACACGTATGTGTATACATACCCAACATAAACGTGCACAAGCCTGCGTGGAGTCAAGCTGAGCTTTTGCAAACAGTCTCAAACAATTTATGAAGCTATTTACGTCAAAATATCGTGTTAACCGGATAGTTAAAAGTTCTATAGCCGCTAGGTTTGCGCATAATTTAGTTTGATACGCTTCACTGCGGGTTACTGTACTGTTATATTCTTTGTCGATTTATTTTGTTGCTTTTTGACCACCTCAGGGGACAAATGGTTAGAGCGTTGTAGCCTCAAGCGGGTTATCTACAAAAGGGTAGAAAGATATAAATTTACTACTACTTTATACATAGGTCCTAATAAGATTCTAAAGAATGTAAATATTTATCAAAGCAATTAGCAAAAGCATAATTTACAGATTAAGCCAACTAAATTAACTAAGTTACTTAATCAACAGGTTCCTTTTTTATAGTAGCTCGACATAATGGCTTTCCTACGTCTGATAGAAAGCGAAAGAGAATCCCAAGTCGCTGTGAGAACAGGCAAGAAACTGGTCAGTTACCTGTCAGTTGCCACCGCCATGCCGGCCCAACTCTAAATCCCCACGAGCTCCGGAAACCCTACTCACCGGCAGAAACACGACCCGGAGGTCATTTGGCTGCAGTATTCTATAGGATGGAGATCCTTCCCCGGACGGGCGGCTCAATTTGAGCGAAGATTCGCTATGCCCAACCTCTCTTCTTATTTCCGCGCCGTAGCAAAGTTGAATTCTCAGTTTATTTTTACGACAAAGTTACTGGATACTGCACTCAGGCATTACCTAGTTTATTCCAGAATTCTTGCTAAGATTCCCTGTCTTGTCTGACCCGTACAATGAAGTATGCACAGGCTATTCCACCGCTGCACTGATTCGTAAACTAAAATGTGTATACGGAAACTTGGGATCCATTCTTTGTTTGCTGTTTTCGACGTGGCTTATTTTGTTTCTGAAGTGAATAAATAACCGAGGCGGTATGACCATCACAATTGAAGGCGTAGCTAAATACTACAGCACGATGACGGGCAGCAGCGTCACCGGAGCGAGAAGCTACACCTTGCCATCGCCAAACCGCCTGCCCATCGAGGCGATTATGAGTTTAACCTCCAGATGTTTGCCCTAAGTGGCGAATAACTGGAGAGGCCTAAGTCCAGCAGTGGACTGTAATAACCCAAGACATGCCACGCTGGGCCACACAGAGCCATCTAGCCCCAAACTAAGCCGAAGCTTGTACTATGGGTACTAGACAACTGATAAACTTACTTAGATACTTTTTTTTTTTTGTAAATAAATACATATTATACAAAGAAAACACCCAGACCAATACAAACAGACATGTTCATGCACACAAATGTTTGTAATGTGCGGGGATCGAACCCACGACCCTTGGCTCAGAAGGCAGAGGTCACTACCAATTGAGCCACCGTGCCTGTCAAAGGCTGTGGCGATCAAAACTTAGACTTAAACTTAGATCAAAGGCGAGTGGACTGTAATAGGCTGATGATGATGACTGAGGTCTCTTGTCCACGTCACGTAAAGCGTGTTAGCCGTAGGTACTGTTACTACTGAATAATCATGACGGTTGGACAACGTGGCCTTAGGCCTAGGCCTAGTAGTGTAGCCCCGAAAGGGGGGGGGGGATGACTCTCATCAGCGTCACCGGAGCGAGAAGCGTGGCGATTATGGTCTCCAGATGTTTGCTCAAAGCGAACAACTGGTGAGGCCTATGTCCAGCAGTGGACTGCGATAGGCTGATGATGATGATGACATCACATTATTACAACAACAAATAAAACAAAAAACAAACCATAATTATTATACAACTTTTTGCAACGTAATTCTCAGTTTAAATCCTATTCTGCAGATAACAGGGTAATTTCGACTCGCCACGTCGTTCTCGTTATTGCAACAATTTCTTAAATCACCAATAGTTACGTTAATAGCTTTCGAAGTTTGTTTTTTCCGATAGGGATGGCGATAGTCCTACCTCTTTAGACCTCTTGTCCGATCCGACCTTTCAAGGTCTAATAGGTCAGGTAGATTTCAAAGGATTGTTTGAAATTAGGTTCTGTTTTTGTACATTTAAAACGTATTTTTATGACCCAAGACGTAGCAGGCTGGGCCACACACCGCCATCTAGCCTCGAACTAAGCCGAAGCTTGTACTACGGGCACTAGAGAAGTGATAAACTTATTTAGATACTTTTTTGTAAATAATAGAATAGAATAGAATAGAATAGAATATCTTTATTTGGTACACACAAAATATACAACAATTAGGAACTTATTAAAACTAAAGTACCAAAATGGTCCCCGCTCAGTATAAGGCCGCGACGAGGTATACCTACGTCACGACCACTGGTATTCTGCGGAGCCAGTTTTAACTTAAAATTACTAAGATAACTAAGAAAATAAAAACATAAACAACGGACGGTAGCAGTAGTAAAACGATAACATTAATAAAACATTCAGTGTTGTACAATTATTATGACTTTGGAGTAACATAAAATACAAGACAATAACAAGTAAAGGCCATGTATTAAGTTTACCTATTGATAACGAAGAAAAAATAAAAAATGTTTCCTGTAAAATAATCAGTAAGAATAATATAATATATAGGATAATAATAAATAAGTAAAAATAAACAAATATTTATGTATATAAATAATAAATAAATAAATAACTACATATTATACATAGCAAACACCCAAATCAATACAAACGGACATGTAAATGCCTACAAATGGTTGTACTGTGTGGAGATCGAACCCACAACCCTTGGTGCAGAAGGCAGAGGTCACTACCAAATGAACCATCGGGTCAGCCTAAGTTTTGTATTATGTTCCCAAAGTTCAAATTAAGTTCACCAAAAGTAGCATACCGTAGCCATTGAATTAAACTGTTATTTTTTTCCCGCTTAATTCGTAAAAGTTTATAATCCGATGCAAAATTGAATTATTAAAAAAAACCAAGCTCTCTTATATTCGTAAAACGTTTATTCCACCAAAACCGCCAGTAATAATTGAAAGATATTAATTTTTAAAATTCAATCAGAACAATCACAGTTTTCGATTGCAGTGTCGAATCAGATATCCGCCACGAACAAAGTCGCGCGGCCGGCCACTGCGGAATATTACATCGGCATTCCGTACCTACGACTCAGCGTTTTATGGAGCTAAAACTTTATACCGACTTTCCGCATATAAATCCCTTTCAATACACTTCCTAACTTACAATACGAGTTTACGACATATTCATGTTATGATCCAGCGGGAGTCGAGTTATGACGTCCAAAAGGTAATAATATAAAAAATCGTCGTCGCAGCGTATAGTGGATTCGATTCCCGATCACGCTCCGCACAGAATTATTGAGTGGGGGCCGACTGACCGGTGTTACTCGGTCGTAAAAGAAGAATGACGGCTCAATCTTGGTGACGCATAGCCGTTTGTAATGTAATGGCTCGGCTTTCTTAGGCGTAGCCCTGTAAAATATTGAAGGGGGTGGATCCAAGGGCATTGAGAAGGAATCGAAACGGAGAGCGCCGGTGGTCTAGTGGTCAAATGTGCATTTGACGATACACCCGTGAAATTACTCGAAATCTCTCGCGTTTCCGGATCAGTCACTGCATAGTATATAGGGATGTAAGGAAGCGAACTGTCATCTTTTCGCTCCTAGCAAATCTCACCTGCCCGTGATGTATACCTACTGCCGAATAACAAACGAGGCGCTGGCAACCGACTGGTGGCGAATTAAAGGAGACCTACGTTCAGCAGTGGACGGACCTGTCGATTTATTGATTACTGTACTACTATTAAAAGAAACTTTTTTTTATAGTAGCTCGACATAATAGCTTCCCTACGCCTGATGGAAAGCGAAAGAGAAGCCCATGTCGCTGTGACAACTGGCAAGTAAGTGGTCAGTTACCTGTCAGTTGCCACTGCCATGCCGGCCCAACCCTAACCCCCACGAGCTCCGAAAACCCTACTCACCGGCAGAAACACGACCCGGAAGTCATTTGGCTGTGGTATTCTATAGGGTGGAGGTCCTTCCCCGGACGGGCAGCTCAATTCGAGTGAAGATTCGCTATGCCCGACCTCTCTTATACAAATATGCAAAGATAATACGCCTCGAAATCAAATTTTACCTTTATTTAGTTTTCCATTATTACAGAACAATATTGCAGTTCAATGTTCTTAAACAAATTCGATGAAAAGCCAATTTCGTTTCTTGAGAGAGAATTTTAATACAACTATTTATAAAAGAAGCTCTTCTTATTCTTTACTTAACGAATATTGTCTTCTGTCGTTGAACTTGTTGTACATAACTTAAGCTAGGCTTAAAAGTAATCACAGTAAAAACTGTGGGGAAATTTTAATTTTATCTTAAGCTGAGGAAATTTAAGTTTACACCTAGCTTTGCAGTTTTAATTCCTGGGATGTGCATCGAGCTTGGAAAGAAAAGATTGTTGTATGTAGGTACCTAAGATAGTTATGTTTAGAGCTATAATCCTAGTGAGCGGATGATCTTAAGTATTCGAACATGATTCCTGGTCGGATCAATTTAATATTCAAGTTAAATAAATAGAACCCAAGACATAAAACCGGAAGCCACACCTACATAACAGCATTTTTAGCGAAAAAAAACCGACTTTAATATGGTGACAATGGGACCAACAAATCGGTTCACGATTCAACAGTCGAATTGAGAACCTCCTCCTTTTATTGAGTTTGGTTAAAAATGTACACCTTTATAAATGTAATAAAAACAGTGATCATGAAAGCTTAAAACTGTTTATTATAGGGCTGTCCACAGTGCTTATAATATTACCAACTTTAATAGGAAAATTAACGGGACTTAGTGCTATTGTATCACTTGAGAGACAAACGTATGATAGACAATTCTGTGAACGTTTGATAATTAAACCTTAATTAACGGTATTTTAAAAAAAAACATTTATTTCTGCAAATAGATTCACGAGTATCTAATACTTTTGCATGTCAGACTTTTTTCTTACTAGCACTTCGACATGTGAAGCGAGATGAGAAGAATCGTCGAATAAATTAAAGTCTAAATGTATTTTTTAAAATACCCGAAGTAAACCGAGGGCGATTGGCTAGTTTAGAATAATTTGTGTTTGCACTTTAAAGTTTGTAGAATTTACATTTAAAAGTCCAATGACCTTTTCTACGAACAAGTTAGAGAGTTTGTTAATCACTGGGTAGTAGTGGACAGTAGCTAATTACAACTAGCTAATTTAGTACTACACGTGTAAAACCGAAACCATTTTAAAGCTAGTTGTTACTTGATGTCGACAACATGAGGGACTATTTAAGTTTTGCATATATCTATATATCTTAACTAATATTATAAAGCTGAAGAGTTTGTTTGTTTGTTTGTTTGAACGCGCTAATCTCAGGAACTACTGGTCCGAATTGAAAAATTATTTTTGTGTTGAATAGACCATTTATCGAGGAAGGCTTTAGGCTATATAACATCGCGTTGCAACTATTAGGAGCGAAGAAATAATGGAAAATGTAAGAAAAACGAGGAAAAAATAACTATTCCACGCGGACGAAGTCGCAAGCACAGCTAGTAGAAACATATAGGGGATGTAAGGGAGCGGCCTATCATCTTTTCACTCCAAGCCAACCGTACTTGCTCGTGGTGCATCCTTTTTTTCTTTTTTAGATGGGAATGCATTAGGCACCTTCAAGCCGTCTCCGGAGGGAGGCGGCATAATGTGTGACTCACACCTCCCGAAATGGGAGGGCGTACCCACTAAACCCCCCTGTGTGGCCCATAGGCAGCAAGTCTTGCTGCCTACTGGCGACTATTGCGGGTTTAGTGGGGTTTTTTTTTTATGCAAGAGGCGGCAGACGAGCAAATGTGATGCCTGATGGTAAGCAGTCGACACCGCCCATGGACACCCGCAACTCAAATCGAGTTTGGGTCGCTGCCGGCCATTTAAATAGGAGTACGCTCGTTTCTTGAAGGCTCCCATGTCGTAGCTGTTCGGAAATACTGAAGCAGAGAGTTGGTTCCACAAAACCGATGCGCAAGGCAAGAAGTTCCTCATAAAGCGTACAGTGGAGGATCGCCAACCATCGAGATGATGAGGATGGAATTGCAATCGATTACGCGTGGTGCGTTGAAGAGTGAAGGGTATTGATCAGGCTCTTGTCTGATCCTCCATAAGTACCTGCCGAAACATCCATGTCCCGTGAGGACCTGGGTCAGCCGATACGTCATCACCCCTTGGTGCATCCTGCCGAATAACAAACGAAGCGCTGGCAACCGACTGGTGAGTTAAGATGCTCACATTAGAAAGTCTGAAGATCTAAAAATAATGAACTTACGACACGAGCAGAGAGACATTTGAGAGAGGTAGGGCACAGCGAATCTTCGCTCGAATTGAGCCCGCCCGTCCGGGGAAGGACCTCCACCCTATAGAAAACCGCAGTCAAATGAATCAGTCGTGTTTCTGCCGGTGAGTAGGGTTTCCGGAGCTCGTGGGGGGTCGGGGTTGGGCCGGCATGGCGGTGGCAACTGACAGGTAACTGACCAGTTACTTCCACAGCGACTTGGGCTTCTCTTTCGCTTTCCATCAGGCGTAGGAAAGCCATTATGTCGAGCCACTATAAAAAAAAAATATTAGGCGTAGACTTAACCTTTAACGTCAAGTTTCTTAACACTAATATTGCTAATAATTATTGCTAATCAGTCAGGTGCTGTAACAAGCAAGGCCCAAACAAAGTAAGCCTAATTCCTAGAAGTCAGCAAGGCCATATGGTTTCTTCCAAAACTTGGTAACCACCGAACACGACCCGAAGTAATTCACTTTCTGAATAATTAAAACGCCAACGGGTTGTTTTAGACTAGGGGCTAGGCATTAAGAAAATTGGAATTAAGTTTAATCTATATAAATTGGGATCTAAGGGAGCGTCATCTTTTCGTTGCAAGCCACCTTCCGTGGTGTTGAATAAAAGACGAAGCTCTGGCAACCAACTGGTGGCAGTATAACCATCATGATTGAAGGCTAACTAAACACCACAGGCCGATGACAGGCAGCAGCATCACTGGAGCGAGAAGTTATACCCTACGAGCTCCAAACGGCCTGTCCAGGGTGGCGATTATAAGTAAATTGTTCAGAAAGAAACATTCCGTTCATGAACAATGGCAGAGGCCCTATGTCCAGCAACGGAATGTTATATCAAGTCGGATATAGGATTATTACAGTAAAATAACCAATAGTGCACTTGTATTCGCGCATACTCTTGTGCACTTTAATATTATTTGTATACTTATTTAATCTCCTTTAAGATTTGTCACTGGGGCCAAATTATTGCCTTACTATTATAATACCTTAAGTATTACATCAATGTCATAATGCCGTCGTTATTCCCGCACCCTTGGACCGGGATAATCCACATTACACAGATGCGTTCCTCAGCCCAACGTGTGTACGTTGTCGTGTGTCTGCTATGCTTGTGCATAGCAGGCGTTTTTATTGCATAGTTGCAAGTTGTGGAATTCGTCATTCTTGTATGTACTTGACATGTAAAGATATTAACCGAACCATTTTAGAAGTGCTTCCCCGTTATTTGTCTTGTATTACATGCCCAGCCAAAACAAACAATCATATAAAGAACATTTATTTTTATTTTGTTTAGGTACTATACATACTTACTTGTTCTTTGTTTGTGCATGTAATTTTGTAATAAAAGTAGTAATGTGATTTTTTTTAATAATTAGGAGCAGAAATATTTTTTTATTTCAGTACATATTTTAATAGCAGATTATTTATATTTTATTATTCCCTGTCAGTCCCTTGGAGTATCACCTTGAAACTTTCTATACACAAGAGATGACTGTCAACTAACTACTTAGAAAGTGGAAGTAAAATTAAATGAGGTTGGAGGGTAAGGTCGCAATGAGGTTTATTATACCCATGAACCACCATGTCATAATTAACACATGGGTATGCTCACCTTGGCCTTAAAACTTAGAGAGGACACGTGGAGCATTCATTAGATCGTAATATGTTAGTAACCTTTAACTAGGGACAAGATAAATTTGTAACACTATATATAAGGGTCATGATGTCTCACAAATTGTCAAAGAAAATTTTCTTTTTTATAAAAAAATGCCCAGTGTGGCGATTTTAGGTAAATTCTCCAGGTGTTTGCCTAAAGTGCCGAACAACTGGACAGGCCTATGTCCAGCAGTGGACTGCGATAGGCTGATGATGATGATGAAAAAAAATACTTTGAATCATTAGAAGTTTTGTTGGATAATAAAGCAATTAATAAATTTAGTTTTGAAATGAGCTTCCCGCCGTATCTTCACAACCTTTTTGAAGGATCAAAAAGGTTATGAAGATGCTGTAATCTTTTGTCGGTGTTGCAGGCGTCTATAGTCTGCGGTAACTATTTAACATCCGGCGGGCCGTAGGCTTGTTTGACAACTTAGAAAAACTCAATCAGTTTTTTTTATTTATTTAGAAAAGAATTAATTTATGCCACACCGCGTTTTAGTACCTTTTGTTTAAGTGCTAAAACAATCGTGTAAGAAGGCATGAGTATCATAGTTTGTTACATCATCAGCCTATCGCAGTCCACAGCTGGACATAGGCCTCTCCAGCTGTTCACCACTTAGGCAAATATCTGAAAGCCTTATCTCGTAACCATAATCGCTGCGCTGAGCGGGCGGGTCGGCGATCGCAGGGCCCGTAGCCCCTTACTCCGGTGACGCTGCTGCCCGTCATGGTATTTAGCTACACCTTCAATCGAGATGGTTACACCGCCATCAGTCGGTTGCCGGAGCCTCGTTTGTTATTCGTTAGGATGCACCACGGGCAGGTAAGGGTAGTTTGGGGCAAATAGATGATAGGTCGTTCCCTTACATACCTAAGGTTACATATGCAAACTAATTTCAAAAGAGTAGATAGAACCCTGATGGGATTAACGCTGAAACGAGGGCGCTAGATCTCCCATTAATTTTCCTATCAAAGTTAGTGAAACTGTAAGTGGTTTGTTCAACATTGATTCAAAAATAGACTGAACTTTCTGCTCCGCTTGTGTATATAGAAAAGGGAATGGTTTTCTATTTATAGAGGGAATCGTAAAGTTGCGTGGGTAGTACAATAGAAAGCCAAAGGGTCGTGGTTTCAGATTCCATTCGAGGAAAACATAGTTTTATTTATAGGAGCATAGTAGTTTGCTGACGCCTTTTGGAAAGCGAAAGAGCCCAAGTCGCTGAGGCAACGTACAAGTAACCAAGTCTTTTGCCTGTTTGTCGCCATCGCCATTTTGGCTTGTAAGCTCTCTCTGGCTACTGGTGTTTTGCGAGTGTGTAGTAGTCGCCAGCCAGGCAGGTATATAACCTAAGACATGCCACGCTGGGCCACATACCGCCATCTAGTCTTAAACTAAGTTGAAGCTCGTACTATGGGTACTAGACAACTGAAAAACTTACTTAGACACTTTTTTTTTGTAAATAAATACATATATATTATTTACTAGCTGTGCCAGCGGCGTCGCACGCGTGGATATCGGGTTTCAAAACTAACGGACTTCCATAAAATGATGCCCAAATCTTAAGTTAGACCTCTAGCAATACATTGGTGAAAACCACATTCAATTCCATGCAGTACTTTTTGCGTGATGCTCAATCAAACATTCAGATAAAAAAATTCTCCCGTTTTCCCAACACTTCCCTTCACTGCTCTGCTCCTATTGATTGTAGCGTGATGAAACGTATCATATAACCTGCACAGGAGTATGATGAATAATTGTACCAAGTTTCGTTAAAACCCGTTGAGTAGGTAATTTTTGTTTCTATAACGAACATACAGACAGACAGAAAGACAGACGGACAGACAGACAGTCAGATAAAAATTTTACTGATTGCATTTTTGGCATCAGTATCGATCACTAATCACCCCCTGATACTTTTTTTGTAAATATATTTTTGAAGCTGAAACGCCTGTGCAAAACTATCTACCTATACCTACTTCACTTAAAAATAAATACTTATAACTACTTTAATTAATAAAAGTACCTAAGCGTAGGTACTTTTAATAATTTTTAATTTGAACGAATATTTTACAATATAACAACAAAAGAAATTCAAATAAACTATTTAAAAACCAAAAGTCGCGCTGGCACGGTTTCTCAATATCAATTATTGTCTGTCAATAAGGTCGATCGCTCTGAACGCATCGACAGCCAAATATTGAATGAAGCTAGCTCTTTTTTTTTTTTTTTTTTTTTTTTTTTTTTTTTCTAAATGACTACGATGATGGCCAGGACGGCCTTGTCATCATCACCGAACTGTTGGGGGAGCGGAAGGCTCTCACCGCTCTCGGACCTCCCGCCTTTTTATACCCTACCGCCGCCGCGACCCGTATCGAGCGCGGCAACCGTTACACAAAAATAATCCTTATAGCATGATTCAGTATTCACGTGCGACGGCGCGATGGCTTATTTCATGTATAAGTTTGGTGTTTCTATACCGATTTCTATGATTCTTTTTTTATTGAATAGGTAATAATGATAACTTTTTTAAATTAGGGATGAATGAGAGTATTATAAACGTAAGAGTAAACAAATATAATCAGAATGCTCCGAACTGCTAAGCTATCAGGAGTTACACGTGTTATTGTGAGTCAACCATAAAAGATAGACATATGCTGTTGCGGGATATTTTTTAGTCAATTTTATGTAAAATATTTCTGTCATACATAATTTCTATGTAACTTTAACCATTAAGGCTGCACACGCGACGGAAGCTTAAAAATGGAGTAACTTCTCCCGTTTTCCCAACATTTCCCTTCACTACTCTGCTCCTATTGATAGTAGCGTGATGAAAAGTACCCTATAACCTGCCCAGGAGTATGAAGAATAATTGTACCAAGTTTCGTTAAAATCCGTCCAGTAGTTTTTGTTTCTATAAGGAACATACAGACAGACAGACAGACAGACAGACAGACAGACAGACAGACAAAAATTTTACTGATTGCATTTTTGGCATCAGTATCGATCACTAATCACCCCCTGATAGTTATTTTGAAAATATATTTCATGTACAGAATTGACCTCTCTACAGATTTATTATAAGTATAGATTATACATTAACAACCTATAAAAATAGCTATGTTCATGAACACAAATGCTTGAACTTTGCGAGAATCGAACCTCGACCCTTGGTTCAGAAGGCAGAGGAATTACCAAATGAGCCATCGAGCCCTATTACCGACTGAAAAGTGGAAATCTCAATACGTGGATGTCGCAAGGGTCGACTTCTTAAGATTTCTCAACCGTTGGTAGAGTTTATCCGCCTGACTCGCGACCAGTGTACTCTCGGCGAAACACCCATTATGTAGCAGAACTTTGGTCGTATTTAGAACAAGTCGGTGTAACGGTAACCCAGTGCTATCTCACAGGGAGTCATGACAGTGGCAACTAACAAGTTATTGATTTGGTTACTGGTCAGTTGTGGCAATGACTTGGGCTTCTCTTTCCACCAGGCGAGAGGAAATAAGTAGGTATACTGTATTACTATAGGTACCTAAAGAAGTTTGCCGGTATAACGCAAACATAATAAATATTTTAAAACTACCGCAAATTTCCCATGAAACCAATATTCAGCGGTTATCTTGACCACGATCAATTAATTATTTAAAAGTGGTCGAAATCAGATACGATTAAAAGCTATAGCACCATTAATTAACGTGAAATATATCCCGTGAAATTCATAATTGATGCCTTGTTATTTCATATTGTACTCGTAGAGTATCACATTTTATTTTTTTAGGAGTGGGGACGAAAAGGTATCTATTATGTACTCCCTGAGATCGCCAACCCGCCTGCCTAGTGTGGCGATTGTAGGTATATCCTCCAGATGTTTGCCCTAAGTGGCGAACTGGAGAGGGCTATGACCAGCAGTGAACTGCAATAGGCTGATAATGATGATGATTAACTGTCTAGCCATCGTGGTTTTTGAAATACAGTATGGTGACTGACATACTGACGAACGGAGAGCGAAGTCTTATGTCCAGCAGTGAACTGCATGAGACTGATGATGATGATTAACTATCTAGCTATCGTGGTTCTTGAAATACAGTATGGTGACGGACATACGGACGAACGGAGAGCGAAGTTTTAGTAATAGGATTTCGTTTTATTCCGAATACAGAACACTAAAACGAGTTCCAATATGCAAATAGGTACTCATTCGTCAATAAAGCATTTTTCCAACCAAATCAGAGAACATCGCACAAAATAGTGACGTAAAAATACACACGATTTCCAATAAATGAATGAACAAAATGAGTCGGAATGAACGAACGAATAAACACGTGAATGTACTGCAATTGAGTTTCAGTTCAAAAAGCGGCGCGCGAAAATTGTTTATTTAAAATTACTTCTCTTTCGTATAAGAGAAATCTAATAACGTTGTCGAAAATGGAATTTGAATATTATGTAATGCGTTACGATTTATTCTGTTTGATGTATCGGAAAGTCGGGTAGAATGGACATTTTATCTCTTCTTGGCTTAGATAAAAAATTTACCTAAAATTTTTTAAGAGCTGAAAGTGCATTTAATTTCCCTGCAAATAGTTACTCAACATTAAAAATATCCTCCCTAAAGTAGAACAATAAATATAAACACCTAAACACGGAATAAACAAAAATATTCATAACTCAGATGTTTATTACACACCAAAACAATAAACATTACAATAAAATACCACATTAATGTACTGTAAAGCTTAAATAGTAGAAACTTTCTACTAGCCAGTGAATACTTAACGATATAAATAACAGAAACATAGCATTCAAGACGATAAACATTGTTTAAAGCTCGATTTAAAATATGGAAGAAACAACGAACAAATTAACATTGTCGTATCGATAAAAACATCGCCAAAGATTTAATCTCACAAATTGTTTGCGAGCAACAATGAAACAACCACTTTGTACGCGCGACAAACGCCACGTAACAAAGAGACATTCCGTTCAGTTCTCATTCGAGGAACGCGAATGAGTGAATGAAACTATTCATTATACACGCCTTAGGGTTAAGTGATACAGTGAACTTGAACATAGTAAAATTAAATCCAGAACGGCATACTACTTTTATTGTATTTCCATAAAACGAATCACACATCAAAGGATGTAAGGGAGCGGCCTATCAGCGCTACAAGCCAACCACACCTGCCCGTAGTGCATCGAAATTCACGAAGATACACAGTTACTGACTTAGATAGAACTAAGAATCATCAACCACGAAGCAGGATTAGCGACTAATAACGATCCGCCCTCGCTTTGCTTCGGGTATTTTAGACTTCTCTTATATAATATGCATGTATATGTCACCGGAAAATAGCAATAATCGTAAGTTGATCAATTTCCTAGGTAGTTGATTAACTTCCGGAAAATAATAAACGGCAGTTGAAATGTATTATTTAACGTATGTATTTTAGTAAATTGATCATTTTACGGGGCCTTGCCGTAAAATCATCCGACGAAGGTGAGGTGAACGTTGATTGGTTCAATGGCTCAGGTGGCGTTATCCCGGCAACCAATCAGGGAACAGTGTATTAAGTTACGGGTAATAGTGCACCGTTAAATAGTACATTGAGCAACGATTGGCCCATTTCAGGACGATTTTACTTGTTTCAAAATCGTAAATTATTAAATGACTGTCAGGCTACCGTAAATTGATCAACTAACTGAAATCCATTGCGTTAAATAATACATTTCAACTACCGTTTGTTATATTCCGAAAGTTAATCAACTACCTAGGAAATTGATCAACTTACGATTCTTGCTATTTTCCGGTGACATATATACATAATAAACCTACCTCTTAAATCACCTCATCTATTAAAAAAACCGGCCAAGTGCGAGTCGGACTCGCGCACGTAGGGTTCCGTACCACTGATTGAATGAAAAAAATTAGGTAATTCGATTTATGATGTTTAAAAAAAAACTACTGTCTAGATTTCATTCAAACCAAATTTCGTTAGTAGTTTACATAGTAATACACATCATATATTTTTTTTAGTTTTATAATGCCCATATTTTAGAAGTTACGGGGGGGGGGGGGGGACATTTTACCACTTTGGAAGAGTCTCTCGCGCAAACTATTCATCTGAGAAAAAAATGATGTGAAAAAAAAAAATTTCGAGTTTCAATTCCATGTATGGGGAACCCCAAAAATTTAGGATTTTTTTTCTGATTTTACTTTAAAATCTTAATGCGGTTAACAGAATACATCTACGTACCAAATTTCACTAATGTAGCTCTTATAGTTTCGGAATAAACTGGCTGTGACATACGGACGGACAGACAGACAGACAGACAGACAGACATGACGAATCTATAAGGGTCCCGTTTTTGCCATTTTGGCTACGGAACTCTAAAAATACTGCATTAAAATGCATTGCGTAGTTTTAAAGATCTATGCTATAGGGACAGACATAAAAAGCGACTTTGTTTTATAGTATGTTTATTTATTTATTTAATCTTTATTGCACAATTATAACAGTGTACAAAAGGCGGACTTAATGCCGCATAGGCATTCTCTACCAGTCAACCATTGGGCTAAGCAGAAATAAAAATGTAGGTAGTGTGCTGCAAGGTTAATAACATTTAACATTAAAATTACGTACACATACATAAATATAATACATTTATACATATTTTATAGTTAATATAATTTATAGCATATACAAAGATATAATATATGTATATATATACCTATCTATTATATATATATTATTATATTATATAGTATGTAGGTAATGATAGTATACTGCATCCATTAAGTAACAACATGATTTTACTTAGACTATAAGTTACAGTACTCTTTCTTAAAATATTTTATACTGTGACGAAAGTTTGGTCGCGTATTTAAGACGAGGAATAAGAAAATGTAGTTAAACTCGAAAGTTAATTAATTTCCTTTTTATCATGACACAAATTACGTAGTTCTTAAATAACGTGTTAGGAATTGCTAATCTAGAAGCACTAATTAGATTCGAGCTCGCATTTTGGGTTTTTTATTCTTAATTTATTCATTGCCAATTACACTTCGATTTGCTATTCTTTGAGTAAAATTATTTGCTCAGTTCTTGTGTTGTTGGGGTAAACGTGTTCTGGAGTGGAGACCGCGTCTCGGGTAACGTAGTGTAGGACGCCCTCAGGTGGAGTGACGATTTGCGCAGGACGGCTGGCAAGTGCTGGATGCGAGAAGCCCAAAATCGAGCACAGTGGCGAACTTCGGGAGAGGCCTATGTTCAGCAGTGGACTGATGTGGGCTGATGATGATGAGTCTTGTGTAGGTATTTTTATTTCCTACGAAGCAAGAACCGTGTTTCAGGTTTACAATAGGAATATCCCATCTTATCCCGTGGGTGTCGTAGAAGACGACTAAGGGAATTTTAGGAAATGGGCCACAGCGTTTACCTGGTTACAAATAAAATCACACTGCGGTCACCAAACCGACGGCCAAGCGTGTTGACTTGGGCATATCCCCTAATGATTATTGCCATTGGGGGTGGCCTATATCCAGCAATGGATGTTTGCAGCCTGATCATGATATTCACAGATAAATTCCATCCTCTTCTTGACTCCAAATAAATTCAATTTTTTTATTACTGTGGGTGGCAGACGAGCAAGCGGCCCATCTGATGTTAAACGGTTACCGCCGCTCATAGACTCTGCAATGCCAGGGGCACAGCTAAGCCGCTGCCTACTATGAGGAAAGAGTTCTCTTTAGACCACGTTTGAAGAAGGACAAGTCGTAGAGATCGGGAAACTCCACTAAATAAAAATAAAAAAATATTAATTTTTTTTTTTGTATTCTTCTATTCTAGATCGAACCCTTCTTTTGTTTAAATGGCATCATATTTCACCATAAATCAACTTTACTATAACATTTATGCCAAAAATGTAGTGTGCTCATCCATAAAATCGGTGCCACTGCACCTTGAAAACCTTAAGATTATTTCTCCCGGGTAAAAAAACTCCGGCAGAGTTCCACAACCCTATCCAAATCTGATTTATTCACCAATAACCAAATATTAAACTTGCACCGCCCCACTTTCAACAATAACCAATATGGACCATAGACCATTGAATCTAATATCCATTCCTTCATAACACTTACAAAGGCAAAATGATTGACCTCTCTTAAATATTCGCTAGCTGATTCTTACACTTTCTTATTACTATCAGTAGAGAGTTGGAAATCGCTCAGCATTAAGCGTATCTGTCAGGGCATCAGAAATCGCGAAGGAGCCAATCTTAGTAGAAGCGTCGTCCATTATAGTTGGATCTCCCATAACTTCACCAGAACTGCCCGTAAAAGAAAGTTTAGGGGAACTGCTTTTAGGCGTTTTTTACCTTTTTATGTGTGAAGATACAAGTGATGTTTTGATGTCTCTAGGGTATGGGCGGACCCGTTAGATTTGAGTAGGTATGCTAATAAATCTTGGTACAGATGTAAAGAGTTTTAACTTATTTCTATGGGATTAAAATTATGGTTAATAAATTACAAACTCGCAAAAAGCGCTTTGCCTCTTCATTCATAGTGCGAATGACTAAACTGTGGAACTCTTTACCGGAGTCCATGTTCCCCGAGGTATATAATCTTTAGATTTTCAAGGCGAGCGTGAATCGGTTTTTATTGGGTGAACGCGCCTCATCTTAGGCTTCAACATCGCTTAACAGCAGGCTAGTTGGGGTCAAGCGCTACCCAATCTTAACTAATATTATAAATCTGAAGAGTTTGTTTGAACGCGCTAATCTCAGGAACTACTAGTCCGGATTGAAAAATTCTTTTTGTGTTGAATAGACCATTTATCGAGGAAGGCTTTAGGCTATATAACATCACGCTGCAACTATTAGGAGCGAACAAATAATGGAAAATGTAAAAAAAAACGGGGGAAAAATAACTATTCCACGCGGACGACGTCGCGAGCACAGCTAGTCACTAATAAAAAAAAAACACATCCAGATACACAAATTTGTCAAAAAATATTTAAATGTATAATAGACCCTATGAATGGAACATTCATAGACCCTATGGTATGTAAGGGAGCGGCCTATCATCTTTTCCCTCCAAGACAACCTCACCTGCCCGTGGTGCATCCTGCCACGCTGGGCAGACGGGTTGGCAATCGTAGGGCGTAGTTTCTCGCTCTAGTAACGCTGCTGCCCCTCATCGGTTTGTGGTAATTAGCAGCACTTTTAATCGTGATGGTTATACCGTCACCAGTTGGTTGCCAGAGCCTCGCCTCTCATTCAGCAGGATACATCACAGGCAGGTGAACTGGTTTGGGGCGGAAATAAGGTCCATCATTCCCTTACTTCCCAGGAGACTAGTCATACACTGGCTCATTGACTGGCTCGGTGGCTCAATTGGTAGTGACCCCTGCCTCCTGAACCAAGGGTCGTGGGTTCGATTCCCACCCGGGACAAACATTCGTGTGATGAACACTTGTGTTTGTTCCGTGGCTGGGTGTTTATATTTGTATTTAAGTATTTATTTGTGGTACCTTCGTTGTTCTGATACCCATAACACAAGTGCTTAAGCTACTTACTTTGGGATCGGAGCAATGTATGTGATGTTGTCTGATATTTATTTATTTATACACTAGCTGCTGCCCGCGGCTTTGCCCGCGTGAATATTTGTATAAAACATAGCCTATATGTTATTCCAATGTATAAGCTATATTACTGTAAAGTTTCATTAAAATCCGTTCAGTAGTTAATGCGTGAAAGAGGAACAAACATCCATCCATCTATCCATCTAAACAAACTTTCGCATTTATAATATTAGTAGGATTATAACGTAACCTAGTTATAACTAGATTAAGTTACAATATATTATAACTTAAGTCGATTAAGTTACGAACAAATTGGTTCGCTCGTATAATCCGGCAAATTAACTCTTTCAAATGACTTCCTCAGTATTTTACTCTTCAATTCAGAAATAAAAACGCAAAGATATCCGCAGTAAGAATAGCCTCAATTCCGCAAAAATATAATGAGCCCCAGAGGAAAATACGAACAGTTGGTTGTGACAGATCTTATTCAGAATTAAAATGGCTACTAAGGATAGAGCGGACAATTTCTCTGTGTGAAATTGGAGTGTAAGAAAATAAAAACAGTCCCAAGTACTGCAAAGCGTTATTAATAGGGTTTGCATGGTTTAGATGGGACAGTCCCATGGAATCATCCCATCATAACGCCATTATATTGTCTTTATTTAATGTAACTTTTACTGTATTACTAGTGGAACCTCTTTGCTACTAATTATAAGTAGATAGGATTTTTATAGAATTCTAGTAGGTAGTACATAAAAGTGACCTATTTGTTAATACCGATAGCTTCCATGCTAGAGGCAGCGGTTTTTTTTTGACTCTCTTAGAGCGGTTTTGCAGAATGATGTGTCCTGCTGGAACCATCAAATATTTAGTGCGCAAAGTAAAGTGCATAAGTATTTAGTGCGCAAATTATCATAGAAATAGTTCTACGCTCACTACAAGTTCTATTGTCACGGATTCGGATCGGGTTCGGTTCGGACGCTATGCGCCAGTGCGAAACCCCTCCAACGGTGAAGTAAAACATCGTATGGCAACTTGCAGAGACCTCCACCTGACTTGCACCTCTTCCGCTTACCATTATGCGACAAAAATCGATATGCTGTTGTAGTATAACAAAAATGAACACGTATAGCTCTTCTTAAATTAGATTCCGCGATCTCCTTGAAACGAGCGCTAGAAAATACTTTCAGAATGCATCGCCGCGTCCCCGAAGGCCTTAGGGATATCGTGTTTTATCTGGAAAATGTCAGCACTGTGACATTCACTTAGAGTTAAAAAAACGTCGCAACATGCATTTGTGTGACCAACGTTTCGACTTAATAAATGTTTTATCTGAACGTTTGTTTTTAAACTCAAACGACAAGCAAATTACTCGTACACTTGTTGGGGATAGAGCAGTTTTATATACTTTTTTATAAGGATTATAAAGGTTTTATATTAAGAAGAGTTTTATATTATGCTATATAACGTATATAACCAAGATCCCTACTTTGATTGGACGATCGTACAATTTGTAAACAACTACTCCAGCCCCAACACTTCCATTTACTCCACGTGAAGTATTAAGCTTTAATGAAAACGGTCATCTATTCCATCAAAGTGTAGGTAATCCTAAGCACACACGAGTAAACAAAGTGCAATACATTTTACGCTGAACAGGAATCGGGAACACTCCATTCCGATGAACAAAAGCACTTAACACACGCGTCAGTAGCAATTCACAATGCACGAGCTAATCTCCGACACGTGTGTACGCGTAAATGAAACATTGTTAGACGCGCATTAGGTCTGTGTTCTGTGTAGTACTGTGTTCTACTGATATGATGCGCTAGATCAACGCTTATGTAAGACCATCATCGACCTATCGAGGTCTATGACTGGACATACAACACTTCAGTTGTACGCCACTCTGGTAAAACACCTGGAAGTTTTGCCTAATCTTCACCCTGGGCAGGCGGGTTGGCGATCGCAGGGCGTAGCTTCTTACTTCGGCGACGCTGCTGCCCGTCATAGGCCCGTGGTATTTAGATACGCCTTTAATCGTCATTGCTGTAGGTTGATGTTAAACTTATGTGATTTTTTTAAATTTCATAGCAGAGCAGCATTCCGTCTCCTGATGGTAAGCGAAAATAAATAAATAAGGATTAAGGCCTCAAGGCGACATCTAGTCTCAAACTAAGCCGACGTTTATACCCACTAAGGCAAATAAACTAATAAACTTACTTTGATCTTTTTGTAAATACATACCATGTATAAGTAAACTTGAGTCTTATCTGGTTGAATAAGAAATGAAATATTCAGGATTTAACGCACATATTTAATTTAAATTATGTTTAGAAATAATTGCAGTCAAATAGTTAATACGTTTTCGGATACTTACAAAATAATACTATTATTACGACAAAATTACATTATTAACAGACAAAATCCTTTTATACACGAAAATCACCGAAACTATTCCCGTCCCAATTTCCTTCCGCAAAAATTGGCGACCCTCTTCATAAATAAGATCGTGACCACAGAAAAGTCGTTTTTAATTAACATTTTGTTTTCGAAAGATATCTTCCGAGTCACGGCGGACCCGCGGGGATATTAAAAATATAAAAGCTCCACTGATACATTATTGATATGTTCGGATAGCCTTGCGCCGAATTTTTATCCCCGGTATGTTCAAGATCGGAATACTAAATTGGCTTTGAGAATTTGGAACGTGGAGGTGAGAAAGTTTCGATTAGATTCGAGTTCTATTGTCATAAAAGGAAATAAAACGTGCATGATAGATCATCATGGGATGTAAAGGAGCGACCTATCACCTTTTCGCTCCAAGCCATCCTCACCTGCCCGTGGTGCATCCTGTCGAACAACAAACGAGGCTCTGGCAAACCGACTGGTGGCGGTAAAACCATCACGATAGAAGGCGTAGCTAAATACCACAGGCCGATGACGGGCAGCAGCGTCACCGGAGCAAGAAGCTACGCCCTGCGATCGCCAACCCGCCTGCCAAGCGTGGCGATTATGGGTATATCCTCTAAAAGTTTGCCCTAGGTGGCGAACAACTGGAGAGGCCTATGTCCAGCAGTGGACTGCGATAGGCTGATGATGATGATAGATCATCTTCAGTCTGCCAACGTCCACTGCTGCACAATGTGTAATGGTAAACTCTGGACGTCGCAACAACGCAATGTCCAGTCTTTGGTTTTGTGTACTTTTTTAATTTTTTTTTTCCTGTGTCTTTTGTTCAGTGTGTAAGCGTCCGTAAGCTGCGGTTACCGCCTAATATGATAGGGATGTAAAGGAGCGGCCTATGATCTTTTCGCTCCAAGCCAACCTCACCTGCTCGTGGCGCATCCTGCCGACAAGAAACGAGGCGCTTGGCAACCGACTGGTGGCGGTATAACCAACACAATTGACTAGCTATACCTCAGACCGACGACAGGCAGCGGACCAGTCTGCCCGGCTTGGTGACTATGGATGTTTGCCCTAAGTGCCGAACAACTGGAGAGGCATATGTCCAACAGTGAATTGCAATAGGCTGATGATGATGATATCCGCTTAATAACAACCAGGGCGTAAGTGTTGCCATTTTAGAGGTGTATAAAAAAATACAAATGTCATTTGGGGGAATTTGCCTTAGTCCCGACTTAAAAAATTAAAAGAGAGTGATATCATGCACAATTTATAGGTAAAATATTCTTTTGGCAAAATTACATTACCACAGAGAAGCATTTTCAAATATGAATCAAAATCCTTTGGCAAAATTCTGCCATTTACCTATGGAATGACCAAGCCACCGTCACACGTCCTCTAAATCCCCTCCCATGAAGCAAATGAATACCCATATTAACTACGAATTCACCCAATTAAAGTACCGTGTGTACACCCCATTCAATGGTGAAGAAAATTCATTCAACCGCCATTCTCAGCTGTGACATACAATCCTGTTTAGAGATGTAACAAACCGTATGTATACGTCACTAAATAACGAAACACTTTGAGTTAAATAACCGTTATTTGAGTTTACTCGTTTGTGTCGACTGATCATAAGATTGGTGTTTGTCATCTTTCATCTTCGTAAGAGGCGTAAATAAAACCTCACATCTTCAAGTCATTGGGGTATTGCGATTTTCCTACATACTAGATTGATAAACTTTTAATTGAAACTTTGAATTATGGGAATCACACCCTACATTTATCATGTACTAGATAACTAGTGTAGTCAGTAGTGAATTGCTTCATTATAGTTAATGAAGCAACGTTCTGAAAACCTCAGTTTTATTGTATTGGAACTTGAAAGTTTAAAATGTTATAATTACACAATATGTCAAATAATTAATGTATAACTAGAAAAAATCTATAGAACCTTCAAAAAGAGAGCATAAAAATTTCTCAAGGGCCGTTGAAGCACATGTGATTCCCCAGGTGTTACGGAAATGATCATATCTACTAATGAACGCAGCGAGTAATGACGATTCGTTATTACGAATCCCATTATTAGCTATTATTATGACTATGAGTTACATAACGAAACATTGGTGTTATTTGGTAACGAATATATACGTGTACCAAATATCTCGTTACCTTTACAGCAGTCTGCCCTAATCCTGTTAACTCGAGTTAATGACTGTCCATTCAGCTCATTAATTCAAGTGTCCCTTTATGTGCCTTTTTGTGGGACATTTGTTACTTCCTGGCCCTTCGATGTAGAGGGACGAGATTTTTTTTTACATAAATGGTGCAATGCGGAGGGAAACGCTGATTTGCGGTGGTTTTTCGTTTAGAATCTGGTGTTGGATGGTTATTTATTTTTAATAACGAAAAAGCTTCAAGCTTGAAATTTTTTTTTATTCGAAGTGGGATCGCGTTTGTCTGTTCACTCTCCTCTAAATAAAGTTCATCTGCAGTCTCTTAAGTGATTTAAATGGACCCTAGACTACATTTTAAAGTTCATAACTAACAAAGTCAAAAGCTAGACGTCTATCTACCTTATTGCAAATGGTAACATTTCCATTTGAATTTATTTAGGTTTAGGTACTATCTAGTGCCTTCATATTTTTAAAACATTTTTTTCGTTTTCGTTCGTTAAAAAACGAATAAAAGTCTAGAACCTGTCTAAGTTAAAAAATGTCACAGGTCTGACATTTAGTAATAAGGGTTCGGTATCATTACTAAGTTCAGGGATAACATTTAGAAATGAAGATTAGCTACCAGTAGGTAATTTATTACGCCATTTTAAAATATCATCCGAATGCGTCATAGAGGAACGTGAATATTTTTCTCGAGTAAGTATTAAAAACATTATAAGCGACGTTGAAAATTTAATTTAAAAAGAAATTGGCCTAGATGACAAATTGAAATGTTTTTTTATAAATCAAATCAACGTAATGATTATAATAATATGTATTTTTGCCAAATATTTTACTTTTTTATGAAAAAAGCGTTCAAAATTACCTTACTCCATCTGATGGTAAGCGGTCGTGAGGTCCAAATGTTATAAGTCGACAGACACACCCGGGCAAACCCACAGCCCACCCGAGATGCCACTACACGCTCCGTCTAAAGAACCCAGGATTATAAGAGGAAGGAAACATTTGATCATAAACATCCTAATCTTAACTAATATTATGAAGCTGAAGAGTTTGTTTGTTTGAACGCGCTAATCTTAGGAACTACTGGTCCGAATTGAAAAATTCTTTGTTGAATAGACCATTTATCGAGGAAGGCTTTAGGCTATATAATATCACGCTGCAACTATTAGGAGCGACGAAATAATGGAGAATGTAAAAAAAGGGGAAAAAATAACTATACCACGCGGACGAAGTCGGGAGCACAGCTAGTTAATAAATAATACTAGACATCCAACAAAAAACAACTCATTAGCAAAATGGCATTCATCTTGAAATGTCGTAGGCCGAACCGTGTGACAAAATGGCCCCTAAATTATTCACTACTATGTCCTGTACAAAAGAATTTTAAAGTATTCCGACCGTACACAGGGATCACGCAAAAATTCGCAACACAGGACGGGAAAATGTTATATAGAATAGCGGTATCAGTGTAGTGTAGAATAAAAGTAATACAAACTAGTATTTACATTCGCCGGACTATACAATTTTTTTTTTCCAATACCTATTTGTTATATTTATTTATCATATCTCATAGCCCTTGTAATTTTAATTATCTACTATCGCTTTACTGTTGTCCATTTGTCAATTGACACCTTACCCCTTCTTTTAATTATCCTCAACCCAAAGGTTGTCTGGAAGAGATCGCCGAAAGCGATAAGGCCGCCTTATTTGTACTCAATCGACGCTTTATTTTTGAACAATCTAAAAGACGGACTTATTACATTTTTACGTCAACAAGCCTATTACAACACCGCTTACAAATTAAATGAATTCATACATCTATCTCTTCAAAGTCTATCATTCTTTGAACAATTTTCGGAAGCTGCTTTAATAATAAAGCAGGATAATTAAAAAGATTTCGTTAAATTTCAGAATCAAACAACTGGGTTGTTAAACTTTTGATAGGCAAAGTTAAGTTGAAAATGATAATTAGGTTAATCTATATTTCTTACTTAGAACGAGGTAGTCAGGAAATCTGAGTACACTTCTTGATTACTTAGTACTTACTTGATTCTTCAGTAACTTTAAAAGTTCTAACTTGGTTTTACCGAGCTCATCATCTTCTTATCGCGATTTCTGAGTTATGTCTACACTAATCGAAGCCCGCGGGTTTCCCTGTATAAATATGGATCATTATGATAAACCTTGTACCCCCCTACCTTGTACCCCTTCTTCCAACTATCTTCTTCCCAAAGGTTGTCTGGAAGAGATCGCTGAAAGCGATAAGGCCGCCTTATTTGTACATCGAGTTGTCATTGGACCTAGCTTTAATCTGTTTGGTGTGCGAATAAAGAATATCTATCTATTCTATCAATCTATTTTGTAAATTATAGCCTAAGTTTAAATGTTACGTATGTATGTTATGAGCTATAGAAATGTAAAGTTTCGTTCAAACCCGTACTGTAGTTTTGCACGCGAAAGAATAAAAACCATTCATCTGTGCAAATTAACTTACGCATGAATAATATTAATGAGAAATAGAATAATATCTGATAGATGGCTATAAGATAGATAACAAAAGCTTAACTTTTAAAAGACGCATCACAGTTTGCTGTCAAATGTGTTCTGGCAGAAATCGCTGCAGTTAAGACTGCATCATCATCATCATCAGCCTTTATCGTCCACTGCTGGACATAGGCCTCTCCAGTTGCTCGCCACTCAGGGCTTTTTTTTAATGACTAGGATGATGGCCAGGAATGCCTTGTGAGCATCACCGGACTGTTGGGGGAGCGGAAGGCACACCTAGGTATGCTAAGCGCCACTCAGGGCAAACACTTGGAGGATATACCCATAATCGCCACGCTGGGCAGGCGGGTCGGCGATCGCAGGGCGTAACTTCTCGCTCCGGCGACGCTGCTGCCCGTCATCGGTCTGTGGCATTTAGCGACGCCTTCAATTGTGATGGTTATACCGCCACCAGTCGGTTACTGGCGCCTCGTTCGTTCAATCATTATATCAGACAACATCACATACATTGCTCCGATCCCAAAGTAAGTAGCTTAAGCACTTGTGTTATGGGTATCAGAACAACGAAGGTACCACAAATAAATACTTAAATACAAATATAAACACCCAGTTATTCGTTCGTTATTCGCCAGAATGCACCACGAGCAAGTGACTTGGAGTGAAAACATGCTGGATCGCTCCCTTACATGCCTAGGTAGTCTAAAAATATCTACGGCATCATCATCATCATCAGCTTATTGCAGTCCACTGCTGGACATAGGCCTCTCCAGTTGTTCGCCCCTTAGGACAAACATCTGGATGATATACCCATAATCGCCACGCTGGGCAGGCGGGTTGGCGATAGCTTTTCGCTCCGGTGACGCTGCTGCCCGTCATCGGACTGTGGTATTTAGCTACGCCTCAAATTGTGATAGTTATACCGCCACCAGTCGGTTGCCAGCGCCTCGTTTGTTATTCGGCAGGATGCACCACGGGCAGGTGAGGTTGGCTTGGAGCAAAAAGATGATAGGTCGCTCCCTTACATCCCTTACATCTACAGCATATTTAGGTTTAATTAAATTTTAATTGAATCGAATACCTGCCCTACAGACGTTTTGCTCTAGTTATATCAAAGGCCGTCATCTAACTATTAATGTTTTTGGTAATTGACACATCAATTGAACCCTTTGTTGGATATAACCTCAAATTAATTACGTTTGAAGTTTAATTAAATTCCCATTTTATGTACAGTAATCCACAAAATTAAAATTCAGTCTCAACGGTAGGTACTATCACAGAGAACCACATATTTACTTCACTCTTTTCTTTATTATTATAGACCTCTTTGGTTCAGTTGCAATGAACTCTACCTCGGACACAATGGTCGCGGATTCGATTCCCGCACAGTACAAAAATATTTGTATGCCTGAACGAACATGTCTGTCTGTATCGCTCTGGGTGTTTGCTATGTATTTCTGTTTTATATGTAGGTAAGTCTATCAGTTTTCTAGTACCCCTAATGTGGGCTTTAGGGTTAGTTTGGGATTAAGTGATATTGTATGGCCCTGCGTTTTGGTCTTGGGCTATTTATTGAAAACCAGGGACTGTTGAAAACTGTGAATTTTTCGACGAGAGCCAGTCCTTTTTTCGGAAAACGGCTAAGATATAGAATTCACTGCTTGCTGAACGATGAAATCTATTACTTATAATAAATCTATAGAGAAGTCAATTCTGTACATGAAATAAATTTTCAAAATAACTATCAAGGGGTGATCAGTGATCGATACTGATGCCAAAAATGTAATCAGTAAAATTTTTGTCTGTCTGTCTGTCTGTATGTTCGTTATAGAAAAAAAAACTACTGGACGGATTTTGACGAAACTTGGTACAATTATACTTCATACTTCTGGGCAGGTTATAGTATACTTTTCATCACGCTACAATCAATAGGAGCAGAGCAGTGAGAAATTTTTATCTGTATGTTTGATCGGGCATGGAATGAAATGCGGTTTTCACCAATATATTGCTAGAAGTATAACTTATAATTTAGGTACCATTTTATGAAGTCCATTATTTTTTAAACCAGATATCCACGCGTGCGACGCCGCTGGCATAGCTAGTTCTCAATAAGGCTAGAGTTAATTGGTTCTATCCAAGTAATCGTGAAAGATTAGACCTAAATAAAACAATTAACGGTTATGCTAACTATTAACACATAAACTACCAGATAAATACTTAACTAAACATGGTATTCGAAAGCAAAAACTAGTCGTCATACTAGCACTTTATCATCCAACCCTGGAATGTGTCAGATAACTTCGTACGGCCTCGAAATTTCCCTCTGAACCTATGTCTGTGGTCGGCACTGACAAACAAGGTTCTATTAAATTATTTAACGATACAACGTTTGCCCCTAAAAAGGTTGTTTCACTTTTCATCAGTATAGTTATTTGTTAAACAGCCGTTTGGTTCGAAAATTCGAAATTAGATATAAACAATGACCAAGTTTTGTTAACGCGAAAATACTAGAGTGTTATTCATTCATTTTGAGAGTAAAGATGCTCAAATTACAACCGGTGTTGTGCTAACAAGAGTCGTTTTATTATTGAGGTCTACTTTGTTAGTATTGCGATCACGACTGGCTTGTTGGTTAATGGTGGCAAGTTACGCTTAAGGACCAAGAGGTCCTAGGTTCGGTCAGAAAAGTGATACTAGGTTTTTTTTTTAAATCGAGAAATTACTCAATGCTTCCTTAGGAAGTTCTGGAGTTAGGAAATTGGTGAAGATATATACCTGTGCTTTGGAAACCACAATAAGCCGTTGCTCCTTCCCAATCATGTTCCATTGGATTCATCATCAGCCTATTGCAGTCCACTGCTGGACATAGGCCTCCCCAGTTGTTCGCCACTTTTGGCAAATATCTGAAGGCTTTACCCATAATCGCCACCTTAGTTGGCGATCGCAGGGAGTAACTACTCGCTGATGTGACGCTGCTGCCCGTCATAGGGCCTTGGTATTTATCTACACCTTCAATCGTGATGGTTTTACCGCCACCAGTCGGTTGCCAGAGCCTCGTTTGTTGTTCGGCAGGATAAGGGGTCCCTTACATCCCTTCAAGTCTATTATAGAACAAACAAATAAGGTTACAGCGTGTTTCATGGCTGCCTACAACTACATCAAGTCCTATTTAGTTTTGCTTGTAGTAACAACACAAAACTAAATAGTACAGAGTATAATAAAACCGAAACTAGTTAAGGTAAAACCTCATAAAGGCAATGAAACAAACCTTAGCCAATGTACTAACATAACAGGCTTGTAGCATTGGCGTCGTTCCAAATCTTGCTACAAACCCAGGCTTGGGAGAAAACTTATTCAAACTACTTGTGCAGCACAGGCAATCAAAAACACTACATGTATTGTCTTAACACCCGTATTCACAAACGTTACTATGCGTCGCCCGATCGCACATGTAGGAAAAACCTATTCATAGACAAACGCCGGTCGATATAGTAAATGTCTTACTTCCCACAGTGTTTTTAAGTTTCCATAGATAATACGGGTGTTAGTATATAAAAAGATGGTTGAGTACATCTTCTGTTCATTTTTATAGTAGCTCGACATAATGGCTTCCCTGCGCCTGATGGAAAGCGAAAGAGAAGCCCAAGTCGCTGTGACATCTGGCAAGTAACTGGTCAGTTACCTGTATGTAGTCTGGTATTTACAAAAAAAAAAAAACATCTAGAAATGATTAATTAAGAAGAAAAATCCCATCAACCATTCCCAACAAAACAATCTGTTGTGCCTGAAAAGCCGAGCAAAATGTCCTACCCATTCATTACAAAATCAGGTGGATGCTGAAAAATATAATAAAGGACCTTTACTTAGCGCTACATAACTTAAACACCCTACATTATGCTTCCACAGTCTATCTCTGTATTCTAAGGCAAGGTTAAAAAATCAACTAGGTTATGCAAAATTGGACTCAAATGCTCCCAAAATAGAGGTCCCAGTGGGTTTTGGGGCACAAAAACGTGGGAATGCTCGTTGTGCTTAAAAAACCGCTTTCATTTGTCACCGGCAGATGCAGTCGTATCAGATTCGGGGCCATAAAAACGGCGGAACTTAAAAGGTATTTTATTTGAGCTGGTGAACTACTTATAAACTGGCCTCCCACCCCGCACCCTGCGTGGAGTGTAGGAACGTGACGACAGATGTCACTGTCAGATGTCACTGTCAGATGTCACTGTCAGATGCCACTGTCAGATGCCACTGTCAGATGTCACTGTCAGATGTCACTGTCAGATGTCACTGTCAGATGTCACTGTCAGATGTCACTGTCAGATGTCACTGTCAGATGTCACTGTCAGATGTCACTGTCAGATGTCACTGTCAGATGTCACTGTCAGATGTCACTGTCAGATGTCACTGTCAGATGTCACAGTCAGATGGTCACTGTCAGATGTTTGACAGTGTGTATAGTTGTGAGAGTCTGTTTGTATGCACGTGTATGCTACAATCGGCCTGTGGTAAATACTAATGATAGTCACCAGTTTCAACGGTGTGCGAGAAGCTACGCCTGCCCAGAGCGTGGCAATTATGGGTTAATCCTCCAGATGTTTGAATGAGGTGGCGAACAACTGGAGAGGCTTATGTCTAGGAGTGGGTCGCGATAGGCTGATGATGATGAGAAAAAGTTGCCTTCTCATAATAATATTTAGAGCAACATATGTCGTTTCTACCATATTTTCTATGTAACCTTTTATTTTTAACCCGGAAAAATGCTTTTGCGCATCCCCGTCGTTCGGGGGAGCGACGTCGTATGTGGGACTCACGCCGCCGTCAGAACGGGAGGGCAGTACCCTGCCTCAAGATGGAGAGGAGACAGGGAATACCCACTAAAAAACAGGGACCTCCTTTCAGCGCTCTGCGGGTGGTGCCCGGGACCCCGTGAGTCAAAACTGCCTTGACGCCACGAGATTTTCTATGTAACCTACATTTAGTGGCCCAACCGCAACTGTCAGGTGATTGAGCGGTGTCCTTTGACGCGGCCCCGGGGGAAAAATTACAGGGTTTTTGCGAAGAATCAAGGTAAGTATTATGGCGGAGTTATATCAGTAAATATTACTTTACGACCTGTTTCGGAACGTTATGTAATCAAATAGCTGTTTCAAAGTATTACACAGTCTCGGTTTTGAATTATAAATGGGATGATTTTAGATTTTCCTTTAACGAATGTAAGTGTAAGCAATGTTTTGTACTTGTTTTGAATGAAATTGAATGTTTCGTTACGTTTAAGTATTATGAATATACTTTTAAAAGGAGGGACTACACACTATTCTTTATTTATATAGACAACTGATAAATTTACTTATTTTTATTTTCTTCTTGCTTTTTTGGGGTTTCAACCTCAATTTCGGTTTGACACAAAGGCTTAGCTTAATTTTTTAAATTCTAGACTTAGCCTTGAGGAGAATGCACCACAGGCAGGTGAGCGTGGCTTGGGGCAAAAAATTATAGGTCCCGCACTTACTTATCCTCCATCTCTATGTAATTTACATATAGTAGATATGCTTTAGGCACAAGCATAAACATACACATAGTCACACATTGACCTATACCTTTATGTCCATCCCCAGTCAACCTTGAACTAAATTTCAATACCCTAGAGTTTTTTCCACCGTGATAAATTACCACAATTAGGTAACACGTAGCCTTTCGTATGTTACTTTAACACCGCATACATTTTACATCGGCGTCGTATCAAACTCTTTTGATGGCTATGGTAATTGTACTTATTAGATGGGTTAATGAGTCGAATGAATATTCAAAAATTGGATTTCCCTCGAGCGTTGCTTTAATACAAACCATTAAAACCCCGTCGTATATAGGGGCAAGCTTAAAAGTCGGATAGAAGTATAGCTTGTTAGTTATGTTTTAAAAGGAATCATTTTATTCAGATAAGTTTAATACATTGTCCGTGCGCTTTCCAGATTCAGAAAAGAACTACCCCATCGTGTCCCCTCGTAGAAGACAACTAAGGGAACATCAAGGAACGGGAACTTTAAGGAAGTTGAGATATAAGGGAGCGACCCATCATCTTTTCGCTCCAAGCCATCCTCACCTGCATGAGGTGCATCCTGCCGAGTAACAAACGAAGCTCTGACAACCGACTGGTGGCGGCATAACCATTACAATTGAAGGTATAACTAAATACCACAGACCGTTGACGGGCAGCAGCGTCATCGAAGCTTCGCCTTGTGATCGCCAACCCGCCTGCTCACCGTGGCGATTATGAGTATATCCTCCACATGTTTGCTCTAAGTGACAAAGAACTGGAGAGGCATAGGCCTCTCTGGACATAGGTCTAGCAGTGGACTGCAATATGCTGATGATGAAGAGAGCTTACTTTGGAAAGTGCTCACCTCACCCAACAAAATTAATAGTTCAAATCAATTGAACCCAAAAAATCCTTTACCCTTTCAATTGGTTACTCTTTAAAATAGCACCCAATTGTTCCATACATTTCACTGAGCATTTCAATATAATTACTTCCAGCCTATTTGTTGCAAAATCAAGCTACTGCCTAATTTATTAGCAAAACACTAAACCGGGAACCCAATTACATACATTCACGTCGAAAATCAACACAATAGAGCAATGTTTCCCAAAGTGTTTTTTGGACCCCTGGGTGTCTACGTTGGGCGTAAAAACACTATTGAAATTTCCTCAAGGGCAACGTATGTGATTTTTACGGTGTATATGGGCTGAATTGATCACTTACCATGTCTTTGTGACCAGGTTACTGTCAGGCCCGTTTGCCATAAAAAAAAAACTAAAATGTTGACTTGACTTCTCTTAACAATATAGTCAGAAATTATTATACGAAGCTCGGCGACTGTTACTTCTTTTAAAAACTTGCATATTCCTTAAATACAACGCCTCGACGTCGAGACCTTAATCATTTGTTTTAAACTGTCAATGCGTCGTTAAAATTCTATAAGATTCAAGATAATAATCTTACTTTTTTTGAGATTAAGAAAGTGGTAATGATGTAGCTGCAAGGAATCCTCCGTCACCATCATCATCATCAGCATATCGGAGTTTAGTGCTGGATAAAGGAATTTCCAGTTGTACGCCACTTTGGTCAAACATATGGTAAGGGAAGTGACCTATCTTCTTTTCACTCTAAGCCACCCGTGGTGCATCCTGCAGAATGCACAAACGAATCCAGCAAAATTGAAAGTGGTCTATGAAACAAAAGTTTGGGAACCTCTGCAATAGAGCAAGCGATAATATTTCACAGACCATGATAAATACTCGTAGCCACTACGGAATGTTTCCACCGCGTATACCTATTTTTGTCGCCATGTTTTTCTCCTAAAATATATAGCACTCAGAAGTGTAATAAATCTTTGTTCTGTTCACAAATTGTTGTAGCAAAATCCTAAATGGGCGCGTGATAAGTTTTAGCGGTTCGCATTAAATTTGGCGAATTTGAACGCGGATTTGGCGGTGCGCCCCAATGATTTTGGCTAAACTTTATTTTGTGTTACTTGTTTGAGCTATAATTAGATATGGACAATAAATTTTCACCTCGTTAATTTGCTTCATTATTTTATTTTATTAATTACCTTAAAGTGATCCGGCGGAATCTTTTAGTATCTTGTTTCAACTCAAATATTATATTGTGTATTGTTATTGGAGCTGTTAATAACATATTTAACCCTTTCATTAACAGCATCAACATTATTGACGAAAATATTAGGCCTTTTCGTGGCATCTTGAGGTGCCACAGAAATTAGAATTAAGTATAAATAATAGTCGATAGTATTCTGTTTAGTATAATTTTGCCTAAATTATCAATGTCTGTTTAACTATTTTTGCTAAAGTGTAATTTGTTATGACGTGTAAAAAATAAAGCTGACATAGCTATATAATAAGACACCGCCAGTTTTATTAAAGGTAATTTCATGCAGGGAAACTACAGTTTCGATTTTTTTATATTTAACTGCGTACGTTTTTACATTATTTTTCAATAGGTTTCATCTATTAAAAATTGTTATTTTTATTTCATTAGAAACGATAATTTAGTTCTAACTAATTGTTCGGGCGCGCTGGCAAGTCCGCCGGGGCTCGGGATTCGGTTGCGGCTCGGACAATTTTTATTGTTAGAATGCAGTGTATGTCGTTGTCGACTCGCCACCGCCATAATTATTTGTACTTCACTTCTAATACTAGCTACCGCTACGTCTAGCACGGCAATTATTTTAATCTTGCAAAATTGTAATAGAAACAGCATTAAAGCCTTTTCATAATAATTCTCAGGAGTTTCTCTGATCAGGTCCCATATGTCAGCGTAGACACTAATTTCATGTAAATCCAAGTCATGGGGTTCATTAGAGATATTTATCAACAACAACCATCATTATTATTTTATTATCAGTCAAGTGTCTTCGGACTTGAATAGGACCGTCTATCTCTTCCCGTGGGTGTCGTAAAAGACGACTAAGGGAATATCAGGAAGCGGGCAGCAGCGTTTACCTGGGTACAAATAAAACCTACTGCAGTACGCTACTGTCGCTACGACATGTCCTTTTCTAAACGAGGTTTAAAGAAAGAAGAAAGAAAGAAAGAAAGAAAAAATGTTTATAAAGAGAGCTCTTTCCTCACGGTAGGTAGCGTCATGGCTGTGCCCCTGGCATTGCAGATGTCCATGGGCGGCGGTTACTGTTCAACATCAGACAGGCCGCTTGCTTATCTGCCACCAAAAAGCAATAAAAAAAATAGAAAAAAAAGTACGTTGCGGTACAATCGTCTCTGAGATGTCGGTGTAAGATTGAGGCACCCTTATAGAGTACTCGAGCCCCTATTATCCTTGAAACTTTCCCATGGAGACATTCTCTGTGGCAATATCCGTGCATAAGACGAAAGTAACTTTCAAAACGACCCACGGAAGTCATTTTACACAGATATGATTGCAACAAGCATCAAACTTTTCCCCGCATTTAAAATCAGCAAAAACATCCACCTAGTGAATAAATTAACTCACCCCAACAAAGGGCTCTGCGCTCACGTTAACGGAAAAAAAAGCCCGGTCCATTTCCTTATTGTGTGATTTCTATACCCATTTGTCATTTCGTGTTGTCAGAGGATCCGGCCGGTTACGGTCTGATGAATACATTATCCGTTCGCATTCTTCGCCCGTTGGGAGAAAGATCGAATTGCCAACTGCGATATAAACGGTTTTCGTGGTTACATACCGTTTTTAACTTGCGTTTCGACGGAATCAATTTGCTAATGTGGTGGAGGGATTGGGGGGGGGGGGGGGGGGCGTATTAATTGCGATCCGTGGGCGATGCTGTTTTGTTTTTTCTTTTTGTTCTCCCGTTGAAGATTCTGTTGTGTCATCGGGATGATTTATTCGAAGTGCCGTTTAGATGCGGGGGCGCGTGGAAATTAATTAACAGGTGTTGTTAACGATAGCACGTGTGTGGAGTATAAATTTATTTTGAAAAAAAAAAACATGGAATTAAAAACAATTCATTAAACTCTTTGCCGGGCTTGTCCTTGTTCCCCGAGAGTCATAGCGATACAATATAACCGATCGTTAGTGTACGATACAAAAGCTAGGCTAGTTTTAAGTCAATTGTATGGTGTGCAATTACGATTATCAAGTATTTTGCCTCATTGTATACATTTATTTCATTATCTATTCCTACTCTTCGTACACATTCGTTCGAAGAATCGACTTTCTAAACGGTCTCGCGGCTTCACGCCGTTGTCGGGCGGATTCAATTTGCTTATGTGGTTTGGCACACAATCGTTAATTATTGCTATCCCAGGGAGTGTTTGTTCGGTGTTCATTTTCGTTTAGGTATTCGACAACCTCATTGATATAGTAGTAGAGGATTCCGCCATGGGATTCATTCCGGGGGATGTAAGGGAGCGACCTATCACCTTTTCGCTCCAAGCCATCCTCACCTGCCCGTGGTGCATCCTGCCGAACAACAAACGAGGCTCTGGCAAACCGAATGGTGGCGGTAAAACCATCACGATAGAAGGCGTAGCTAAATACTACAGGCCGATGACGGGCAGCAGCGTCATCGGAGCAAGAAGCTACGCCCTGCGATCGCCAACCCGCCTGCCCAGCGTGGCGATTATGGGTATAACCTCCAGAGTTTGCCCTAGGCGGCGACCAATTGGAGAGGCCTATGTCCAGCAGTGGACTGCAATAGGCTGATGATGATGATTCCGCCATACAACCACCTTCACTAAGCATTTATTGGATGAAACTTATTTTATATGTAATTAAATATCACAGGCTCGGTGGTTCATTTGATAGTGACCTCTGCCCTCTGAGCCAAGGGTCGTGGGTCGATTCCCGCATAGCACAAACATTTGTGTTCGTGAACATGTCTGTTTGTATTGGTCTGGGTGTTTTCTATGTATAATATGTATTTATTTACAAAAAAAAATGTATCTAAGTAAGTTATCAGTTGTCTAGTACCCATAGTACAAGCTTCGGCTTAGTTTGGGGCTAGGTGCGCTGTGTGGCCCAGCGTGGCATGTCTTGGGTTATTTATTTATTATTTTATTTATATGTAAGTAAATAAATAATGCATAGGTATGGGTTGCCGAACAAATTTTGATCCTGGGTATGATTTGATGGATGGGATAATGCATGGTTAAACATTTCACCGGTTTGATTGTTAGATAAATTGTATACCAATCGAAATAAGCATGAAGCCTATAGAATATGCAAACGTTATGTTGCCTATTCTTTTCCGGTCACAACTCTTGGGTACCCAGGTATAAACAGGCAAATCGGTACTTGCATATCCCACATTGGAGATATTTGCACCAACGTAACGTTTTGCGCCCAACGCACCAATGTGTGTATCGGTACTTTGACACAATGAAGACATTAAGCGCGTTAGTATTGGGCATTGGACAGTGATTGGACGCAAAGTTGAATCCAATGTGTGGCCGCGGCATTAGGTAAGTCTACTATGTTTAAAATTACGTTTTTATTCAAGTCTTTTATTTGCCTTTCCGTCTTTAGATAACATAATGGAGAACAAATTACGATTGATCGATCGTTTTCTTGTATTACTTCATATTGTTAGAAAGTAAGCATAAATATTGGAGATCTGATGTTTCTTGGTAAAGAACATTTCCATTTGCCTAAGTCTCAAGCCCTTGTAGTTACTTATTTTTAGACAGACTTTTTGGTAAAAGTATTACCATGTAAAATCATGATGACACAAAGTTACAATGTAATATTCCGGTATTCACCGGGGTCGAACGAGAAGCTACGCCCTGTGATCGCCAACCCGCCTGCCCAGCGTAGCTGTATAACCTCCAGCCAGGTGTTTGCCCAAAGTGGCGTACATCTGGAGAGGCCTATGTCCAGCAGTGGACTGCGATAGGCAGTGATGATTTTATGATCGGTAGTGGTAATAATTTTAGATAAAGATATTTACTAAAAGTAATTTTCTAGGTATATTATTATATTTAACCGTCCACATGGATATTTTAAGAATCCCAAGAGCTTCATTGAGGTATCCTTTCTGTGTTGAAATAGTTCCATCAAAATGGTGTTCAAAACCTTTCAGAACATAGCCAAGCGCTCTTAAAACTACACAAAACCCATTCAAGTGTAAACTTTAATGCTAGGACATAAGAGTTATCCGTTAACTGTTATGTTTAGATTGTTGCAAAACTTTCGGGGGTATTTGAACTTTTGTCGAGGTTAATCTCTCGTTCGGTAATATTCGTTCGTTTAATAATTTGATGTGGGTATACCAGAGCAAGTTTACATGCAAAATACCAACTAATAATTGGTTCGGCGAAACATTCGTAAGCGGATTGTAGATGAATTTGTAGTTCCATGGATGCTCGGCTTAGCAACAATACAATGGTAATACGTAACTTGTTGAACTGAAACTGCATTGTACGACCTAGGCGCTTTTAGTAGTTGTTAATTTACATTCACAGCTTCCAAATATAAGCTGTAAGTTGAATTACAGTTTAATTTGGAATATTTTAATTTCATACCACTGCTTGTCATCCAGGAAGGGGTGTCGTAGAAGACATCTGAGGGAATATCAGGAAACGGACAACAGCGTTTATCTGAGTACAAAATAAAACCTGTTTAGTTCAACAGCCCGCCTGCCAAGCAGGATGACTCTATCTATCCTCTTTTCCCTCCAAGCCAACCTCACCTGCCCGTGCATCCTGCCGAATAACAAACGAGTCGCTGGCAACCGAATGGTGGCGGTATAACTATCACAATTCAAGGTATCTAAATACCACGACGAGCAGCAGCATCACCGGAGCGAGCACGCCCTGCGATCGCCAACGCGCCTGCCCAGCGTGGCGATAAAGGTATATCCTCCAGCTGTTTGCCCTAAGTCGCAAGAGGAAGTTTGAAGTTTTTTAGGTTTAATAACTCATCTAGAACTGCCTTAATATTTCTCGTAGTTACATGACCTTTGGTAGGTTATAGAAAGGTGACATTTACCTCTCATTATCATTTATTAAGATGCCATCTTTATTTTATAGCCCAAGCTTATGAAAATCATAACACGAAAATTCTAAAATTTTTAAAATAACGTCAAAAGCAAATGCAGCGTCTTAATCAGTATTTTTTTTATTCCCCCGAAAGAAAATAGAGGTAAAGATATCTCCATTCATGAGCGGCTTGTTAAAAATGTCGCTAAAGAAAATTGGGCCGTTCCCATAATATTAAGCGGCAAAATGTTTGATTTTAAGATACACTAGCTGTGCCAGCGGCGTCGCACGCGTGGATATCGGGTTTCAAAACTAACGGACTTCCATAAAATGATGCCCAAATCTTAAGTTAGACCTCTAGCAATACATTGGTGAAAACCAGCTTCATTTTATCATCGTACCGCTCGCCATCGGCAAGGTGTTCATCCTCACACTTTGAGGCCTAATTGGTCACGCACGGTCCGATTTCAGAGGAATTTCCTCCCGAGAACGTTGCGTTTGTGGAATGAGCTGCCTGCTGATGTTTTCTCGGGGGAATACAGTATGGGGCACTTCAAGTCGAAAGTAAATAGGTTCCTAAAGGGTCGGCTAAGCGCATGCGATGCCCCTGGTGTTGCGGGCGTGCATGGGCTACGGTAACTGCTTACCATCAGGCGGGCCGGTAGCCATTTGCCACCTTAGTGGTATAAAAAAAAAAAAAAAACCACATTCAATTCCATGCAGTACTTTTTGCGTGATGCTCAATCAAACATTCAGATAAAAAATTCTCCCGTTTTCCCAACACTTCCCTTCACTGCTCTGCTCCTATTGATTGTAGCGTGATGAAACGTATCATATAACCTGCACAGGAGTATGATGAATAATTGTACCAAGTTTCGTTAAAACCCGTTGAGTAGGTAATTTTTGTTTCTATAACGAACATACAGACAGACAGAAAGACAGACGGACAGACAGACAGTCAGATAAAAATTTTACTGATTGCATTTTTGGCATCAGTATCGATCACTAATCACCCCCTGATACTTTTTTTGTAAATATATTTTTGAAGCTGAAACGCCTGTGCAAAACTATCTACCTATACCTACTTCACTTAAAAATAAATACCTACTTATAACTACTTTAATTAATAAAAGTACCTACGCTTAATAATTTTTAATTTGAACGAATATTTTACAATATAACAACAAAAGAAATTCAAATAAACTATTTAAAAACTAAAAGTCGCGCTGGCACGGTTTCTCAATATCAATTATTGTCTGTCAATAAGGTCGATCGCTCTGAACGCATCAACAGCCAAATATTGAATGAAGCTAGCTCTCGGACCTCCCGCCTTTTTATACCCTACCGCCGCCGCGACCCGTGTCGAGCGCGGCAACCGTTACACAAAAATAATCCTTATAGCATGATTCAGTATTCACGTGCGACGGCGCGATGGCTTATTTCATGTATAAGTTTGGTGTTTCTATACCGATTTCTATGATTCTTTTTTTATTGAATAGGTAATAATGATAACTTTTTTACATTAGGGATGAATGAGAGTATTATAAACGTAAGAGTAAACAAATATAATCAGAATGCTCCGAACTGCTAAGCTATCAGGAGTTACACGTGTTATTGTGAGTCAACCATAAAAGATAGACATATGCTGTTGCGGGATATTTTTTAGTCAATTTTATGTAAAATATTTCTGTCATACATAATTTCTATGTAACTTTAACCATTAAGGCTGCACACGCGACGGAAGAAAAAATGTAGTAACTTCTCCCGTTTTCCCAACATTTCCCTTCACTACTCTGCTCCTATTGATAGTAGCGTGATGAAAAGTACCCTATAACCTGCCCAGGAGTATGAAGAATAATTGTACCAAGTTTCGTTAAAATCCGTCCAGTAGTTTTTGTTTCTATAAGGAACATACAGACAGACAGACAGACAGACAGACAGACAAAAATTTTACTGATTGCATTTTTGGCATCAGTATCGATCACTAATCACCCCCTGATAGTTATTTTGAAAATATATTTCATGTACAGAATTGACCTCTCTACAGATTTATTATAAGTATAGATGGCGAGGTGTACGCCAAGGGACACTTGGGTTCAAGTTTAATTAGGTAAGTTTCAATGCTGGGTCTGTCGTTAAGACGGGGTATTTAGAAAGGAACTCATTATAAAGCGTATGAATTATGAAGCACAATTGTTAAAATTAGATGTACGTTTTGAGTGCTGAAGTTTCTGTCGAGATATAATTTGCTTTTGGATTATACGTGCGATCCAGTTAAATGTTGGTTAGTGATTGAAGAGTTTGACAATATTACGTAATATACTCGTATTATAACTTCATCATGAGCCAGCAAAGGACATCGGCTTCCACCAATGACAAAATGGTATTTGACTCTGATGTCTGATTTTGCCTGTTATTTCATAGAAACCAGAAAGAAAACATAAAATATAACTTCTTTGGAAAAATCGCTACTGAGATTTAATGCAAAATAAGACCTACAAAATTGATTGGGAAAGTCCATGTCGAAAACGAAAAATTCATTCGAAAACCATGTTTTTGCTTTATTTGTAGCGTGGCGATAAAGTATGGGAATAATTATCTTCCAGATGTTGGCCCTAAGTAGCGAACAACGGTAGAGGCCTATGTCATCTGGACATCAATAGGCTGATGATGATGAAGATGCCACCAGCAGTCGGTGGCCAGAGCCTCCTTCGTTATTCAGCAGGATGCACCACGGGCAGCTAAGGAGGCGATGGAGCGAAAAGATGATAGGTCGCTACCTTACATTCTAACGTATTTGTTCAATGGTTATCTGTTCTTCTTTCTATGTAGAGTAAGAGAGGTAGGGCATAGCGAATCTTCGCTCGAATTGAGCCGCCCGTCCGGGGAAGGACCTCCACCCTATAGAATACCGCAGTCAAATGACCTCTGGGTCGTGTTTCTGCCGGTGAGTAGGGTTTCCGGAGCTCGTGGGGGCCGACATGGCGGTGGCAACTGACAGGTAACTGACCAGTTACTTGCCAGTTGTCACAGCGACTTGGGCTTCTCTTTCGTTTTCCATCAGGCGTAGGGAAGCCATTAAGTCGAGCCACTATAAAAAAAAAATATGTGCCCAACCCACTGCCACTCCACTCTGCTAATCCGAAAAGAAATAGTTACCATAAACCACAAACGAAAAATCATTTACAGATGCTTCAAAGCACTTTACCGCGTTGATCGAAATAAATGCCGGCTACAGTTTTTAAAACGCCTAAACGTGGAGTTGAAAATCGAGGCTTTTTATTTTTTCATTCTAAAGAGGTTTTTGATGAAATACAAAATTGTAGCTTATACGTGAAATTGGTATTACATTATAAACTTTTTGGTTTGTTTTTATTTAACAACTAGCAGCCCGCTCCTCGCTTCGCTTCGGATAAATAAATTATTTCAGCTAAACATTTCATACATTGTTGGTGTTTTAGGAAGGACCTTTCATATTTTCTATCAATTAATATAACCTATACACACGCTTACAATGCTAAAGTTAATGGACGCTAGAAACTAAATGAAGATATATTAGAAGGCTGAGAAATCTGAACATGGTTTGACACAAATAACAAACGCAATACGTGATGCAGTTAACGTAAACGCAATACGTTTGATTATATTGCACAAAATGGTACAAAAAGCGAAATTCAATGCTAGGAGCATTCTCTACCCGTTAACCCTTGGGTCATGTAGATGTACATCATGTTGGCCTCTGGTTGGATTTGAAGCCATGCCCTTTGTTCAGGAACCACCTGCTCTTAGCTAAGGTTAACTGTTAGTTCAGATGAATAATATAATATCTAGCGACGTCTTTTAAATACTGATGACTTTAAGCGAGGTAGGGCATAGCGAATCTTCGCTCGAATTGAGCCGCCCGTCCGGGGAAGGACCTCCACCCTATAGAATACCGCAGTCAAATGACCTCTGGGTCGTGTTTCTGCCGGTGAGTAGGGTTTCCGGAGCTCGTGGGGGGTTAGGGTTGGGCCGACATGGCGGTGGCAACTGACAGGTAACTGACCAGTTATTTGCCCGTTGTCACAGCGACTTGGGCTTCTCTTTCGCTTTCCATCAGGCGTAGGGAAGCCATTATGTCGAGCCACTATAAAAAAAAAAATATGTGCCCAACCCACTGCCACTCCAGTCTGCTAATCCGAAAAGAAAGTTACCATAAACGAAAAATCATTTACAGATGCTTCAAAGCACTACAGTTTTTAAAACGCCTAAACGTGGAGTTGAAAAATCGAGGCTTTTTATTTTTTCATTCTAAAGAGGATTTCGATGAAATACAAAATTTTAGCCTTCACGTGAAATTTGTATTGCATTATAAACATTTTTTTTTTTTTATAGTGGCTCGACATAATGGCTTCCTTACACCAGATGGAAAGCGAAAGAGAAGCCCAAGTCGCTGTGACAACGGGCAAGTAACTGGTCAGTTACCTGTCAGTTGCCACCGCCATGCCGGCCCAACCCTAACCCCCCACGAGCTCCGGAAACTTTGTTTTTATTTAACAACTAGCGACTCGCACTCACTTCGCTTCGGGTATTTCAGATAAATATTTATAAAATAAAAACCTAAAGGTGTTTGTTCAAAGTGGCAAATACCTGGAGATGCCTATATCCAGCAGTGGACTACGATAATGATGATGAAACCGTTTCAGGAGGCGGGCCAAATGAGCCATCTAACCAGTTGATTCAATCAAGAATTGAATGGATCATCATCATCATCAGCCTATTGCAGTCCACTGCTGGACATAGGCCTCTCCAGTTGTTCGCCACCTAGGGCAAACTTCTGGAGGATATACCCATAATCGCCACGCTGGGCAGGCGGGTTGGCGATCGCAGGGAGTAGCTTCTTGCTCCGGTGACGCTGCTGCCCGTCATCGGCCTGTGGTATTTAGATACGCCTTCTATCGTGATGGTTTCACCGCCACCTCAGGTTTGCCAGAACCTCGTTTGTTGTTCGGCAGGATGAATCGAATGAAACTTGATATTATTTTTATTACACATAAATATCTAACTAATACTATAAACTCTTGTAGTATTCGTTAGATATTTTCATTTTACATGTAAATCCTGCGGCTGTAGCTAGTTAAATAACAATATTACCAGACAGAATACTCGGCTTATCTATAATTGTAACTTGCTGCATTGTGCAAACGTAATAGTAAAATAATATCTCAGCCGTGAGCATGAATGAGCGACGTTACAGCTTATCTTCTTATCAAAAGGCCAAAGCCTTCGGTTCTAGTGAATCTCTGCCCACTGGGATCTTTTGTGTGCAACAATACGTTCGAGACAAGCCAACTGAGATAATGTTATAGTGAGCTGTAGATAATTAAATATAGAAGGCAATGATTCAAAATATTCGTAGAATTTTGGCAATTATAATTTAGTATTAAGATGGAACCTAAAATGGTTGTATTAAAGCTAGAATTTTTATTCCTACACATTATATCGTATACCGAGAACAAGAGATGACCGTTGGTGCAGAAAAGGAAAAAAAAGAAAACATACATTATGAATTTGAAATTTCAAAACACAATGGTACCTGGAAGGATTTGAACACGCCTCTTGTATAGAAGTCAAGTGATGCCTTAACTACTAGACCATCGACCATTCATATAATATTATATAGATAGATACTCTTTATAGTACCAGAATAAAACATGAACAGGAATAAGGTTCTAGATATACTCGTAAGAGTATAATGTAATTAGGTGGTCTTTTCGGCGAAAGCGAATCTTCTAGACAATCTTCAGGTAGAGTATATGGGGTAAAGTAGTGCAGAACTGATTACTCATCATCATCATCAGCCTATTGCAGTCCACTAGCTCAGAACAGCAGCGTCTAGCTCCGGTGACGCTGCTGCCCATAATCAGCCTGTGGTGTTTAGATTCATCATCATCATCATCCTAGCCTTTTTCCCGATTATATCAGGGTCGGCTTCCCAAACTGAGAGATTTGGCGAGGGCTAAGCTTTTACACAGAGCGACTGCCATCAGACCTCCGCAACACTTAGGGTAAGCTATACCCATTCCCAGTTTAGGCGCGTCAGAGTTATCATCATCTCTGATATGATGTAACGACTGCTATCTCAGTTGGTAATGATAGCACCCGGGACCAACAGCTTAACGTGCCTTCCGAAGCACGGAGGAAATCGGTGTCAAATTTTGGTCACCCATCATCGGATTGACCGCGCCAATGGTTGCACAACGTTGCGATCATTGTTAAGCGAACAAGACCGCGACGCCACCGAGCTCCTCCTGTAATAGCCTGTGGTATTTAAATTATATTGTGTTATTTTTTACGCCCGAAATTGCGGTGGTTGTACCGCCACCAGTGGGTTGCCAGTGCCCCGTTTGTTATTCGACAGGATGCATTACGAGAAGAAGAGGGAGGGAAAAGATGATAGGCCGCTCCCTCAACAAACTGATTACTTTTATCATATTAATTGAAAGATCTGTCTTCAACCATTTTGTGGTTCACTACCAATATTTTAGTGTCTTTTGCCCTCAAACTAGAGACATTTTAATAATAAAATAAAAAAATAATAAATAATAAAAATCAAAACGGTACATTTTGATTGTATCTCCATTATAAATAGCAAGGCTTGCCCTTAATGGCTAGGTATGTTAAAATATTACCCAACAAAAATCTCTTTTCCCAAATCCCAGTTTACCTAATGGGTCATACATCTAGGTCTAGCTAGACTGATAGCTACTACTCAGACAATTTGTTTTGTAAAAGAAAATAAAAACACTGTGTATCTTACGCCTACGTTTACATAGAATTTATTTGTTTGTTTTGGCCATAAAATCCTTTCTTGTGAAAATGTCTGTCTGTAAACATGAATTACTTGGATATGAAAGTACAATCCTTAGGATCCTTGGATCCTTGGATTTTTGCCTAAGTCGAAATACGAGTATACTTAGTAAGTATAACAAGCCTTTGACTATTGTCGACTAGTATATACTAGTAAAGGCTTGTTATAAGCTAAGAAGATTCTAGATTCATTGCCAGATCAAAATAAAGTCAGTTCTCAGAATTATGTAGATAATATAACTCTTCAGGTCTAGTTTAAAGGGACGATATTATAAAAGGGAGGAAATACATGCAGGGAAAAAGTTCCATGTAGGTATAGTAATATGCCAAGGTAAGGATTTCGCAGGGTAATTGTGCAAGGGATTGGCTGGCAAGTGCGAGAAACCCAGGCCTTTCCTATAACATGGAGTGGAGAGCAAGACTCTGATGATGAGGTATTTCCGACCCTTTTAGCTTTCTAAATGGGTCGGAATGGCTTTGGTCTCCACAGAAAAACTTTTTCTTTATAAAATAACATTCAGGATGACCTCACTCTATCTGATGGTAAGTGGTCGTGAGGCCCAAATGTTTATTCAACAGGCACACCAGTACCCTCACCTTGAAGGCCCACTGAGATGCCCCGCCTAAAGAACCCAGGATTGTAAGAGGCTGTACTGTAGCTACTATCTCAAAATCGATGTCCAAATAATCCAGACAGAACAAATCAAACAGGCTTTTATATCCGTTCACGGTCCCCTCATAAATAAGGTATTAGGTCTTTAAGGACCTGAAATACAAGTCTGAACTAGCCACGTTTTATATAGGTCACTTAGGTCATCCTAGACTAAGTCTAGGCGGTTTATCGCAAAATACAGAGGCATAAACACGATGTTATGCGGAATAAAGTGTTCCACTTTCTGTATATTGTTGATTATAGCTGTTCTGGGAAATGCTAACGCATAATGATATTGCCGACGTATGATTTTGCGGAGGCGTTTCAACGTAACAACGCGTTTTCAAAGATAAGTATCTATGGTGTAGAAAATGCTGCTCTTACAGTGCTTATAGGGTACAATGGAAGTCTTACTTTTTATCAGACAACATCACGTTATACGTAAATAAGTAGCTTTAGTTGTTACTTGTTTTATAAATAAACTAGCAGTGCCCGTGACTTCGTCCGCGTGGAGGAAAGTTCCATCCTCTAATTTAACCCCTTGGAATGAGAATTGATCAAAATCTTTACTTATCGGATGCCTACGTTATAACATCTACCTGCATGCCAAATTTCAGCCTGATCCGTCCAGTGGTTTGAGCTGTGCGTTGATAGATCACTATGTCAGTCAGTCAGTCAGTCAGTCACCTTCAGTAAAAACTAATTCACCAAAGGAGCATTTTAAAGATCACTATTGCAAAATCTCTGTTGAAATTAAACAGTATTTCCTATGCTGGCAAAATATGGTGGAAATATTAACACCACGTTTCGACGTGGATCATATTGGGCCCTAACATGAGTTCTCGAAAGTAATTTCTTTAAAAAGTAATTTTATTTTAAGTTTTAAACTTTTGGTAAATATCATCATTATCATCAGCCATTGCTGGACATAGGCATCTCCAGTTGTTCGTCTCTCAGGGCAAACATCTGGATGATATACCCATAATCGCCACGCTGGGCAGGCGGGTTGGCGATCGCTGGGCGTAGCTTTTCGCTCCGGTGGCGCTGCTACCCATCATCAGTCTGTGGTATTTAGCTGCGCCTTCAATTGTGATGGTTAAATCACCACCAGTCGGTAGACATTAAAGTTATTTGTGACAGTTAAACAATACACACATTCTGACATCTCCGAACGGTGGTAGAAAATAGTAGTAAGTAAGAGTCAACAACTTAGCAGCCTACCTTTTTATTACGCTACAATCAACAGTAGCAGAGCGATGATGGGAAGTGTTGGGAAAACGGGAGAAATTTTTATCTGTATGTTTGATCGCGCATTACGCGAAAACTACCGCATTGAATGCGGCTTTCATCAATGTGTTGCTAGAGACCTAACTTGAAACTTAGGCACCAATATATTATGGAAGTCCGTCATTTTTTAAACCTAATATCTACGCTTGAGACGCCGCCAGCACAGCTAGTTTTTTTTTATAGTAGCTCGACATAATGGCTTCCCTACGCCTGATGGAAAGCCAAAGAGAAGCCCAAGTCGCTATGACAACTGGCAAGTAGTGTGTGAAAAAAATTCAAAAGTGTGATACTTTCGAGTTTCCACAGTAGTGGCACGGTCCACCGATTCCCCCGGTCCCCGGCGGCAGTTCGGCGCACCTGTACCTTAATTCCCCATTGCCACATTTACGGCTCTAATTCGACCTTAATATGGGGAAGTGTTTAGTTTGAACGCTCTTGTTTTTGTCAAGCGGAGTTCCTAATAGAGTTTTGGATTGCGTGTAATTAAACGAGTTAACGCACTGTTGCGTTGGATTTTCATGAGGAAAGTTGGGTGAAGTAATATTTAGTTATTTATTTGTTAATGTAATATTTATTTATTTGTAGAATACATGGAAGTGACCCATCACCTTTGCGCTCCACGCCACTCTCACCTGCCCGTGGTGAATAACAAACGGTGATCTGGCAACCGACTGGTGATGGCTTAGCCACAATTAAAGACCTAGTTTTACCTAGTACCGTTTGGAGAGGCCTATATCCAGCAGTGCAGTTCACCACTTGGGGCAAAGACCTGAAGGCTTTACCCATAATCGCCACGCTGGGCAGGCGGATTCGCGATCAGAGGACGTAGCTGGCCCTCATGCCAGTAGTATTTAACTACGTCTTCAATTATGATGGTTATTTATACCGCCACCAGTCTGTTTCCAGAGCCTCGTCTGTTATTCAGCAGAATGCACCACGAGCAGGTGTCTTGGAGTGAAAAGATGATGGATCGCTCCCATACGTCACTACAATCTCCTAATGAGCTACAATTAATACAAAAGTGAAAAACTGTTCTTCACTATTATCTATTAACGCTTTTAATTTTTCACAACAAAACCGTTTTCCGATTCGGGTTAAATGTCCAAACAAAGTTCACAAAACCCGAAACCCAACAAACGAGCTCAGCTAAGTAGTTTGTTTGAGTCATCCCTCCGTCCGTGTACAAATTGGCGAAACTTTCATTACGCCCCGCGTCAAAATGACAAGGTTAATCTTACAACTTCTACGGGAATTTTCATCAATGGCCTCCGCCAATTTCCTTGCCCTCTTTTCATATTGTTTTTTTTTCCGCTGCGAAGAAAAAGCAGCGTCAATTCAGAGATTAATAAAATGTAAATGCAGAGACACGGCGGTGCTTCCGAACAATTTCTCAAAGTCGCTTTTAAGTGAATGCTTAACGGAGAGTTTCGCTTGTGGAGTCGGACGTGGAGATAGAATACGAGATAAAAAAAGAAAAGATTTAAAAATAGCTAACTAATTCAAATCATATCAAAAAATGTATTTGTAAACATAGGTAAAATAAAGATATAGGTTACATGGAGGTAAGTATCAATATATTGATGAAGGCGCCCGTAACGCGGACACTACGCACACTCAATGAAGTCGATAAAGCAGTAGACGTGTTTAACTGTTCTTTGACTGAATTTACAAAGGCTACATTATTTGTGCTTTGTAATAATAAATGTTACTAAATAGATATTACTTACTATATATAAATTAATAAAATATAGAATAATTAATCTACACTATCGCATTGGGGAAACCTGTAATGTTAGAAGTATGATTTTTGAAAATAAATAAATAAAATGTTTTGCCACATTTAGGCGTACAAATTTTACATTTATTTATTACACTTTTATTGTTATAATCAACTGTGTAACAATTATCATTAGTGATTACCGGATAAAATTATTATAAGTGTAATCAAAATTAAAATTCGTCCGTCAAGGTGTAATAAGCTTTATTCATCATCATCATCATCCTATTGCAGTTCACTGCTGGACATAGGCATCTCCAATTGTTCGCCACTTAGGGCCAACATCTGAAGGATATGTACCCATAATCGCCACGCTGGGCAGGCTTTTTTCTTTTTTTTTTTTTTTTGCGCTGGCATCCCTAGCTGTCATACGTCAAATCGTCCAGCTGATAATAATTTAATAAAATTAAATAGTAATTTATGTTAATGTGCGCTTAAATCATGTTAATCTATTAAATAATCGTACAATTAAGAAGATTTATTGTTCGCAACTGTGTAGCAAGTGCATATCTCGACAAAAGTAACCGAGAAAAATTCGCCGGCCGGCTGTCAAAGTGACCAACAGTCGCTCCCTAACTTACATTCCTCCAACCTACACCACAAAACAACAATATTACAAAATTCCACGTATATTGAAATACATATATGTACCTATATTAATACGAACGTTCCTAGAAGCTCATAATGACTTATAAGTAACGACTTCTGTTATAACGTTTGTTGTTCGGCTAACAATGTAGAATGAGTGTTTGGTAGCACGTGATTGGTCAATTTATTATCAGGGTTTTATTATTGGAAGGGAAATAAAGAGCAGCAGTCGTGGAAAATAAGAGGAGGAATAATAAAGGTTTGCTATATTCGGTAATAGGGATGTTTTGGGGGTTAAAATAGTTACATTATATTAGTCCGTATTTTAGATCATAAAAATGTATTGAACACGTATTTTTCCTTTTTTCATTCAAATAACAAATAGCAAAGATACAAGGTATCAAAAGTTAGGAGTGGGAGTCTTTGACGTCACTCCTTCCCGTAAAGATGCCTCACCGAGTGACGTCACGCGTAATTTCAACGGGCTATAACTTGGTAATTTTTGGTCTAATTTACAAATAAAAAAATACGTATCTTTTATTTTTAAATAAGCCAAAAGAATAAAAAGTCCTTCTAAGAACTAAGGTAAATATGACTTTGCGCGGCTTTGGTCAAACTGATCATCAAATTTGAGTCAAATTATACCTACCTCTGAAAGATATTAACAGGGTTCTCTCCTAATGTGAAAACTACTTACATTTTGCCTTAATATCACTCTCGAATAGCTATTGTAATAAGCCTTCTAGATGCTAGATTAGGAAAATACCCTCAAGAAATAGATTTGAAAGGGCATTGAACCCAGACTTAATATACGGAGTATCAGTTTTAATTTGAACTTAATTATTTTCGGCGAGACGCGACTTAGGGCATGTTCACACTGTACTTAAGTAGGTAATTACAAAAACATATAATGTTAACTTTAAATAATACGTACAATAGGGATGTGTAAATGGGCCCACTTTTAATATTCGATAGGCTGTTGATGATGACTATGATGATCAAAAGCCTTCCACCGTTCATTAGACCTTAGCCTCTCAAATTGTTCACATACAACTCATGATTGGGCGTCTCACATATCACTTGCCAGCCATCTTGCGTAAATCGTCACTTCGCCTGGCCTGTGGGCGTCCGTCCTACTCTACATCTGATATTTATTTATACACTAGCTGTGCCGGCGGCGTCGCACGCGTGGATATCGAGTTTCAAAAATATCGGACTTCCATAAAATACCTAACGGTTAACCCTAGAGTGGGCGCGCCTTTTTGTGTAACGTCAGTGGGCGCGTGGGGAGCATTTTGCCGCCGCTTTTCTTTGACCATTTTAAGTAGGAATACAACAATTAAATGATTTTATTTTCTTATGATTTCAATAATACACAAATGAGTAATGATAAATCAATATATATTTTTAACTCTGCTTTAAGAACTTTAATTTACAAAAGGTTTAAGGAAACGTAACATTTTAATTGGCTTTTTTTTAATTCTCCTACATAATTAATTATTTCTCTCATCTATATTCATCATTATAGATTGCATTGGCATCTGCGCGTCATTGTCCCAATAGAATACTCTTCCTTCATTTGGTCTTCGACGTCTCCATGGAGGGGACGTGGAAACGGTTCAGACCGAATCACATCCTTGTCAGAATCATCTGCAGATTGTTCTGTATCAGTGTTATTTTCACTATAATAACTAGATTAATCACTTTCTGACACACTCTCGTGTATAAACTGTGCAACTTGCACATTAAAATTTAGTCATTTCTTCTATTCGTCGTTGTCGTACTCGTACCTTATAAAATGGTCCATTTTGTCATTATTTTTCGTTTTAATCAATAAATACTTTTAAATCCTGAAAATAATAGTTTTTATTTAGTATTCGCAATAAATGCAGCATAAAATATGGCCCTATTTCAACTTTACAAAAAATACATGATATAATGTTTACCTACGCGAGTGGGCGCGCGGTGAGCAATTTGCCGCCCGCCGACACCTGATGGTAGAAAACTTCTCCTCAAGCGGACCCCCGTGCACTGTTGACGTCCTGCTTTTCGGCACGCATTGAAAATAAAAGGAGGACCAGCTACTGAAAAGCGCAAGACTAACAGGCAAATGTTTTTGGAATTATTAACGTTTTTTTAGAGCGGGCGGCAAAATGCTCATAGCGCGCCCACTCTAGGGTTAAGTTAGACCTCTAGCAATACATTTGAGAAAACCGCATTTAATTCCATGCAGTAGTTATCGCGTGATGTGCGATCAAACATACAGATAAAAATTTATCTCGTTTTCCCAACACTTCCCGTCATTGCTCTGTTCCTATTGATTGTAGCGTGATGAAAAGTATACTATTACCTGCCCAGAAGTATGAAGAATAATCGTATCAAGTTTCGTTAAAATCCGTCTAGTAGTTTTTTTTTCTATAACGAACATACAGACAGACAGACAAAAATTTTACTGATTGCATTTTTGGCTTCAGTATCGATCACTAATCACCCCCTGATAGTTATTTTGAAAAAATATTTCATGTACAGAATTGACCTCTCTACAGATTTATTATAAGTATAGATATGTGCATTGTGTACATTATTGTATATACAAAATTGTAACTTACACGACACCCACCAACCTTCCTAGCAGGCTAGTCACGTATGTACTACAAACTATTCTGCCGTCTTTTCTATATTGTGCCAACACTTTACTTAAGCGAGGCTTATATTTGAAGCACTTTAACGTTATATCAGATCAAAGACATGTTACCCTTCGTTTTATGACACTTAAAGTTAGGGTAGCTGTCGTTTTCGTTGTCTGAGGACAGGTCTTGGGTACCGCATCATTAAATTCACTTGATTGAGGCTATAAAACTAAGGACAGTCCATTGGTTGTAAGTAACTTGGTCTGTGGGAGAGTTATGATGATGGTCCGCTATTAGGGTACTTGTAAACCTACGACATTTCACAGTAAGCCATACAGCGCCATCTAGTCGCAAACTAGGCTGATTCTTGTAATTTGGCTAGGTATTCACTAAGCATACAACAAACGCAGGACATCTTTGGTAGAAATGTACCCATTGAATGTTTTCAATAATAATAAATGTAGTGTTCATGTGGTATCCTGATTTAAGGAAAACCGTCCAATGTCACCTTTTGGTGTCATAGAAGACGACTAAGGAAATATCAGGAAAAGGTCAGCAGCGTTTACCTGGGTACAAATAAAACCTACTGCCTGTCGGTAAACCATCTGCCAAACATGTTGACCAAGCCAAATTCAGGGCTTATTCGCACCACTCGGGGCGAAGCAGAGACTCAGAGGGCATACGATGTGTTGTTTGTAAAACGGTCTATCGAACTATACGGACTATCGCAGTCTCACGCTATCTTTTTTTTTTATAGTAACACGACATAATGGCTTCCCTGCACTTGATGGAAACCGAAAGGGAAGCCCAACTTGCGGTGGTAAGTAACTGGTCAATTACCTGTCAGTTGCCACCACCATGCCGGCCTAACCTTAACTCCCGGGTGCCGATGCAACACTCGCCCTACGAGCTCCGAAATCACCTAATAGGCCTGTTGCCGTAAACATGTAATTAGTCCGTCTTTTAGATTGATCCAAAATAAAAGACACGTATTTTTTTATTTGTAAATTAGACCAAAAATTGCAAATATATAGCCCGTTAAAATTACGCATGACGTCAAATATTGGGAGTAATTTCGCCACTGAGTGACGTCAAAGCCTCCCACTCCTACAATTTGATGCCTTGTATCTTTGTTATTTTTTGTTTAAATAAAAATAGGGAAAATACGTTTCTAATATAATTTTTAAATCTAAAATACGGACTAAATACCCTGACCCAGGAAACATCCCTATTTCTAATTTATGGTGACCCTAGCAAAGAACATAATAAAATCCCTTTTTATGAGTTAACACACTGCGCTACTATAACGCGATGAGGTTAACTGTTACGTCGTGAAGTTCATAAAATTTGATCGGCTCACGTCTGGATAAGAGATTTTTGTCACACTTTATGCATTGAGCTATTATATTACAGAGATTCTTAATCTGTAGTCTGGGACCCCTGGAGACTGTTTGCCTGTGAAGGTAATATATATGAAACAAGCATTATGTGATTATGAAAAGACGGAATCGGCGTATGGCCTGTGTGGCCCTGAAGTGCATAGAACATCACGCCTCACAGTCAAAGACAAATTTGAAAATAGTATGGAAAATAAAAAATAAACGCCAAAGTTTTTTTGTTAATGTTCCAAGCAAGATATTAAAATTTATTTAGGTACTGATGGAATAATGTAATGCTATTCTCTACCCAAAGGTTGCTTGAAAGAGACTGCTCTTATCGGCTAAATTTTACTACTTGTAACTTACACTTTGTCTAATTCTAAGTAAATTTTTTGGTGTGCAATAAAGAGTATATCTCTATCTGTGCAACTAAAGGTACTTAACTAATATTATAAAGCTGAAGAGTTTGTTTGTTTGTTTGTTTGAACGCGCTAAGTCAAAGTCAAAGTCAAAATAATCTTTATTTGTATAGGTTTTTATGAAAAACACTAATCTCAGGAACTATTGGTCCGAATTGAAAAATTCTTTTTGTGTTGAATAGACCATTTATCGAGGAAGGCTTTAGGCTATATAACATCACGCTGCAACTATTAGGAGCGAAGAAATAATGGAAAATGTAAGAAAAAATAACTATTCCACGCGGACGAAGTCGCGAGCACAGCTAGTTAGTAATATCTGTTTCATTCCTACAAAAATATATTTTTCACTACACAAAGATTTTCAAGGGTAGGTATAGGCATAACGCTTAGAAAGCATTATTCCTAAAAATTGCCTAGACGAAGGGTCTCAGTACCAAAGTTTGGGAAATATTGGCTTAGTCGATCATCTATAAATCTTGCTGAAATGGAAATAAGATAAACCTAAGTCTGTCAGCCGATTCGATAAGAAGCCGATGTGATTGATGCGAGACATCTGAAGCCTTGAAAAGATTCCTCTGAAATTGATAATCTTGTTACGGGTTTTTGGATACTATTCATAATAGGTTGCCTTAATAGTTTGGCTCAGTGGTAGTGCCTCTGACACAGCGGTCGCGGGTTCGATTCCCGCACAGTACAAACATTTGTGTGCATGAACATATCTGTTTGTATTGGTTTGGGTGTTTGCTATGTTTTTCAACTGTCTATTAGTTTCCTAGTACAAAGTTCGGTTTAGTTTGAACGTATTACAAAGTCTAACGTAGTACAACTTAGATGGTTTTATCTCAACTAATATTATAAAGCTGAAGAGTTTATTTGAACGCGCTAATCTCAGGAACTACTAATCCGAATAGAAAAATTCTTTTTGTGTTGAATAGACTTACGAATAGACGAGGAAGGCTTTAGGCTATATAACATCACGTTGAAACTATTAAGAGCGAAGAAATAATGGAAAATGTAAAAAATAACGGGGAAAAAATAGCTATTCCACGCGGACGAACTCGCGAGCACAGCTAGTCGTTAATAAGGGCGAAGTAGGAAAAAAGTGTGACGTGCAAATGTATTACTTGTGAATCAGTTGCAGAAATACACAATTTTAATTTTTTTTTTAATGGCGATATCTTTCAGAACTATCAGATGTAGAATACTTGCTATGATTTACTTCATAATATTTTTAAATTTGCCGTATGAGTCTTTGTCAAATATCTACTATATAAAAATGAGTCGGGTTTTCTGACGCTATAACTCTAGAACGCACGAACCGATTTCCACGGTTTTGCATTCGTTAGAAAGGTCTCGGGCTCCGTGAGGTTTATAGCATACAAAATTAAGGAAAAAAAATTACAGCCATCTGGTGGCGAAACGGAGTTCGCCGGGTTTGCTAGTCGAACAATAAATGCTCTTCATGGATCTCGGATCCCACAATCAGTAAGTGCCGTATTCATAGTTTTCACAGCAAAAGACCTTCAAATTATCCTCTTGTAACCCTTTACCCTTCAAACCATTAACTTGCCACTAGATCAATGCGGGTTGTGTATAATGGCAAAATTAACCAGTGGCTATGTCGTAAAGCCTTCAATGGAATTAAATTATTGTTATGGGCCATGGATGCTCCGAATTCTTCTAAACCTCCGCAGTTTAAAATCGGTACGTGACTACCGCTTTTAGTGAACAACCTTTTTGGAATGATAAACGGTGGAAGGGTACCTTTATAAATCAATAATTTGTACGTGGTAGTTGGGGTATTCATTTGTTTATTTTTTGTCAATGAAAATGTGAGGGTCGCTTTTGTAATAACTTCGACATTATCGATTCGTTTTGGATAAATATGAATTTTGTCTCTATTTTACTGTAGGGTATATTATATAGGGATGAAAGGGGGCGGCCTATCATAATTTCGAACATCGGATGATTGTGAGCCAGGCAAAGAGTTCCATAGTTTGACTTTAAACTATAACTTATGTGTAAACTTATAAAAAAATCATCAGCCTGCCAATATCCACTGCTGGACATAATGGACATAATGAAAGTTTGTTTTTTTTATAAACATTTTTTCTTTCTTTAAAATTCTCATTCGTCATTGTGGAGATTATTTTTTTCTCTTAATTTAAGGAGCTTAGTCAACATAGACTATGTCGCTCCGTTGTCGCAACACACATTTTATAACTAAACTAGCTGTGCTCGCGACTTCGTCCGCGTGGAATAGTTATTTTTTCCCCGTTTTTTTTTACAATTTCAATTATTTCTTCGCTCCTAAAAGTTGCAGCGTGATGTTATATAGCCTAAAGCCTTCCTCGATAAATGGTCTATTCAACACAAAAAGAATTTTTCAATTAGGACCAGTAGTTCCTGAGATTCAAACAAACAAACAAACTCTTCAGCTTTATTATTATTAGTTAAGACCACATACAACAGAAAAGAGACAAATACGCCATCAGACCTGCTAAATTCCATAAAAAAATCCCCTTGGTAATATTATTTGTCGTCGAGTTCAGACACTTTATTTGGAGCAAACGTACATACGACCTGTTACTGTGGTATAGAGTGTCACGGCTTAACCTAAAGTGCTCCGACGTAAAATTTGTCAAGAAAAACGTTTGTACTGAACACGGAGTATCCTGAAAATAATGTATGTGAAAATAATCCCCCGTAAATGTGGGTGGATTAGACTGTTTACTTTGGCCACGGTTAGTACACTTTGCGAAATAGAGGTTTACATTATGTTAGTTAAATGTGCTTAGTCGGTAGTTTAATTTAAATTATTCCGGTTTTCACAGAAGGGATTGTTTCTTTTTGGTTCGTTTATTGTACAAAGTTGGTGGAAGGGTAGATATGATAGGATAGGATAGAGAGGGTTATTTGATGGCTGTCGGAAAGAACCAATAAATTCGGACCGATATACAGATACGACTGTTATGCTGCGGCCACACATTGGATTCAACTTTGCGTCCAATCACGGTCCAATGCCCAATACTAAGGCGATCAATGTCTTTATTGTGTCAAAGTACGATACACACATTGGTGCATTGGGCGCAACACGATACGTTGGTGCAAATATCTCCAATGTATGGCCACGGCTTTATTCGTAGCGGCACAGTACAAAAATTTGTGTGCACGACACACATCTGTTTCTATTACGCCCGTATCCACAAAGGTTAGATACTATGCGCCGCGCGGACGCACAGGTACCCAAAAACATATTCATAGACAACACTTAAGTTCCGGTACCATTGTATATGACCTTCTCATAGTATTGTTAAACTACATAGGTAAGTATTGTTTGAAAGTAAGGATTAAAAGGTCTGATTGCTTTATTTATAAAATAAAGACACGCCACGCTGGGCCACACAGCGGATACAGATATAAAATAAATCTAATCAATTAATTGTTTTTGTAAATATATTTATAGATACTATTAAATACCCTGACCAATACAAATAGAGATGTTCACACAGACAAATGTTTGCATTGTGCAGGGGTCGAACCGGCGACCAGTGTGTCACAGGCAGAGTTCAATACCACTTAACCAAAATGTCATCATACGCCCAACATATTCATTGTTTGCCATAATAAAACAACAGTATCCTATTCCCGGCCAACTTTCCACTCCATTCCGCTCAAGGGTCGAGAGCCACTTAAGCGTACTTAAGTTATGTAATACTATACCTTAAGACAAACCATTACCAACTCGTTAACTCATTCTATGCAAAGCTAAGTTCACAAAGAAATTAGTTGCCAACGCCGAAGCGAGAGTGAAGTTTAAATTTATTCACCCCCCCACAATTTGAATAGTAAAGTGAGTGTGTAGGAATGCAACGTAACGCGACTGGGTATTTATTCAGTCAGCTGCCTTATTACTAGGTGAGTGATGAGCAGGAGAGGGTTACAAGTGGTCTAAATCATCATCATCATCATCAGCCTATTACAGTTCACTGCTGGACATAGGCCTCTCCATTTGTTCACCACTTATAGCAAACATCTGGAGGATATACCCATAATCGCCACGCTGGGCAGGCGGGTTGGCGATCACAAGGCGTAGTTTCTTGCTCCGGTGACGCTGCTGCCCGTCACCGGTCTTTAGTATTTAGCTACGCCTTCAATTGTGATGGTTATACCGCCACCAGTCGGTTGCCAGCGCCTCGTTTTTTATTCGGCAGAATGCACCACGGGCAGGTGAGGTTGGCTTGGAGCGAAAAGATCCGGTATCCCGGCCTATCCCGGCCGCTCCCTTACATCCCTAGTGTCCCTAGTGGTCTAAAGAATCTTTGTAACTTTTTTTTTGTAGTAGCTCGACATAATGGCTTCTCTACGCCTGATGGAAAGCGATAGAGAAGCTCAAGTGTGACAACGGGCAAGTAACTGGTCAGTTACCTGTCAGTTGCCACCGCCATGCCGGCCCAACCCTAACCCTCCACGAGCTCCGGAAAACCTACTCACCGGCAGTAACACCATACTTGTAAGGGCGACCCATCATCATATCTCTCCAAGATACCCTCACCTGCCCGTGATTCACCTCGAATAACAAACGAGGCGCTGGCAACCGACTGGTGGCAGTATAACCATCACAAATGAAGGTTAAATACCACAGATAGATGACGGCAGCAGCGTCACCAGAGCGAGAAGCTACGCCCTGCGATACCCAACCCGCCAGCGCAGCAACGTGGCGATTATGAGTGTATCCTCCAGAAGTTTGCCCTAGGTGGCGAACAATTGGAGAGGCCTATGTCCAGCAGTGGACTGCAATAGGCTGATGATGATGATGATGAGGACCTACAATTTACCAGCCTCCTACGGTCTATAAATTGTTATGCCAATAGTTGAAATACGAAATAACTTTACTTGTGTTGTAACACAAAGGGACATGTTTTTAAAAGAAACACAAATATTTGTCTATCGAAGCTACCTTTGACTACATTCAAAGAGAAAATATGGAATCTAAAGTTTGGTACATGTATAAATTTATACGAAGTTTTTTTAAATAACCTAATACTTACATCGGTATCAAAAGACTGTCCACGTTATAAGTAAAATATGTTGTATTTTTAAAATACTATTGCACGTCTATTTTTCCACCAGCATTTCGACAACAACAGTTAGCCTTCTTTAAATATATCCTACTCAGGGCCGTCTCTACCAGGGGGTGCAAGAGGTGCCCGGGCGCAGGGCGCCCAGGTTGAGTCAGGCACCCGGAGCCGAATATACTTAAGACGGCCCTGATCCTACTAATAATAAAAATGTGAAAGGTCGTTTGGATGGATGTTTGTTCCTCTTTCACGCATTAATTACTGAACGGATAATGAAACTTTACAGTAATAAAGCTTATACGTTTGATTAACATATAGGCTATGTTTTATACATATTTACGAGGGCAGATCCGCGGGCAGCAGCTAATAAGAAGCGCAGGCGAGCTTACTATAATGTGTATTACACTTGGTTGCAACGAATGAGTTACCAGTTTTACGAAGCCTGAGATTGCAAGTTCAATTCATTTATCAAGTTCAATAATTAATAGAATCTAAAAAGTATGTATATGCATTTATGCAATTATGACAAACACTTCAGTTCAAAGGCACTAAACACTGCCTTTAAAACAATGGTCGCAGGTTTGATCTCTGTACAGTAAAAACATTTGGCATGAACTGAACATGTCTGTTTGTAATAGTATGGGTGATTGCTACATAGCAATATTATTTATTTATTTAATCTTTATTGCACGAGGAAAGTATAAATGGCGGACTTAATGCCGTGTGGCATTCTCTATCAGCTTGGGCAAGCCAGAAATCTATAATGTGGTGCGGTATTTACGAAAAAATACATAATTAAGTAAGCTAATCAGTTATTCAAATGCCTAAATATCAAAAGCTTCGGCTTACTTTGGAATTAGATGCATTAGATTCCTTAGGAATCTTCCTTAGGAAGGACCTTACTCCGAAGAAGAAGGACGTAACCGAAACGACACTGAAACTGCCATGATCCATTATGATTACGGTATCCTCCTCTGTACGTGATCTATCACACACTTGGCGACTATCATACCCAGTATATTCCAAGAAAAGCACTTATCTTAATAAAAATGAATCTGTCGCACCGTACAAACGCTTCTAAGAAAATTACTTATTTGAAGATGACAAAGAAATTGATGGATCTACTTCTAGTAATTCGTGTAATGTCGTGAAAGAAAGATGTATCTATATTTTTGCTTTTTTAATTTATAACTACATACATTATACATAACACTTAGTATGGAAGGGCTTTGGCTATGTATTTAAATCATTATAAGCTATATTTTGCCAGAAGCCAAAGATCGATCAATGTGGTGAATAATTGGACAGGCTTATGTCCAGCAATGGACTTTTTTTTAATTTTTTTTATAGTGGCTCGACATAATGGCTTCCCTACGCCTGATGGAAAGCGAAAGAGAGGCCCAAGTCGCTGTGACAACTGGCAAGTAACTGGCCAGTTACCTGTCAGTTGCCACTGCCATGCCGGCCCAACCCTAACCCCCCACGAGCTCCGGACACCCTACTCACCAGCAGAAACACGACCCGAAGGTCATTTGGCTGCGGTATTTTATAGGGTGGAGGTCCTTCCCCGGACGGGCAGCTCAATTCGAGCGAAGATTCGCTATGCCCTACCTCTCTTGCTGGGACTGCAAAGAGCTGATGAATATTATGTAGGAACATTGCTGTTTTTCTAGTGCTAATCTTTCAATATTGTCAAGCTATGCTAGTCTCCAAATAAATATAGTTTATAAATAAATATGCCACAGTGATCCTAAGTAATTTATGGAACCAAACTGTTCGAAGGAAGGAAGTGGGAAGCGATCTATCAAATCCTTATTTCTGTTGACGACAATACTGTATTTTGCTTTCGATACAGGATACAGGGCTTTTGTTTACCTTGATTCCTTTGTATGTATCGTCATTTTCTAATGATTTAGGTCAGCTATAGTCAAGCAATAAGTTAGACAAAAGATGCATACCTATGTAGGTATTTAAAGAAAAATTTAACAAACGCTAATTTTTTAAGGTTATTCTCGATTCCTTTAGTTTTTTTATAGTAGCTCGACATAATGGCTTCCCTGCACTTTATGGAAAGCGAAATAAAAACCCAAGTTGCTATGGCAACGGGCAAGTAGTTGGTCAGTTGGTAACTACCCAACTGTACTCAGTTACCAGTCAGTTGCCACCGCTATGCCGACCGAACCATAACCCCCCATGAGCCATAGTGCCTTTTCATCAGATAGAATCAGATAGAACATACATGTAAATGTATATCTGTATGTCGAATTGTAAAAAAAAAGGCTTATTATTATTGAGGCGAATGAAAAATTAAGAGGGTATAACCTATTGGCATCTACAAATATAATTGGGCAATGTTTAAATAATTTCTTTTTCAATTATATTGGATAGCCAGCAATTGCAAAGTATTATAAAAAACTAAATAACGGCTGCGACTTCTTGGTACTATTTTTTTATATATGGCGATTGAAATTATAGGTGGGGTACTAAAAATAATGACATGGCGACTAATATTAACAGTCGGATAGCAAATAATATTATTATGGCTACTGTAGACTTCCATCTAAAAAAACACTTTTTGGCTATAATTAACGAGCAGCTGTAATTTTAAATCGAATACTAAAATAAATATTAGGGAATCCTTTTTTATTTTTGGAAATCATATTATAATGAAAACGGCGGCAGGCGTTTATACCTGGAAGCATATATTGGGCTTTGCCTTAAGGTTAAAATTAACAACGCCGCCTTTGGAGGCAAAAATGACTCCAATAGGGCAAAAAAGAAAGCGTGGACGCCCCGCCAAATCGAAGCCGGCCCTAATTATCCAGTGATAATTTTAGTATTTATATAGGTACCTAGGTATAATTTCGTAACAATTACGTAACAATAAACAAATAAATAAAGATTGATTATGGATAACCGTAATGCCTTTTAATTTTTCGCCCTTACAAATAAATAAACCGGCCAAGTGCGAGTCGGACTCGCGCACGTAGGGTTCCGTACTACTGATTGAATGAAAAAATTAGGTAATTTGAATTATGACGTTTAAAAAAAAACTACTGTCTAGATTTCATTCAAACCAATTTTCGTTAGTAGTTTGCATAGTCATTACATATCATATATTTTTTTCAGTTTTATCATGCCCATATTTTAAAAGTTACGAGGGGGGACGACACTCATTTTACCACTTTGGAAGAGTCTCTCGCGCAAACTATTTAGTTTAGTAAAAAATTATGTTAGCAACCTCAATATCATTTTCAAATACCTATCCATAGACACCCCACAAGTATAGGTTTGATGAAAAAAAAATTTTGAGTTTCAGTTCTATCTTAATGCGGATTACAAAATACATCTACTTACCCAATTTCAATAATGTAGCTCTTATAGTTTCGGAATAAACTGGCTGTGACACACGGACAGACAGACAGACATGACGAATCTATAAGGGTCCCGTTTTTGCCATTTTGGCTACGGAACCCTAAAAATAAGTCCTTACAATATTTAAATTGCGTGCCATTTTTTACTTTATTTGCAGCTTACATGTCACACCACATATTATGTTAATTATATCTCAATCTTAATAAATACTACCTAAAATCATTTTAATAGATACCTCTACTTTACAATTTATGAATGCCTATTTTGTACTTTTTAGTTGCTTCCAAGTTTCCGCTTAACCATAAATTCAATTGCCAAAAGAAAAACTCGATGCCATTTTAAATTAAACTAAAGCTTAAAATTACTTTTTAATGCTGCCAGTTTTTACATAATAACGTACTCCACCGTTGCAGCCAACCTATTATATTTCCTATCCACTTTCATTATTTTATAAACCTTAAATCAGATTTATTAGTCGCAGTGTTAAATACATGCCAAAAAAAAACATATTTCAAGTTTGTTAAAAAGATTTAAAAACAAGATTTAGAATTCCTATTCACAACACACCATTTATTCTCATAACAAGATTGTCGTAGAAGACTACGACGACGATTGAAGAGAATATCAGGAAATGGGCAGCAGCGTTCACAAATAAAACCGACTGCGGTCACCAACCCACTTACCAAGGGTGTTTAGAAATGCAAATAAAAATCTCCCATATAAAAATAGACACTGGGGGTGGCCTTTGTCCAGCAGTGGACGTTTGCAGACTGATAATGATATTTATTTTTTTTTTGCGTTACCCTACAAAAAAAGTAATAAGTGTTGGTGTAACAGCGCTCCCCCTACGTATATCATTCCCTTCACTAAGAATACGTCTTATCAACAAAATCGACAGATGTCCCTGACAATGACAACAATTTACGCAATATCTCTGATAAATGTGACGCTTGAGTTGAAATTAGTTGATTTGGTTCAGTATAAAAAAAATGTTTTTTGTTCTGTTTGAACATTTTTGTTTGAACACTACTGCATCCATGGCCGTATTGTCCATCAAAATGTTAAATTGAATATCCCTTAACAATGTTTTGGGAAGTAAGGGAGCGACCTATCACCTTATCGTTCCAAGCCATCCTCACCTGCCCGTGGTGCATCCTGCCGAACAACAAACGAGGCTCTGGCAAACCGACTGGTGGCGGTTAAACCATCACGATAGAAGGCGTAGCTAAAAACCACAGGCCGATGACGGGCAGCAGCGTCACCGGAGCAAGAAGCTACGCCCTGCGATCGCCAACCCGCCTGCCCAGCGTGGCGATTATGGGTATGTCCTCCAGAAGTTTGCTTTGTGTATGTGCTTAAATATCGTAAGTTAATAAAAAAAAGTACTTACTTTACGTGTTTATTAAGAAATAGTTAGATAGTTTTGCACTGGGTTACCCATCTCTGTTGAATCTGGGTTCCTCTACCTTAAGGTTGTCTGAACAAGACAACAAACAAAGTTTATAAGGAACCCTAAAAAGGCGGCATATTCGAACCAGCACAAACATTTGAAGCTGAGACTCCAGACAAAATAATAAGAGGGAGGGACTTGATTTATCACTTTAACAAATTCCCCTGTAAGTATTGAACATATGTTTTTTTACAATCGTCGTTGCCAGGGTATATTTTGTCTCACTAATATTATAAATGGAATAGATAGATAGATAGATATTCTTTATTGCACAAAATACAAACATTTATAGACAAGGTATTACAGACAACAAGTGGTACAATTTAGGCGGTCTTATCGCTAGTAAGCGATTTCTTCCAGACAACCTTCAGGTAGAGGAAGTGTGCTATTCTGAAAATATGGAATGTTTGTGAGTGTATTTTCTTTTTTTATGCGAGAGACGGCAGTCGAGCCAATATGATGCCTGATGGTAAGCAGTCAACACCGCCCATGGACACTTGCAACTCAAATCGAGTTCTGGGGTCTTTCTACCCAATTGACTATTATAAAATGCCTATGTGGCATTCAGTCCGCATTTTGTGCACTGTGCAATAAACGTTAAATAAATTATATAAATATAAATATATATAAATATCAGACAACATCACATACATTGCTCCGATCCCAATGTAAGTAGCTTAAGCACTTGTGTTATGGGTATGGGGGATCAGAACAACGAAGGTACCACAAATAAATACTTAAATACAAATATAAACACCCAGACACGGAACAAACACAAGTATTCATCATATAAACAATTTATTTTAACAACCAACAACCAGCAAAAACCCATCCACTCTAGCCTTGAACATCAGAAGGTTAATAACTCTCAGGGAATTCTATCTCTATTTAAATATTTACCAATAAACACCCCCACAATTATTCAATCAAATGCATTCACGTGTTACAAACAAGTATCAGCAAGCTACCTCAAAAAATACGCAGGATAAAGTATTATCACATATCTCATTTCGCACCGTAATATAATGCAATGTACATGAGTTAATGGTCTTGAAACTGGATAATAGGATACGCGAAGGCATTATCACTACGGCCGTGTAAAATGAAATAATACTCTGGAGTATAGACCTGTGTATTTTACGAGAAAGGGAATTAGTGAAATTACGTATAATAAAAATGTTTCGGCATTTTAAGGCGAGCTTTTGAAATTGTGGTAGAATTTTGCGAATGGATAAAATATGTGGGACTATGCCGTACTAATGTATCTTGGAATGTGCGTTGTTGTATAAAAATAGTCTAGTTTGGACTAGACTAGATTAGTTTCAGAGAGGTATGGCATATCGAATCTTCGCTCGTATTGAGCTGCCCGTCCGGGGAAGGACCTCCACCCTATAGAATACTGCAGCCAAATGACCTCCCGGTCATGTTTCTGCTGGTGAGTAGGGTCTCCGGAGCTTGTGGGGGGTTAGGGTTGGGCCGGCATGGCAGTGGCATCTGACAGGTAACTAACCAGTTACTTGCCAGTTGTCACAGCGACTTGGGCTTCTCTTTCGCTTTCCATCAGGCGTAGGGAAGCCATTACGTCGAGCTCCTATAAAAAAAAAATCTATGGAGGACTTAGGACAAACTAGTTGGATCTGGGCTATACTAGTTAATATTTTTTGTACAACCAGAGAAAAATGCAGTTAACGCACCCACTACCTAGAAAGTAGTGGGATATATGGGACTCTTACTGGACTACCAATACCATAAATGCTATCTTTTTAACCGACTTCGAAAAAAGGAGGAGGTTCTCAATTCGTCTGTATGTATAATTTTTTTTTTTTATGTATGTTCACCGATATTTCCGTCAATTATGGACGGATTTCAAAAATTTTTCGACAGTTCGACAGAGGACACTTCCGAGGTGGTCCCATTATCACCAAGTCAGGATCTGATGATGGGATCCTGGAGAAATTGAGGGCAACAACCGAAAATTGTATGCTCATATGGTGTTTTTGTTACGTAATCATATTCTACTCAGGTATATGCTTCCGGGCGTCAACATCTGGTGCTGATGATGAAGCCACAGAACTCCTTAACGGTTAGGAGTTAGGGGACAGTACTGACATTGGTCGATATTAAAGTAGGTAGTAGTATGTACTTATGCAGGGCTAATAGGGCAGGTGATTTGGTAAGTGATATGCTTGATTCTAGATCGCAAAGTCTTCACTTGACTTAAAGCAAAATTTTTCATTCCTAAGTAAAACTCTTAAGGACATTAATTAGCCTTTATTCAAGGTCACAGCACATTAACGCAACTAAAAATAGAGAAATAAAATTATTTAAAAAAAAAAATTAAACCGACTTCAAAAAAAACAGAAACGACTAAAACTAAAAAGCGATAAATAACGTAAATAATTCTATCCTTAATAGATAATTATTTAAATATTACAATTATCACTTATTTTTGAAGTCGGTGCCAGCCAAACAAATAAAATATAATATATTGTCGTGTGGATTTACCGGCCGCGCGCATCATACAACAACAGCCTACGTTAGGTACCTAGAGGCTGGCACCGACTTCAAAAATAAGTGATAATTGTAATATTTAAATAATTATCTATTAAGGATAGAATTATTTACGTTATTTATCGCTTTTTAGTTTTAGTCGTTTCTGTTTTTTTTGAAGTCGGTTTAATTTTTTTTTTTAAATAATTTAAGATCGGATCAGACAACATGAACACAAAAAATAAAAACATGTATCAAAAGTTTATATTCTTTCGAAAAACATTGTTCCTAGATAATACAAAACAGGCAACGGTCACTGAATGCATGAAATCGCCATTACCCACGCGTCCTTTGTTAGAAGTAACCCGTTTTATAATGCCTCTCAGGATAAGGGATGCTCACTCGGATTTATACAAAATATGACAAAAATACATCAAAGTGACTCTCAATATTCATTTCGCGCTCTGTTAAAAACGAAATCTGATTATATCTTATATACTATATATATTTGACTAGCCCTATGGCTCATTTGGTGAACACCCCTGCCTTGTGAACTAAAGGTCGTAGGTTCGACCCCACCTGGGACAAACATGTAATGAACATTTGTGTTTGTTCTATATCTGGGTGTTTTGTACCGCCAAAGGTACATAATACTATTAAGAAAGTAAATAATAATTATTAAGAATTACTCGGGATGTAAGGGAGCGAACCATCACCTTTTCGCTCCAAGCCAACCTCATCTGCCCGTGGTGCATCCTGCCGAATAACAAACGAGGCGCTGGCCACCGACTGTTGGCGGTTTAACCATCACAATAATTGAATGCGTAGCTAAATAACACAGACCGATGACGGGCAGCAGCGTTACCGGAGCGAGAACCTGTCCAGCAGTGGGCTGCAATAGGCTGATGATGATGATGATGAAGAATTACTCATTGTTTTATTCTTGAAGCCAACATCTACCAGCTGACAGTGGTAAATCCTAGCATTTACTGAAGTCGAATGGTAAAAGCTCGAAAATGTCGTCGTATTTTGAGAAATACATACATTTACCAACTCATGTGGGTAAATCCTAAGACTTACACTAAAATCTTAAGATTTACCGTAGTTCGAACTTTTACAGTGACATAAGGGTATACAAAAGTGCTTATGCTTTTTACTTTGGGATCAGACGTATGTGATGTTGTCTAAGTAACATTTAAATTAAAAAAAATATATTTGGCTGTAAGGGAGCGACCTATCACCTTTTCGCTTCAAGCCATCCTCACCTGCCTGTGGTGCATCCTGCCGAACAACAAACGAGGCTCTGGCAAACCGACTGGTGGCGGTAAAACCATCACGATAGAAGGCGTAGCTAAATACCACAGGCCGATGACGGGCAGCAGCGTCACCGGAGCAAGAAGCTACGCCCTGCGATCGCCAACCCGCCTGCCCAGCGTGGCGATTATGGGTATATCCTCCAGAAGTTTGCCCTAGGTGGCGAACAACTGGAGAGGCCTATGTCCAGCAGTGGACTGCAATAGGCTGATGATGATGATGATATTTGGCTGGCTTCATGGCTCATTTGGTAGTGACCTCTGCCTTCTGAACAAGGGTCAAAATACAAACATTTTGTGTACATGAACATGTTTTGTTTATATTGGTTTAGTGGTTTACTATGTTTAATATGTATTTATACACAACGAAGTATCTGAGTAAGTTTATCAGTACTCATAGTACAAGCTTTGGGTTAGTTTGGGGCTAGATGGCGATGTGTGGCCCAGTGTGGCATATGTTGGGTTATTTATTATTTACTAGCTGTGCCGGCGGCGTCACACGCGTGGATATCGGGTTTCAAAAATAATGTACTTCTATAAAATGGTGCCTAAATTTTAAGTTAGACCGCTAGCAATACATTGGTGAAAACCGCTTTCAAATCCATGCAGTAGTTTTCGGGTGATGCGCATTCAAACACACAGATAAAAATTTCTCCCGTTTTCCCAACACTTCCCTACCTCCTATTGATCGTAGAGTGATGAAAAGTATACTATAAACTGCCCAGGGGTAAGAAGACAGACAGACAGACAGACAAAAATTTCAGATTTATTATAAGTATAGATTGTATTTATGTATATCCAAAAGGAATATCGGGTAGAAATCCAATAATCTGGTGTTGGCTTACGTATAATTCCTTTATCGCGGTGAAGTATACTTGTTACTCGGCCTGTCGACTTAAAATGGTAACGGGAGAATTTCCATTGGGTTAGCAACTTGGATATTGGGACAAAGGAAGTGTCATTGGTTTGTGGTCTTAATTTTTTTTTTAATATTGTTTTTTTTTATATAAGCTGTACATAATGGCTTCCCTACACCTGATGGAAAGAGAAGAAAGAGAAGCCCAAGTCGCTGTAACAAATAGCTGGCAAGTTGCCTGTCAGATGTCACCGCCATGCCGGCCCAATCCTAACCACGAGTTCCGGGAACCCTATTCACCGACAGAAACACGACCCAGTGGTCATTTGGCTACGGTATTCTATAGAGTGCTCCTTCCCCAGACCGGTGGCTTTTTAACGTTCCTATCTCAGACTATTACGAGTATAACTGGTTTAAGTGACTAAAGAAGTTTATCCATAACTTTTTTATTATTGCAAAAGTTATAAGGTTGATGTGGTTGAAAAAACTATAATAATACAGTTATATTAACGTCGAGTAGCTTTAAAAGCGGAGTAGTTAAATCCGTTTTATAGTATTTTTACCTGACTGTGTCAGAAAGACGGTTATGTAAGACGGTTGTGTAAAGACGGTTATATTTTATAATATAATATAACCCAAGATAAACCACACTGGGCCACACATCGCCATCTAGTACCAAACTAAGCCGAAGCTTGTTCTTTGGGTACAAGACTGGACAACTGATAAGCTTACTTAGATACTTTATTTTTTTAAATAAATACATATAATACATGTATACAAAACACCCAGACTAGTACAAACATACCTGCACACAAATGTTTGTACTGTGCGAGAATAGAACCCACAACCCTTGGTTCAGAAGGCAATGGTCACTACCAACTGAACCATAGGGTCAGCCTTTAAAGATATTTCCAGGCAAGTCCTGTCACTTTATCTCCCTGTCGTCACAGTACTAGCCTCGAAAATACGGGCGTGCGAACGTTTTCATTCTGCTCCGTAAGTTACACAAATTTACGTTTTAATCTAAAAAGCTGAGCGTCGCAAATTCTAAATTAGAGCCGGCGGGACGAACTTATTTACCGACTAATAAGACTCCCCTTTTAATTATGTTCGTATGCGACGGTGGGTGAGCCGAAGTTTTGCTGTCTTGAATTGACGGTCCTAAAATCGTTGGCTTAGCCCCGCATACCACGTGTATGGTAGGCAACCTCCCCTCTTTGCGACCCAACGGCTGAGTCATTAAACATATCAATATGATGTAGGTAACTATCTACATCATATTGATGACTAGCTGTTCTCGCGACTTCGTCCGCGTGGAATAGTTATTTTTCCCTGTTTTTTTTTTACATTATCCATTATTTCTTCGCTCCTAATAGTTGCAACGTGATGTTATATAGCCTAAAGCCTTCCTCGATAAATGGTCTATTCATCACAAAAATAATTTTTCAATTCGGACCAGTAGTTCCTGAGATTAGCGCGTTCAAACAAACAAACAAACAAACAAGATAGATAGTATAGATGTATTGCTATTGTTACATGGCTCTGTGGCATCGGATCCGAAATGAGGTGACCAAAGTCACCGACATAGCTCACCGGATTAGTAAGCTGAAGTGGCATCGGGCGGGCCATATCACCGCAGAACCGATAAGCGTCGGGGTAAGCGAGTTCTCAAACGTGATGTAGAACGCCCTCAGGCCAGGTGGAGTGACGATTTGCGCAGAACGACAGGCAAGTGCTGGATGCGAGAGGCCCAAAATCGATATAAGTAGCGAACATTAGGAGAGGCCTATGTCCATCAGTGGATTGATACGGGCTGATAATGATGATGATGAATATATTGACCTACAAAATCGTGTCAAAATGTATTACGTGACCTTTTTGGTGGTGCCAGCGCGTCGTTTGTTATTCGGCAGGATGCATCACGAGCAAGTGAGGTTGCCTTGGAGCGAAAAGATAAATAGGCCGCTCCCTTACTTATAAATCTACCTCTATTATCATTAAACAAAAACAAGCATTGAAAAAACATTTATACGTAAGCAAAATACTTAACACGGAGTCTGTTATACATCACGTTATAAAAAATTTGAATGCATTTTCATTCCGCTTTGAAAGAATATTATCATAAATAGCACCTTTCATCGTATATTCACAAAAGGTTTCACAACATTTGTGTTGGTTCGTGATCGGCAAATGACTGATGCGGCGTTTTGTTTCAAAATTCTGAACAACGATTTGTAATATTATGATGAATGCTGCCACAATGTACGACTAAATAACGGTGAAGTATTTTTTTTAAATAAAAATCGACCAATGCTTCATAAAATTTATATTCTTACAACACAGCTCGGAAGAGATGTACCACAGATAGATATTATCTTTATAGAAAAGGTGCTAGTGCACAAATAAAGAAAGATATAATTTACTCTGGCAACCGATATTTTTAACGAAAAAAATTAAAAACTAAACATTACAAAGTCGGAATTACGTTGAACGTTACATAAATCAAGTTGACGAGTTGTTCTTTAGGCATTCGATTAAATGTCGTCATTCAATGAACACGCTAGACATTTAATTAAATAGGAGATTCAAGCAGATGACTGCGACATTTTTTTTTATAGTGGCTCGACATAATGGCTTCCCTACGCCTGATGGCAAGCGAAAGAGAAGCCCAAGTCGCTGTGACAACGGGCAAGTAACTGGTCAGTTACCTGTCAGTTGCCACCGCCATGCCGGCCCAACCCCAACCCCCCCACGAGCCCCCCCATATAAACATCACGATGAAGGCGTTGCTAAATACTACAGCGTGGCGATTAGTAAATCCTTCAGGTGTTTGTACAAAGTGGAGAGTCCTATGACCGCGATAGGTTGATGATGATGATGCATATTATTACGCTTAACCGAAGTCAGCGTAGAACAAAATCAAGCCTAAATTCGCTTAACAATTTGACTTATCCGTCCAAGCCCAGCCATTATTACGACATCATTCCGAAAGTCATTTTTAATGCGATTTCCTTTTGTTTCTCAACGGACCGCACAAATTCAAATAAATGTATTTCTATTCTCATAATGAATACAAATGAAGCTTGTTTTTGCTACCAGAGGCCAAAATTAACGATACTTATTACTTATTGTCAGAAGAATTAATAAATGTTACGAAGGAACTGGGTCGAAATATTAAATGGGTACTTTGTTAAAATTAAGTAATTAAAGAAGGTGGTATTGACATTTTAACTTTAAGTTAATAAAAATGAATAATGGATTTTAATTTTAACTTCGTTCCGTTCATAAGTAAAAGTATTATTTGTAAATAATCAATAAGAGAGGTAGGGCATAGCGAATTTCGCTCCAATTGAGCCGCCCGTCCGGGGAAGGACCTCCACCCTATAGAATACCGCAGCCAAATGACCTCCGGGTCGTGTTTCTGCTGGTGAGTAGGGTCTCAGGAGCTTGTGGGGGGGTAGGGTTGGGCCGGCATGGCAGTGGCAACTGACAGGTTACTAACCAGTTACTTGCCAGTTGTCACAGCGATTTGGGCTTCTCTTTCGCTTTCCATCAGGCGTAGGGAAGCCATTATTTCGAGGTATTATAAAAAAAATAAAAATAATTAAGAGCTCCATAGAGTGCGTTTGGCTCTGGATTCAGAATATGGGACCACCTCATTTCATGCCGTGTGTGTCGTAGAATATGACTAAGGGAATATGAAATGGGCAGCAACTTCTTTCAAATGACATCATTGGACGAAGCCAGCAGTAGAAGTTAGCAGGCATATATATATCGTCGCCGTAGAGCGAAAAGTCACTAAGTCGACATATGGCCAAAATGGAGTTAAATACCTAATCAGATTCCCCAAATTTTTTTCTGCACAAATTCTTCTTTTTGACATTTCTGTACGCGCCATAGTTTTTGTTTTACAGAGAGCGAAAACACATTAACTTTACGTTTGCACTACTCATTGGCAGTCGAAAACTAACCAATTTTACTTATCACTTTTTTTTTTGATCTAACAAAGCAATCTGTACCTAAGTCGAGTTGGTTATTTCTCTCTTTTACAAATCAAATCATAATTTTGGACCCAATCCATACTAAAAATTACCTAAGTGACTTAACTACTTTAGAAATTACTGGTTCGGTACAAAACATGAAAGCGAAAACTAACTAAGTCGACCTTATGACTCTCGATATGATCCATACATGAGTGAAATAGTCACTAACTCAGTTTTTTTGTCATTATCTCAGTAATTAAACATAATTAATTGAAAGTGATATTACAATCTTATTTGTCTATCTATTCTTTAAGATATATAGCAATGAAATTAGAGTTATCTTAAAATTAAGTTATATTTTTTTTTGTTTTATAAAACTTTAAACCGCCATAACTCAAAACACGTCATGACCTACTTAGTGACTTTTCGCTCTACGGCGACGATATATATATATATATATATATATATATATATATATACTGTTGAGTTTGTTGCGGCACTTCTTCTCAGCAGGCTACACGTCGAAGTGCTGGTAGGAAAAATGTCTGACGTGCAAAAGTATTACGAGTATTTCTAGTGAATCTATTTGCAGATTTGATCAGATTTTGACTGGCTCGGTGGCTTAATTGGTAGTGACCCCTGCCTTCTGATCCAAGGGTCGTGGGTTCGATTCCCACCCGGGACAAACATTCGTGTGATAAACACTTGTGTTTGTTCCGTGTCTGGGTGTTTATATTTGTATTTAAGTATTTATTTGTGGTACCTTCGTTGTTCTGATACCCATAACACAAGTGCTTAAGCTACTTACTTTGGGATCGGAGCAATGTATGTGATGTTGTCTGATATTTATTTATTATTTATTATAGAAAAGAAATATTTTATTTTATTTAAAAATTAAAATTAAAATTTCCTCCTACTTTCGTCCAAGTTCTCATTCCCCTCCAGGCAGTTTACAGACCAAGGTCACGCCAGTCGGAAGACACCAAAACTTCACCCAAGAGCGTATTTCACCTGGTGTTACTTTGTAAAATTAAAATTAAAGTACTGTATCCGCCGTTTCGCGCATAAATTCACCACCAACTTTTAATTTTACAGTACATTTTAAAGCGTCAAACTTTTTAAGTGCTGAAGAAAAAATCACTTATAATAAAATTTAAGGACCGCATGAAAAGCTTTTGCGTGTAGATTTTTCGGTTTTTTTTTATTTAGCTCTGCGTGAGAATTGAAGTGGAAATTTTAGGTGAAAATAGTGTGGGCCTATTTTAATTAAGCTAGTCTAGAATATAAAGGTAAAATACTAAGTACCCTAAACCGACGAGCATGTATGAAGAGATTGATGAATGTGGACGAAGCAAAAGCTGTGTGCCAGGATCGTAGCAAATGGAAGGACGTGGTCTCTGCCTGCCTTCTGAAGAAGGTGACATAATATCTATGTCACATTCTCCATTTATATTCTACATACATTATCTATACTTATAATAAATCTGTAGAGAGGTCAATTCTGTACATAAAATATTTTTCAAAATAACTATCAGGGGGTGATAAGTGATCGATACTGGTACCAAAAATGCAATCAGTAAAATTTTTGTCTGTCTGTCTGTCTGTCTGTCTGTCTGTATGTTCCTTATAGAAAAAAAAACTACTGAACAGATTTTGACGAAACTTGGTACAATTATTCTTCATACTCCTGGGCAGGTTATAGGATACTTTTCATCACGCTACAATCAATAGGAGCGGAGCAGTGACGGGAAGTGTTAGGAAAACGCGAGAAATTTAAACCTGTATGTTTGAACGCGCATTACGCGAAAACTACTGCATAGAATTGAATGCGGTTTTCACCAATGTATTGCTAGAGGTCTAACTTAAAACTTAGGCACAAGGTATAGATGGGTATTATATGGAAGTCCGTTATTTTTGAAACCCGATATCCACGCGAGCGACGCCGCTGGCACAGCTAGTGTAGAATATAACTACCTCTATCTAGTGTAGTCTCTGCCTTCTGAGTCAAGGGACGTGGGTTCGATCTCCACGCATTACAAACATTTGTGTGCATGAATATGCCTGTTTGCATTGGTCTGGGTGTTTTCTATGTATAAAATTTATTTATTTACAAAATAAAAAATATCTAAGTAAGTTTATCAGTTGTCTAGTACCCAAAGTACAAGCTTCGGCTTAGTTTGGGGCTAGATGGCGCTGTGTGGCCCAGCGTGGCATGTCTTGGGTTTATTCTTAGTCCGGAAACCACACCAGGACTATGTCCAGCAGTGGACGCTTGCAGATGGTGATGTCGTGGAGGTATTAATTAGATCCACTACCTACTGCAAGTCAACAACCTTTATTTGCTACTTTGCCACCTTTCTTTATATGAAATCCTTTTTTTTTAACTCCCCAAATAAATTTAACTACAACGGATCTTCGATGCGAAACACAACAATCCCTCTCCGTGTCAGGATAAAAACTAAATCGGATTGAAAGCGGTAATCCCGCCAATTGAAATATTTTACGTGTACCGTTTTTTGGTAACGGTCACTGGAACTCTTATGTCCTGTAAATAAGGTCGACAATCGAACGGCACTTAGTTTCCTGGTCGTAGAAGAGAGGATGGATTTTGTACGTGAAAGCATTCAGAGCCGGTACCGGTCGGAGGGAAAATTATGTTTGTTAAATAGCCGAAAGGATTTTGACGTTTCACGTTCTGTGTCACGTTTTGATTTGGCCTTTAACACTTGCTGATAAGGTCGGTTTTCATGTACGAATAGTTTCAAACTAGTTTTAGTTAAGCTATGATTGATTTATTTATATCAACAGGATGGGTGGTTTCTAGTATTTAGTGTAGTTACGAGTGACTATCATCGTGGTTTACAAATATTGCACATTAAAGCAGAAATGGAATGACGATCGTCAATTGTTTTTTTTTTTAATTATGACAAAAGTAGTTTTTGAATGGGTACAGTCAAAAGCAATATATTGGAATGTTGTCACAATAATAAATGACATGATTTAAGACATGAAGCAGAAATTTGTTTAGTTCAATGGGAGAATTTTACATTATTATTTTGCTGCTAATTGTACTATCATCATCATTAGCCTACCGCAGTCCACTGCTGGCCTCTCCAGTTGTTCGCCACTTCGGGCAAACATCTGGAGGCTTTACCTTTTTTCTTTCTTTCTTTCTTTCTTTCTTTCTTTCTTTCTTTCTTTCTTTCTTTCTTTCTTTCTTTCTTTCTTTCTTTCTTTCTTTCTTTCTTTCTTACCCATAATCGCCACTCTAGGCTGGCGGGTTGGTGATCGCAGGGCGTAGCTAATCGCTCCGGTGACTGTTACCCATCATCGGCCTGTGGTATTAAGCTAAGCCTTAAATCGTCATGGTTGTACCGCCCAGCCGGCTGCCCGAGCCTCGTTTGTTATTCAGCAGTATGCACCACGGGCAGGTGAGGGTGGCTTGGAGCGAAAAGATAATAGATCGCTCTCTTACATCCGGTGTTTAAATATATAAATAACCCAAGTTATGCCACGCGCTACACATCGCCATCTAGTCCCAAACTAAGCCGAAGCTTGTACTATGGGTACTAGGCTACTGATAAACTAATTAAATACTTTTGTTTTGTAAATAAATACATATTATACATATAAAACCCCCAGACCAATACAAACAGACATGTTTGTGAACACAAATGTTTGCACTGTGCGGGAATCGAACCCACAACCCTTGGCTCAGTAGGCAGAGGTCACTAACAAATGAGCCATTGAGCCAGCCGTAAAAAAAATACGTCATACTTTGCATATTTACCTGTACGCCTCACTTAACAATCCTGTTTGATTTTATTTTAAATTAGCGAATTCAATTGGATTTAACTAATTGTTTTATTAGTTCAATGATTTGCTAATTATTGGTATAAGCCTACAGTACAGTATAGTAACGGTTTCAACGGAGCTTTACAAATAAAGCAATGTATTGTGCAGACAGTTAATTTGGTTTCAAGTGTATATTTTGATAATTATTCGAAATGTAAATGTTTAATTAATATACCGATGCATTATTTGTACACCGGTAATTTAAACTATTATTATAAAGAGGAAAGATTTGATTGTTTGTTTGTTTGATACGAATAGTACTACTAGTACCCATAGTACAAGCTTCGGCTTAGTTTGGGGCTGGGTGGCGATGTGTGGCCCAGCAGGGCATGTCTTGGGTTATTTATTATTTATTCCCTTAGTCGTCTGCTCGACACCCACGGAATGAGATGAGGTGATCCTGTTCTAAATCCAGAAATCACATAGACAGTCTTAGATCTTAGGACATGGGTTTCTCTTTTGCTTTAGATCAGAAAACTACCCATTTCCTGATATTCCTTTAGTCGTCTTCTACGAAACCCACGGGATAAGAAGGGCATGGGGGAGAATGAATTATTTGTTAAATTACATCATTATTTTAATCATTTGACTGGCTCGGTGGCTCAATTGATAGTGACTCCTGCCTTCTGAACCAAGGGTCGTGGGTTGGTTCCACCCGGGACAAACATTCGTGTGATCAACACTTGTGTTTGTTCCGTGTCTGGGTGTTTATATTTGTATTTAAGTATTTATTTGTGGTACGTTCGTTGTTCTAATTCCCATAACACAAGTGCTTAAGCTACTTACTTTGAGATCGATTCAATGTATGTGATGTTGTGCGATACTCATATTTATTTCACCAATAATAGGCCTGTTGCTGTTACAAATGTAATAAATCCGTCTTTTAGATTGTTCAAAAAAATACGGACTAAATAAAATGTAATTATTTTGATGAAACATCCCTATTGTATTAAACTATAAACGAATTACGATTCCAAAATTCTATTAACAAAACGAATTCTACATCGACTAAATCGTTTGCAGATTTGGTAATAATCGATTGGGGAATAATTGCCCATAAAATCCAAGGGCACAGCCAAATGGGGCCGTTATTAAAGGGGTCAAGATGGATGAAATTCCCGAAACACCCACAATTCGATTCGATACGTATGGCTTTAATAGGATGTAATAATTATATGTATGTAAAGAAAATGTGTTAGTATTTTCTTTGTTGATTCAAACCTTTTTTAGTGCTGGCCGCCAAGGTTGGTTTTCTTAATTATAATAAATAATAGTCTTGTGACGTTTGTCAAATAAATACGTAAACTTATTGATAAATTCAATAAATTGGAGATAATAATATTTTTTAGTATAATACGATGAAACTGTAAGAAATAGACATTAAATGTCGTTTCTATATTTTGTTTTAAGTGAGTTGCATTTTGTTAGAAAGTTAATGTAGATAGTTTTTATAGTTATAATTTGTAATGCAAAATAAATCTATATTTTGTTTTAGCAACACATTGGTGTTTGTTTGGACCATCAGTTCCTGTCTGATCTTATATGTACGAAAAAATTGTTTTATTCCATTGATTTGATATACACTCAGAGGCACTATTATCCGGCCACTTATGTTTTTCGTTGAAACTTTAAAATTTTATTTTAGAATTAATTATTATCTTTAGCAATATTAAAAATTACATCATTACAGATGAAAAACACTAAAACGTGTTGGTGTTGTTTACATTGACGATAAAAATCATCAAGCGCTTAGTTATTATAACCAAAGGTATGCCACAATAAAGAATTGGGCGGTTAATTGTGCCTCTGAGTGTATTTGTTGAAACTACTTGGTCTACTAAATCTACATGTTCTCTATAGGTACACTTCCTCCAAATATATGTTTTTATAGTGTCGAGCTACGGCTCGACATAATGGCTTCCCTACGCCTGATGGAACGCGAAAGAGAAGCCCAAGTCACTGTGACAACGGACAAGTAACTGGTCAGATACCTGTCAGTTGCCAGCGCCATGCCGGCATAACCCTAACCCCCCACGAGCTTCGGAAACCCTACTCACCGATAGAAACACGACCCGGAGGTCATTTGACTGCGGTATTCTATAGGGTGGAGGTCCTTCCCCAGACGGGCGACTCAATTCGAGCGAAATTCGCTATGCCCTACCTCTCTTAAAAATGTATTCACCCAAAAAGACCTGTACGAACGATACTTACAGTAATATAGTCTAAACTAATATTATAAAGAGGAAAGATTTGATTGTTTGTTTGTTTGTTTGTTTGTTTGTTTGTTTGTTTGTTTGATACGAATAGGCTCCGAAACTACTGGACCGATTTGAATAATTCTTTCACCGTCGGATAGCTACAGTATCTGCGCTGAACATAGGCTATATTATATTTAAAAAAAAGTTAGGGATCCGTGCTAAAACTCCAATAATGTAACCCAAATTTACCAAAAAGATTTTAATCTACAAAAAAAAGAAAAGATCTTACATACTGACGTCTCATGACAACGTTCCCATAGCAACCGAAACTGTTATGACATCTAAATAAATAAATCCTAATATGAAATCGTACTTTCACGTAAAAACTACTGAAAGGATTTTGATGAAACTTTACAGGAATGTTATTTATGCATCAGATTTACACACAGGCTATAGATTACAAGGGTATCATACATTTTAGAATTTACAATTTCGGCAAAATATGTTACATACTTTTTGAAATGACCATAGATACTGTCATTTCTTGAATTTGTCAAAGAAATTGTCATTTTGACATCACAGGTACTGACATCGAATTAAATACGTAATTATCGGAAATTCACAACAAACAGTGATATAAATATTTGTGAACCGTCGGCTTACTTTCAGGATAAAATCTTCGGAAAATACTATAAGCAAATTGCTATAGCTAAAAATACGACCAACTTGAAAACACACCACCGTAGTTTCTTGCATCAATGCTGCTATCAGCTTGGAGGCTCCTCATTTAGCAACAAATCGGAACAACATTTAGGAATAGTGCACAGTCGAACAGATCTAGCATAATCCGTGAACAAGGCATCTTGAATCATAGCATGAAGCTCTAAGAACCCAAAAAATATGAATGCATTCTTTCAAGGTTTAGGAAGGCTCACATAATGAAGACTGCGATCTGTGCATGCATAATAAATATTTTTCTTTTCTAATCCGATGTTATAATTTCTGTACCCTATACTATGTACCTATCTAATAGTATGTATGTATTTTAGCCTAATAAAATAGTTTTAATTACGCATGGGGTAGGGGATGTGAATTTGTGTCCGAACCGTGGTTCGATGTGTGGGATCGGCCTTTCATCTTTTCGCTCCAAGTCAACCTCATCTGCCCGTGGTGCATCCTGCCGAATAACAAACAAAGCGCTGGCAGCTGACTCTGGGCGGTTTAACCGTCACAGATGAAGGTGTAGCTAAATATCACAGACCGATGACGGGCAGCAGCGTCACCGGAGCGTGAAGCTACGCCCTGCGATCGCCAACCCGCCTGCCCAACGTGGCGATTATAGAGATCTATGTCCAGTAGTGGACTATAATAGGCTGATGATGATGAATTACGCATGTCGGAAGAAAATAGCGCTATTAAAGTAGGTATTGCTTTTTGGTCGGCATCATTATCGCTAAATCATTTTAAAGGTAATTTCATGTAGGTTCTAAGATGAAAAATGCCCTAGGTTTTGACCCACGGCCACCACTACACAGGGCCACAACCCTAGATTCACACACGGCCCTAAGGCCGTTGGGTCGCAGAGGATAGGGAGGACGGCAACGGAACACCGCGAGATCCCCCGAAGGGCACTCTTCTTCCTCTACGACCCTCGCCAAACAACCCAGCGCTTAGCGCTGGTGCCGCCAAGCGGCCCACCTCTGCCGGCGGGAGCGGGACGAGCGAGGCTCAGTCCCGCTGCCGACGCCGCCCACCTGCGGCCCACTGGGGTCCCTCTTTGTTCCCTAAGTCCCCCTGGCACGACAAGCCGAGGACCCCATCGGGGGGGCTCCCCCACGAGCTCCGGAAACCCTACTCACTGGCAGAAACACGAACCGGAGGTCATTTGGCTGCGGTATTCTATAGGGTGGAGGTCCTTCCCCGGACGGGCAGCTCAATTCGAGCGAAGATTCGCAATGCCCTACCTCTCTTAAAGTCATCAGTGTTTAAAAGACGTCGCTAGATATTATATTATTCATCTGAACTAACAGTTAAGTTAAGAACCTTAGCTAAGAGCAGGTGGTTCCTGAACAAAGGGCATGGCTTCAAATCCAACCAGAGGCCAACATGATGTACATCTACATGACCCAAGGGTTAACTGGTAGAGAATGCTCCTAGCATTGAATTTCGCTTTTTGTACCATTTTGTGCAATATAATCAAACGTATTGCGTTTACGTTAACTGCATCACGTATTGCGTTTGTTATTTGTGTCAAACCATGTTCAGATTTCTCAGCCTTCGAATCGAATATATTTTATCTTCATTTTGTTTCTAGCATCTATTAATTTTAGCATTGTAAGCGTGTGTATAGGTTATATTAATTGATAGAAAATATGAGAGGTCCTTCCTAAAACACCAACAATGTATGAAATGTTTAGCTGAAATAATTGATTTATCCGAAGCGAAGCGAGGAGCGGGCTGCTAGTATAATATATATTAAACTTAAGCTATAATTTATTATGAGCCTTTCACATATCATGGGCATAGCAGTTTGTCAGTACCTAATATAATATGAACAAAAGAAAGCTATCTGAGACGTTAAGTCATTAGTTCAAAGAAAATGAGTAGGCAAGTAAAACTTATGAATTTTCGATAAACCTACCTAATTTCTTAACAAATTTTATGCATCATAATTATTTCTCAAGGGATGCTAGAACTAAACTCCCAAAAGGAAGCGAATCCCATGTGCCCTTACGATAAGTGGCGATGATTTATCAGGGGGTAGTTTCACCCTCTCACCGCAAACACGATACGTCAGATAGTAATAAAATATGGCGTTTGGAGCGAACTTATATTAGGGATTATAAACGATTTGATCATTTGGGAACGGATTAAAATGTTTTAGTAATCAAATAGATAAAATCATTGTGATAGATACACACCTGACTTACTTATTTTCATACATAATTAAAAAACCTGTATTAGAAGTTCAAAATCTAAGCAAGTTTATGTAGGTACCATAGATATATCTATAGGTCTACTCGTATAGATAAATCTACAGTATTAAATCGATCATCATCATCATCAGCCTGTTGCAGTCACTACTGGACATAGCCAGTTGTTAGCCACTTAGGGCAAACATCTGGAGAATATATCCGTAATCGCCACCCTGGGCTGGGGGTTGGCGACCGCAGAGCGTACCTTTTCGCTCCGGTGACGCTGCTGCCCGTCATCGGCCTGTGGTATTTAGCTACGCCTTCAATTGTGATGGTTAAACCGCCACCAGTCGGTTGCCAGTGCCTCTTTTATTCTTCGACAGGATGCACCACGGGCAGTTGTCTTGGAGCGAAAAGATGATAGATCGCTCCCTTACATCCCATTAAATTAATACATTTAATAAATAAACAAACAAAACAGCAAAGCAAGTCAGCCTCAGAGAGCCCATTCGAGACCAAAAAGGGCAGTACACACAATGCAAAACTTTTCCCGTGATAAGCCCAGATAATTTATCAAAGTGAACAGTTTACTCGTATCTTACGACTGCGACGCGTCAGATAGCAGTAACATATGGATAGGGATCAGCGTCACAAGTTTCAGATAAACATAACTAAGTATATAGTATTCGTACAACAATCTGTATCCGTGAGATGTAAGGGAGCGACATCATCTTTTCACTCTAAGCCACCCTCACCTGCCCGTGGTGCATCCTGAATAACAAACTAGACTCTGGCAATCAACTGTAGGCGGTATAACCAAACTATCACGATTGAAGGCGTAGCTAAATAACACAGGGCGATGACGGGCAGCAGCGTCACCGGAGCGAGGAACTGCGCCCTGCGCTCGCCAATCCGCCTACCCAGCGCGCAGAGTGGCGATTATGGGCAAAGCGTCCAAATGTTTAACTAAAGTGGCGAACAAATGGAGAGGCCTATGTCCAGCAGTGGACTGCAATAGGCTGATGATGAAGTACGTATATAGTGTTCGAACTGCCGTAGTTTTTATTTATTTACTAGTTGACCGGCGTATTTAATATGGTCATGTTTTTAACTAAATTATTTTTTACCTACCAACTCTAATTTACACTAATATTATACAGAGGAAAGACCTTTTACTTTTTGTTTGTATTGTATAGGCTCTGAAGAAATCTTTGACTGTTGGGAAAAGTTCATCACATCGAATCGCTCCCGTTCGATGTCGCGGCAAAACTGACCTAAGGTCAAGATGGCCTTATAAACGCCAACGGAAGGTAGGTTAAAACCGCTAGTTTTTTAAATAATGTTGTTGTAACGGATTTCTCCATTCAGCCAAAGAAAAAAATTCAAAAGGACACACAATTGTCACCTTTTCCAAATTGTGTTGCATTTAAACTAAAAAGTGTGAATTATAAAAAATACCTGTTTTGGTACGAATCAGTAACTAAAAGAAATACTATTAATTTTAATGCATTAATTGTAAATTCTGTGGCAAATCAAGAATGCTAATAATAACGTCAAAAATATATGTGTTTTAAAAGTGGTATTATTAAAGGCTTTTTAATTTTTGTTCCAGTAAAATTTTCATCTTTCGACTTATTTTTTTCTCTTTAAGTAAACGGTGTAAATTTTTTTATTAGTCTTATTTATAAGCTAGAAAGATTTACTAGTAAAACAAATCAAAAACACATTCGATTTCCAGCAGTAAGTTTTTAAAAAAAATTATATATATTTTTTTTTAGCTTTTCATGTGTTTTTGAACTTTTTTATTAATATGTTTAAACATGGTTCACTCTGCAAGTTCTCCGGAATAATAAAAGAGTTCTATCTATTCTCTTTTCACTATTAAACGTATTCACAACTAGTTTGCAAGTAGCAAAGCGATAACCTGTCAGCTCCGGTGCATTTGCTATCGAACATCCGTCTAGCTAATTATGTATAATGCATGCCGTTAGATTGTACCGTCCACATAAGTAACTTCAGATTTAATTAATGTGAAAACGACCTCTTTACGTAGGAAACGAGGCAGTGGCAACCGGCTGGTGGAGGTACAACCATCTTTTTTTTTTTCTACATGACTACGACGATGGCCAGGCTGGCCTTGTCATCATCACCCGACTGTTGGGGAAGCGGAAGGCTCACACCCCTAGAGCGAAAGGCTCTCATCCCTAGTAGGTATAACCATCACAATTGAAGGCGTAGCTAAATACCACATGTTGATGACGGGCAGCAGCGTCACCGGAGCGAGAAGCTACGTCTTGCTATCGACAACTTGCTACACGAATGTTTGTCCTGGATGGGGATCGAACCCACGACCCTTGGCTTTTTTTATAGTGGCTCGACGTAATGGCTTCCCTACGCCTGATGGAAAGTGAAAGAGAGGCCCAAGTCGCTGTGACAACTGGCAAGTAACTGGTCAGTTACCTGTCAGTTGCCACTGCCATGCCGGCCCAACCCTAACCCCCCACGAGCTCCGGACACCCTACTCACCAGCAGAAACACGACCCGAAGGACATTTGGCTGCGGTATTTTAGAGGATTGAGGTCCTTCCCCGGACGGGCTCAATTCGAGCGAAGATTCGCTATACCCTACCTCTCTTTAGAAGGCGGGGGTTATAGTGTAAAACACGTTTTGCTAACTTTGAGTGACTGCAAACACATTAGTTTGAATAAGCAACGTTTGATGATATTAGACTCGGGCAAAAATATGTAAATCTGTGCAGTACAGTCAACATCAGACAATGTTAACAGGCAAGCTACTCAAATACATATCAAATGCCAAATATAATTAAACTAGCTGTGCTCGCGACTTCGTCCGCGTGGAATAGTTATTTTTTCCCCGTTTTTTTTTACATTTTCCATTATTTCTTCGCTCCTAATAGTTGCAGCGTGATGTTATATAGCCTAAAGCCTTCCTCGATAAATGGTCTATTCAACACAAAAATAATTTTTCAATTCGGACCAGTAGTTCCTGAGATTAGCGCGTTCAAACAAACAAACAAACAAACAAACAAACAAACAAACAAACAAACTCTTCAGCTTTATAATATTAGTTAAGATATACGCACAGAAAGTTTTTCAAATGATATCAACATCTTTGGCAGGCGGTTTGATGTCCACAGTAGGTTTTATTAGTACCCAGGTTAATGATACTACCAGGCATAGTGCCTAAAACAAACCCCCCAAATACTTACTAATTGTTTTTGGGGGAAGCCCATGTTCTTCAGTGGACGTTTGCGACTGGTTATGATGATGATCAACATCCTAAACGTCAAATATAGTAAAATACAAGCCTGTTTGCTTGTTCATAATTATCTCGACAATCAAGGTATTTAAGTACCTATATCTAAGCTACCAAAGACAAAAAGAATGTACTTTATCCTATTATAGATATGCATCTATAGTATAAAGTACATTTCAGCGAATACCTTATTAAAATAATTGTGAAAAGTGTGTTTATTTCTATTTAACAACTGCTTGTTAAGTTAAATTTATAGATGGGGTGTTGATATCATTTTAAAACTTTCCGTGTGTCTACTTATAAACGACTAGAAGAATAATAAATATAAGAGTTAAAAATAACAATAAGTAAGTATTTATAAAGAGGGTGTTATGTAAAGCCAACTAGTTTCCAACCTCAGCTTTGTGCAGTTAAGGGATCAATGACACCTTAACTGGTGTTCTAGTGGATAGATCTTTGTTTATTTAAACTTATTTAGGTACACAAAGTGGTACAAAGCCGAAAGTAATGCTAGGAGCATTACGTGCTCACATATATCCGATGCCGACTGTACATACGCTAAGCATCCGCAGTATGCAATGCTTCATACAAAATGTATGAAAACGTCCGAGCTTGAATTTTTGCATTGCACTGCGGCTCGGTAAAATGTTTTGCGCCAATCTTCCCGTCTTGGTTTTATTTGGGCTGTGATTTTTATATGCCGTGCCGACGTGGGTAGTTCAGGTAGCGTAAGTACGTCAAACGGAATGCTTAATTTGAAAGTAGTATAAAAAATATACAGATGGTCTTCCGTCTCAACCCGTGGACATTTAAGACAGGTAGGGCATAGCGAATCTTCGCTCGCATTGAACTGCCCGTCGGGGAAGGACCTCCACCCTATAGAATACCGCAGCCAAGTGACCTCCGGGTTGTGTTTCTGCTGGTGAGTAGGGTCTCCGGAACTCGTGGGGGGTTAGGGTTGGGCCAGCATGGCAGTGGCAACTGACAGGTAACTAACCAGTTACTTGCCAGTTGTCACAGCGACTTGGGCTTCTGTTTGGCTTTCCATCAGGCGTAGGGAAACCATTACGTCGAGCTACTATAAAAAAAAACATCCAATGCTAAGGTGTCACCTATGGAGCGCCATCTTAATCGGTCTTTTGCCATCCATAGCTGCTGTTACATAATAGATAGATATATTCTTCATTGCATACCATAAAATTTACGTGGGACTTTGTGTGGGACTCACAGCTCCCAAAATGAGAGGGCATACCCACTAAACCCCCCTGTGTCGCCAGTGGGCAGCAAATAGCAGGGCTACAGGTAGCGCCGAAGCATACGGCCACATCCCTGCCTGCCCTGGCCAGCCGCAGATGACAAGCGGCCGGCACTTCTGGTCCGGGGAGGGCAATTACCCCTACCCCCGGCTTTTACTATCAAGTCCAGAAGTAACCCACTTACGTACTGCACCCATATAATTAGGTGTTGTTCCAGCTAAGTGGGTGTTACGTAACACCATACGCTTACAAGCTTGAGGTTAGTAGTTCCATTGCTTATTAACTGCAGACCCTAACTTTGGTGCACGCTGTAATCTCGCTTTGGAAACTCAACCATCGGTGCCACCTTTTATGGTCACCGTGTTGTGTAAAGACACTTTGTGACGTCACGATGTTCAGCAACAATGTTTGTTTACTTTTGTATTAAATTTTAGTTGTTGGAGCTAATTTGGAGGAAACATGCAAGTCTTTGAAGGCAAAACGATGAATCGTGTGGTTTCCGGATTTAGAATTGCAGTGTCGTAGATGACGTCCTGAGGGATGAAAGGGCCAGCATTTATCTGGGTACAAGCAAACCTGCATGCGTGGTAGCTTTGTTTATATATTTTTGGTGGGGTGGATTTAACGTGGTTTATTTTTTTTACCCTGGAGAAAAAATGCTTTGACGCATTCCCTATCAACTTTTCGCTCCAAGCCAACCACACCTGCCTGTGGTGCATCCTGCCGCATAACAAACGAGGCGCTGGCAACCGACTGGTGGCGGTATAATCATCACAATTGAAGGCGTAGCTAAATACTAAAGACCGGTGACGGACAGCAGCGTCACCGGAGCAAGAAGCTACGCCTGCGATCGCCAACCCCCCGCCTGCCCAGCGTGGCGATTATGGGTATATCCTCCAGGTGTTTGCTCTAAGTGGCGAACAACTGGAGAGGCCTATGTCCAGCAGTGGACTGTAATAGGCCTGATGATGATGATGAGTGAGTGATGGGACTCTGCCTCGGGATCGAAATAAATTCTGGGTTCAGCAGTAAAATCAAGTTAATACTTGCCCGTAGTCATAGATAGTTGGGCTTCTCTTTCGCTTTCCATCAGGCGTAGGGATGCCTTTGGCGAGCTACTATAAAATAAGTCTATCATGTTTTTTTTTTATAATAGCTCCGACATAATGGCTTCCCTACGCCTGATGGAAAAGCGAAAGAGAAGCCCAAATCGCTGTGACAACTGGCAAGCAACTGGTTAGTAACCTGTCAGTTGCCACTGCCATGCCGGCCCAACCCTACCCCACGAGCTCCGGAGGACCCTACTCACCAGCAGAAAAAACGACCGGAGGTCATTTGGCTGCGGTATTCTATAGGGTGGAGGTCCTTCCCCGGACGGGCGGCTCATTCGAGCGAAGATGATGCATCAATTAGGATATTTGGACAATACAAAGGAATGTATCGACATCAATTCCACCATTTTTCAGCCGCCATTGCAGACTCATAAACGTATAGACGGAGATCAGTTACCATCCTTACATAGTTGACATTCCACCTGTCTGCATAAAAGATTTTGCGAATTCCTTTATGCTGCAAAATGTGGAATTTACTGCCTGCTCACGTCCTCTCTCGAACGATATAACTTGGAACACTTTAAGGCTGGAGTGAATATGCTTTGAGTAAGCGTATTCCATATTAGGGTGAATGCTCTTCTAACATCAGATGAATAATATGAATATACGGCCAATGGTTTCATGACACAAAAAAAATATTTTTTTGTTTTTTATTACTGAAGATTGCTAGCAAGCAGCTGCCTATAATGATGTTGAACGGTCACCGTCAGGAAAGGACTCTCTTTAGACCACGTTTGAGGAAAGACAAGTAGATAGATAGATAAAGACTATTGCCTAAAAATACAGACACAAAACACATTACAAACAACACAAAGTACAATTTAGGCTGTCTTATCGCTTAAAGCAAGTATTAAAGTATCACTATTTTACATAGTCGAATAGTTTGGTTTAGTTGTAATGAACACAGCTTTTGAAATACTGGGTTCGATCCTCGCACCGTATAAAAATTTGTGTGCATGAACAAGTCAGTTTTCATTAGGTACTGTTTGGCCCAGCGTGGCGAGACGTGGGTTATTTATTCATTAGTACTTAAGCTATTCAAGTTGTTACATGCATCCAAAGGACTTACTTTAGATTTAAAGCAGCTGTACACGGTCACCGCGTGGTCGCGACATTAAGCATTCGGTCTAAACTGCTGGAACCAGTCCGTATATGGCCGCTCTTATATTGAAAAGAGTGTACGATATTGCTTGGTCTAAAGCAAAGGGCAATAAATTAACCTTCCAATGCCGACAGTACACCGAGACATATACCCGTACGTCTCGAGATTAACCGGTCGCAATGTGGTACCGAAACGCTTCCCCCGGGCCGCCGGGAGCAGATACGGCGCTTCCGAACTTAGCACCTACATCCGAGTAGGCTAACTTACCCTAATCTTGCCAATTTCCGCGCATATTCGTAAATTGGACGGGAATTTTAAGCTCAGTTTACAAGTTGTGACGTCAATAGCTACTTAGTAGCTAAAACTGTACATTGTTGGCATAATTAATTCAGATCTCCGTTATTGAACGTCTATGTAGTTTTTTTTGTAATAGCATGACATTCCCTATGGATATAAGGGAGCGAACCTCACCTGCCCGTGGTGCATCCTGCCTAATAACAAACGAGGCGCTGGCAACCGACTAGTGGCGATATAACCGTCACGTTTGAAGGCGTAGCTAAATACCACTGCCGATGATGGCTAGCAGCGTTACTGGAGCGGGAAGCTACGCCCTGCGATCGCCAACCCGGCTGCCCAGGGTGGAGATTACGGATATATCCACCAGATGTTTGCCCTAAGTGGTGAACAACTAGTCAATAGTGGTCTATATCCAGCAGTGGACTGCAATAGATAGGCTGATGATAATGATGAAGTGTATTTAAAAATAAAATGATAAATAAAGCTACTTACTTTAGGATCGGAGCATTGTATATGAGATATTTAATTTCTGATAATATGTATCTTGCAAAATAAACATACATACGTACATTGATCCAATCCCAGAGGAGATTTAAGCACCTGTAATGTATGCTTGTGCAATCAGAACAACGAAGGTAATGCAAATATTATACTTAATTATAAAATTAACATAGACTCACAAATATTCATCATGTAAATGTTTTGGACGGGATTTTAAATGATTACTCTTAGTTTAGAAGGCATACTGTACGATAAATTTATTAACTACGAACTTAATAAGAATTACGTTACTTACAATTTCGCAGTGAATTAAACTGATTTAATGTATTGTAGGTATTTTAAATTTGTCGTATATCACTTGTCCGTGGTACATACATCCTGCTGAATAACAGACGAGGCTCTGGCAACCTACTGGTGGCGGTATAAACATCATTGAATCTAGGCGTAGTCACGCCTGCCCAGCGTGGCAATAATGGGTAAAGCCAACTAGAGGCTTTACCCCTAATCGCCACGCTGGGCAGTCAACTTTTGCCCAAATTGTCGAACAACTGGAGAAGCATATGTTCAGCAGTGGACTGCGAGCGATAGGCTGATAATGATGATGAAAGCAAAAACATTGAATTTCAGCTAACCGACTACCTTTGTGTGTCGACTATACCCCTAACCCTTGCATTACTCAGGATTCAAGTTTAATTTCATCTAAGTAAATCAACCTGTTTAATTTCGCTACGCCGATTACACCAGGAATAACTCTAGCCATTCTCGACCCTAACTTTGCGCTATGTATCAAGTCTCAACTTGCCCGCCCTTACATCAAACATGGTGATAACACAAATATGTTTGCCCCGACTAATGGGCTGGGGTCGCAGATATAATGTCTCCTAGACGTGTGTCCTGGTTTCAAGTTGAGTTAAACGATTTATCTGAAGTGGCTTGCGGAGCGCTTTCCACTGAGTGATGCTGTTCTGGTGGGCACACTTGCTGATGACACAACGATTTTGGCTAAAGCGCAGCTGAGGTATTTGCCGTTCTCCAGAAAAGTCTTGACGACATATCTGAATGGCTTAAAGATTGGCGCATTAAGGTAAACGAATCAAAAACTGTACATGTCACTTTTAGCCTTAGACACGACACTTGCCCCACAGTTAAACTTAACAACGTCGAAGTTCCACAGATTTCTTAGACTTTACCACTGTCCTCTGAATGAGGAATGTAAGGGGCCTATCATCTTTTTGCTCCAAGCCACCCAAACTTGCTCGTTGTGCAACCTTTGAGAGAGGTAGGGCATAGCGAATCTTCGCTCTAAATTAGCCGCTCGTTCGGGGTAGGATCTCCACCCTATAGAATACCGCAGCCAAATGACCTCCGGGTCGTGTTTCTGCCGGTGAGTAGGGTTTCCGGAGCTCGTGGGGGGTTAGGGTTGGGCCGGCATGGCGGTGGCAACTGACAGATAACTGACCAGTTACTTGCCAGTGGTCACAGCGACTTGGCTTGGTAGGGAAGCCCTTATGTCGAGCCAATATAAAAAAAAACCTGTTGTTTGGTGACAACTAACCCGCCTGCCAAGCGTGGTGACTAAGGCGAGTCCTCATTGAAGGAGGCATTTTTCCAGCAGAAGTTTGCAGGCTAAAGATGATGATCACGTTTGGCAAGCATGGTAGTGACCGCAGTAGGTTTTATTTGTACCCAGGTAAACGCTGCTGTCAGTTTGCCCTTATATTTTCGTTTCGTTTCCTTATTATCCCTTTAGTTGTCTTCTACGATACTCACTACTTAACAATTACTAGGCTAGTTTATCACAATTCTGTTAACAGTATGTCAAATCTAGATAAAAGTATGTTTATGTAGCGGACCAAGTGGCACACGAACGACAAAGGGGTTAATCGATGTTTGTTTGCCGACGCCAAACCTAAAAGCATGGCCGATATTTCGCGAAAAATGCTAGATAAAAATTTACATGTTTTGTTTGACACGGCATTATTGACAGGCTCGGTGGCTCATTTGGTAGCACATTTGGTAGTGACCTCTGCCCTCTGAGCCAAGGGTCGTGGGTTCGATTCCCGCACAGTACAAACATTTGTATTGGTCTGGGTGTTTTCTATGTATAATGTGTTTATTTACAAAAAAAATAAAGTATCTTAGTATTTCTATCAGTTGTCTAGTACCCATAGTACAAGCTTCGGCTTAGTTTGGGGCTAGGTGGCGCTGTGTGGCCCAGCGTGGCATGTCTTTTTTGTATACCACTAAGGTGGGAATGTAAGGGAGCGGCCTATCATCATTTCGCTCCAAGCCAACCTCACCTGCTCGTGGTGCATCCTGCCGAAAAACAAACGAGGCACTGGCAACCGACTGGTGGCGGTTTAACCATCACAATTGAAGGCGTAGTTAAATACCACAGACCGATGACGGGCAGCAGCGTCACCGGAGCGAAAAGCTATTCATATTCATATTCTTTATTGCATTCCATAAGTAAGTGGAAAAGGTAATGGTGGAATGAAAACACTAAACCATATGAAATAAAAATAAAATAAAATAGGCAGTTTATTTCTGCAAATAGATTCACTAGTAATACTTTTGCACGTCGAACTTTTTTCCTACCAGCACTTCGACGTGTAGCCTGCTGAGAAGATGTGCTGCAACTTAAAAATATATATACAGTAATATCATTTTAATGAATTTTATTAACACTAACTTTTTAAAAGTTGACAGGAATTAGCCCCTCTCTTTAGAGAATTATTTTTTCTCTTCCTAAATGTTGTCCGTAAGAGATCGCTTACTAGCGATAAGACACCCTAAATTTTGTAATAATTAAAATGGTTCTGTTTTTGTTTATCTTAATTTAATATTTAATATTATAAAGCTGAAGAGTTTGTTTGTTTGTTTGTTTGAACGCGCTAATCTCAGGAACTACTGGTCCGAATTGAAAAATTCTTTTTGTGTTGAATAGAGCATTTAGGCTATATAACATCACGCTGCAACTATTAGGAGCGAAGAAATAATGGAAAATGTAAAAAAAAAACAGGGAAAAAAATAACTATTCCACGCGGACGAAGTCGCGAGCACAGCTAGTAAATAATAAAATGGTACAAAAAGGAGCATTCTTTACCAATCAAATCATGCAGAGAGGAGACTTTTTTTAGACGCTTGAAAGTACATCAGGGACAAATAAAAACTATCGTGGCCACCAACCCACTGACTGATGATGATGATGACATATAATTCATCTTAAATCATCATCAGCTATTACCTATATCATCAGAATACAAACTTTTTAACCTAGTTCACATAAATTAAACACAGACGGACCTAAAACATACAACCAATTCCCAAAACAACAAATTTATATTCTACAAAGAAGTTATAATTCAACATTCGTACTTTAAAATAATTATAACTAATGGGCTATCAAAATTAATGTAAGTAAAGTGAACCCAAAAGTTAGGTTAATCACTAAATGGTAAACAATGAAATAATACTAGTGTTAGTTGGGCGCTCGGAGAAAATTGTTAGTTTGAAGGCTTGGTGTCTACTGGGTGGAAGTGTAAGCGATTGTAAGCGATGTTTCCTGGTGATTTGAATACCAAAAGTGGCGCGCTGCTGGAATATTTTCTAATTTCTCAAAAATATAAGAAAAAGCGAAAAGCTTCTGTGTGGCAACTGATAGAAAAGAATTGAATAATTAATCAGAATTTCTGGTTACCGTCAGAGCGGGAGCTTGCTTTCTCGCTTGCTTTTAATTTAAGTTGTACGGTACTTTATTGTTCCTAATTATTAAAGAGAAAAATCATAAAACATAATTTTAACAGTACATGCCTTTTAGTTCGTTATCATTATCCCGTTCTATGTGTGATGTATTATAATATAGAATCAATGAAATAAATCGTCTTCGAACGTATTGCATCGGATATCAAGCAACTCGTTTTTTTTTTTACAGTAGCTCGATATAATGGCTTCCCTACACCTGATGGAAAGCGAAAGAGAAACCCAAGTCGCTGTGACAACGGGCAAGTAACTGGTCAGTTACCTGTCAGTTTCCACCGCCCGCGCCATGCCGGCCCAACCCTTACCCCCCACGAGCCTTATACCATATACATAAAATATCATCAAAAGCAAACAACATAATCATCGCGGTTTCGATCTCTGCACACAAAATAATGACTGTAGTGTACGAGAATCGAACCCGCGACCACTGTGTCTTTCATTATCTCTGAACTAAACTGTCAATATTATCGTATCGTAACATGTTAAATAGACGCCCACCTTTACAAAGAAAGCCTACAGTTTATTAGTTTTCAATTTAGAGCAATCATGCATAATGTTATCCTTTTAACCCCCTGAATATTTTAAAGCCTCTGTTTATATTAGACGTTAATTGGAGAGGCAAGTAACAGGAGGCATAAGTTATAAGACGTACAACGAATTTGAAATTACCATAGCTTTGAATAATGGAGATCTAGTTTAACCTAATTTGAATGGGTTTTGTGTTTCTAGGTTTTAGGTAATTAGGACAATAGTATGCAGTTTAAGTTAGGAGTTTGCGTGGGTGTATGTTCCTTTAAGTATATTAAAAATAAAAGTATATAAAATCAGATAAAGAGTGTCGATGGCCCAGTGGTTAAGAACGCTGACTTCCATGTAGGAGGCAGCGGTTCAAGTCCCGGCACGTACTAATATTATATACTCCTTGCGGTCACGAAAAAGAAAACAAATAACCGCCACGTTTATGTTATGTGGGTCCGTGTCTAAGAAGTCGACTAAGAGTCGACTACGGGACTTCTTGAAATTTCAGCTTCTCAGCCAGTGGTAGTAGTAGGTAGTATTTAAGTAAGTTTATAAGTTGTCTAGTACCCATAGTACAAGCTTAGGCTTAGTTTGGGGCGAGACGCTAGTTATTTATTATTTACTAGCTGTGCTCGCGACTTCGTCCGCGTGGAATAGTTATTTTTTCCCCGTTTTTTTTTTACATTTTCCATTATTTCTTCGCTCCTAATAGTTTGCATGTTATATAGCCTAAAGCCTTCCTCGATAAATGATATATTCAACACAAAAATATTTTTTCAATTCGGACCAGTAGTTCCTGAGATTAGCGCGTTCAAACAAACAAACAAACTCTTAAGCTTTATAATATTAGTTAAGATCAAGTTAAGATCATTAATATATACAATGCACCTACATACGACTATTAATTCACCTTCAAAGTTTTCTTGTATTCGAAACGACGAAGAAACATATCGTGAAGGAATCTAACATCCAAAATCAAACATTAACAAATATTCCATAGACCATCCAGTCAAAAGCCAACAAAACGCAATACCTCATTACAATTTTAACTCAATAACATGTTACCGCAACTGGCAACAAGGGCAACTTTCACAATAACGCAACAAAAGGCAACTTGGAACTGCATAATATCTATAAACTGTCAAACACAACCAATAAACTAACTTGTCCAATATAGAAGTTTCACAGTAAATAAGCGATCCACAAGCGCTAGCGGATAGCTGTAATGCTGGGGCTATATTAGCGATGGGATAAGCAAATGGAGTGTAAGGGAGCGAGCATTTTTTCGTTCCAAGCCACCCTCACCTGCCCGTGGTGCATCCTGCCGAATAACGAACGAGGCTCTGGCAATCGACTGGTGGCGGTATAACCATCACCATTGAAGGCGTAGCTGAATACCACAGGCCGATGGCGGGCAGCAGCGTCACCGGAGTGAAAAGCTACGCCCTACGATCGCCAACCCGCCTGCCCGGTGGCGATTATGGGTATATCCTCCAGATGTTTGCCCTAAGTGGCGAGCAACTGGAGAGGCGTAAATCCAGCAGTGGACTGGAATAGGCTGATGATGATGATGATGCATACATAGGCACAAACACGAAAAGTGACTTTGTTTTATACAATGTAAAAACTAACAGCTGCCCGCAATTTTTCTCGCGTGAATATTCTTGTACCTAAATTCTATTGTTAATCTGATGTACGAGCAACATTTCCTTAAGTTCCTTAAGAAAAGAGTAACAAACACCCATCCATTCAACCAAATAAACTTTGACATTTATTATATTACCTACTTACTGCGCTGGCTCAGGGATTCGAAGTGTATCTTGGCCTCCGTCCGTAGATTACCTACACCATGCCATTAATAATATTAGTAGCATTTATTTACCTGAAAAAAAAACAGCCGTTTTTAGTGTCTCTGAATTTATTTCAACGATATACTCGTATCTCGAGGAAATCTTTTTAGGCATAAAGCTTAAAGTCAAGAGACGAACAAAAGAATCAGCTTATTCAAGATGAAGATAAATTATGGAGCGAAAGCAATATTTTTAGGCGAAATATACAAACACGAGAATTAATAAGGAACCTAACCCTACATTCAATTAGGTAAGTGCCGAGCCATTGAAGTTGAGTGACAGGTTTGTAGGGTTGACAGCGTCTGGCGAAGTATTAAATCATCATGTTGGGAGTGTGGGGTGCAGCTCGATACGGCTGACCACACCCTCGTCTTGTGCCCGGCTTGGACGGACGAACGCGCGGTTCTGACCAGCGCTATAGGCGACCCATCTTCCCTCCCAGCGGTCGTTGCGGCCATGCTCGGGAGCAGGGAAGCCTGGTTGGCTGTTGCCTCTTTCTGCGAGACAGTCATCTCGCAGAAGGAAGCAGCAGAACGGGAGCGCGAGGTAGATCCCTCGGCTCCAGCTCTGCGTCGACGCAGAAGGGGGCGCGCTCGGCGGATTTTTGACCGCCAAACACCTCCTGATGGGGCCCAGTTGGTGGTTGGTGCGGGGGCACCTCCACCGGCCTTGCACGGGTCCCCGTCTCTGTCGGACGGGAGCGGGCTGGCCCTTCGGTCCGCTCTCGTCGCTTGACGGAGGGGCCGGGGTTTTTAGTGGGTATTCCCTGCCTCCTTTTCACCTTGAGGCAGGGTGAGTCCCACATACTCCGTCACCCCCCCGGGTGATGGGGATGCCTAAATGCATTTTCCTCGGCATACAAAAAAAAAAAAGTATTAAATCATCAGTTTATAGTTTGACAGTGTAAGCAAATAGGTACTAAACAAACAAGAGAGGTAGGGCATAGCGAATCTTCGCTGGAATTGAGCTGCCCGTCCGGGGCCTTCCCCTTTTCCGGTATCTTATAGGGTGGAGGTCCTTACCTCCACCCTATAAGATACCGCAGCCAAATGATTTCCGGGTCGTGTTTCTGCTGGTGAGTAAGGTTTCCGGAGCTCGTGGGGGGTTAGAATTAGGCCGGCATGGTTGACAGGCAACTGACCAGTTACTTGTCGGTTGTCACAGCAACTTGGGCTTTTCTTTCGCTTTTCATCAAGCGTAGGGAAGCCATTACGTCTAGCTACTTTATAAAAAAAAAAAACAAAATTCAAATGCGACTGACTGACATAGTGATCTATCAACGCACAGCCCAAACCACTGGACGGTTCGAGATGAAATTTCGAATGAAGGTAGATATTATGACGTAGGCATCCGCTAAGAAAGGATTTTGATGAATTTAATTCCCAAGGGGCTAAAAAAAGGGATGAAAGTCTACTCCACGCGGACGAAATCGCTGGCACAGCTAGTAGTACATAATAGTGAAGAAGTTAAAATTCGACACCCAGTTTTTCGCCCACACCTGGCCTATTTGGTAGTTTGGCAGGTGCTGAAAGTGGATGCCGGTAATCTTTACCAGATACTACACCGTCCTCCCGAGGTTTGCTGCCTGTACTGAGGGGAACGGTGCTGCCGGGATATAGGATGTGTTGTTTTCAAGTCCGTCCGGGCAACCTGGCCCGACTTCTGGTCATCTGCAGCTGACCAGAGCAGACAGGGATGCGACCGCATACTTCTATAGCTTCACGCTCCGGTGACACTGCTGCCCTGTAGTATTCAACTACGCCTTCAATCATGATGGTTATACCGCCGCCAATCGGTTGCCAGAGCCTCGTTCGTTATTCAGCAGGATGTACCACGGGCAGGTGGGGGTGGCTTGAAGTGAAATGACGATAGGTCGCTCCCTTACATCCCTATAAAAAATGTATTTCTATAGTATTTTCATTCTGTCAACCCTACACTGGTACAAGCGAACTAATCTTCAGTCTCGTTTGCGCTGGGCAAACAATTTTTCGCTTAGCCAGTGAAATATCGAGACGAATAATATTTGCTTTCGTTTTGTTTGCTTTGCTTAAATACACACTTTACTTACATCGCTGCTAATTTTGTGTATTAGCTTGGCAGTTAATGAGAAACGTTTGTGTTTTTTGATGTTAACGCTTGAAATGATTTCGTTTTGATGTTGAAAGCGCGATGCCTACCTATTAAGGTAAGCTATGGAACGCTTTATCAGAGTCTGTGTTCCTCGACAGATAAAATCTTCAGATTTTCAAGGCAACATCGGTTTTTGTTGGGCGAACGCACTCTTACTAACTGATAAGTAACTTGCTTGACTATTACTTGCCCGTTGTCACAGCGACTTGGCCTTCTCTTTCGCTTTCCATCAGGGAAGCCATTATGTCGATAAAAAAAACTTAGAGCTATTTAAACACTACATATTGTGATAAGGCAATAAAAATTATATTATGTCAAGTAATACGAGTAATTCAGTAAATTAATTTTGACTTAATTGATATATTTTTATGTAGCTGTCAAAAATGATATTTTCTATGGCTTTAGTAAAACGTGACGTCACGAGATTTGCTAGTCTATTAAATGAAAATTATCGGCTCTATTAAAGTTCATCATCATAAACAAACATTCACTGTTCTATCTACAAACGTCCACTGCTGGACATGCCTCCCCCAGTGACAATTGTATTTTGGGGCGATTTGTCTTAGTCATCACCACCCTTGGCACTAGGGGTGAGAGCTTTCCGCTCCCCCGACAGTCCGGTGATGATGATAAAACCGCTTTGGCAATCATCGTAGTCATTTTGAAAAATAATAATAATAAAAAACAGCCTTGGCTGGCCGATTTGTGATCACACTGTAGGTTTTATTTGTACCCAGGTAAACGCAGCTGGCCATTTCTTGGTATTCCTTTAGTCGTCTTCTACGACACGAGATGAAATGTGGGAGTCCTATTCTACATCCGAAAACCACAGGAATATTTAAAGTATGAATACTTGAAAGTTATTGATTAAGCAAAAAAAGTGTTAGGGGAGATTCGGGTAGGTCCGGACGGCGGGTAACCGCGGACATTTGAATTTAATTAAGTAGGATACATTTTGAAGGATAGATATCTATTCTAGGTGTAGATCTCTATCCTTCGAAATTTAACCTACGCAACATGTTTGCTTTCTTAGAAATTCAAATGTCCGCGGTTACCCGCCGTCCGGAGCTACCCGATACTCCCCTATGATTTAATAATGTCTTCTTTTACTGGAGTGGGTATTTGATCCACATCCGTAAAATTGTATTATCCGATTTGTTCTTGACACCTATTTCCATTAAGCAGAACAGCAAGAACACAAGAACAAAAACACAACACACGGCAAAGTTAATGCACTAGAAAGCAAAGGGAAGTAAACATAAAAATAATCCTTTTTTTAAGCACCGACCCAAATACACAGTGATATTGAAGGACAGTGAGTCAACTTTGCCTTTTTCTATCGTTATTGGCATTTGTTTCTGTATAATTTCAATATTCATCATCAGCCTATTGCAGTCCACATACATACATAGGCCTCTCGAGTGGTTCGCCTCTTAGGGCAAACATCTGGAGGATATACCCATAATCGCCAAGCTGGGCAGCCGGGTTGGCGATCGCAGGGCGTAGCTTTTCGCTCCGGTGGCGCTGCTGCCCGTCATTGGCCTGTGGTGTTTAGCTACGCCATTTGTGATAGTTATACCACCACCAGTCAGTTGCCAGTGCCACGTTTGTTATTCGGCAAGATGCACCATGGCAAAAAGATGATAGGTCGCTCACCCTTGACAATCATACTTGAAAACACTCGAAATAGAAGGCCCTACAAAATTAGCTTTCAGCCATTCTGCTTCCTTTACATGTATTGTGCCATAATTTAATAACAAGTTTCCTATTATACTCAGTAAAACATGGATGTTTCGCGCGTTCCCCGCAGGTTTACTGCTATTCAAATTTTTCTGTGGCAACGCTCAGTGCAGAGATTTTAAAATTGAAATTTATATCCCTTTAGGAACAATTTGGATGTGACTAAACGGCTGGGTCTGTAATTTTATAATGCAGTGTACAATATGATTCTGTATGAATTTTTTCTATGCACATTTTTGTCGAGTAACTTTTATATTTTTGTTCAGTATGAATTTTATTGTTGGGAATATAAAAATGTGAACCGAATGTGAATATTTAAAAATGGGATTAGTAAATCAAATATCAGTTTTCATGATAGTAAGGTATTTCATGAATAAATAAAATGTTTTTGTTTTGTTTTGATTCGTGTACTGTAATCTATATCGATGTTGTAGAATCTAATAATGTAGAATTTGTAGATCATAGCAACTCAACCTTGTGCAGTTGTATAGAACACTGTCTCAGGCATAGTGGTCATGGGTTTGATCCCCGCACATTGAATTCTTGTGCATTTGTTCGACGGTAGTTTGTGGCTTCGACGATTTGTAAGTGTTTTTTAAAAACCCATACGAATAAAGATTATGAAAATGTCTGTTAGTATTGGTCTGGCTGTGTACTTTATATCATCATCATCATCATCAGCCTATATATCAGTCCACTGCTGGAGATAGGCCTCTCCCAATGCTCGCCACCTTGTTCGATCCCGGGCCTCTCGCATCCAGCAATTGCCAGCCGTCCTGCGCAAATCATCACTCCACCTGGCCTGAGGATTCCTATGTATAATAATGTATTTATTTACAACAAAAGTTTCTAAGTAAGTTTATCAGTTGTCTAGTACCCATAGTACAAGCTTCGGCTTAGCAGATGGCGCTGTGTGGACCTGGATGGCATGTTTTGGGTTATTTAATTATTTCTTTACTAGCTGCTGCCCGCGGCTCTGCCCATGTGTATATTCGTATAAAATATAGCCTATGTGTTAATCCAACGTATAGGTAAGCTATATTACTGTAAAGTTTCAATAAAATCCGTTCAGTAATTAATGCGTGAAAGAGGAACAAACATCCATCCAAACAAACTTTCGGATTTATATTATTAATTAGTGGGATGTTTAATAGGATAACTAAAATTTTATATATACCAGTACGAGTATAAGCAGATTTACATAAATGTAGAAAGTTCTCTTTTACCGATAATGCCAAAAGCATTTTCGATATATCTAATATTGTTCTAACGGATGCTTTATAAACAGATGTTCGAAATTACGAAAATGCTTTGAGCATTTTCACAACCCCAACACAATCGTACACGGAATCTTGCATACATACCATTGTTTGTTCTACGCTCATCCCTCTAGTGCTCTGTGCATGCGTGATTACATGCGACCGGGAGCGAGCGAGCGGAGCGAAGCGCTGAGCGAAACGAGAAAATGACGCTTTGACGAGCGGAAGCAATCGGGAGCTCCATTTGATCCCGTTAAGCGGTGTAAGCTGACGCGGCGGATCTATCAGTCGTGACTGACCGAGCCGAGACCTGACTGAGGCTTTGGTGTGATGAAGGGAATGCATTTGTAGGTCAGTTACGAAACGGATAGTGGAAATCGAGTCTGTTCGCTTAATGATTTTATCGCTGACATTTTTTCATTATAATGAATTGATCAAATTTACTCTAGTGAACCGAAAATAATAACCCAAGACATGCCACGCTGGGCCACACACGCCATCTAGCCCCAAACGAAGCCAAAGCTTTTTTGTTGTAGTATGGGTACTAGACAACAGATAAACTTACCTACTTAGTTACTTTTTTGTAAACAAATACATATTATATACAGAAAACATCCAGACCAATAGAAACAGACATGTTCATGCCCACAAAATGACTGACTATAGGTAGAATACTAACTAAGCGTTTTGCCTTTTCATATTAAATTGCGATCTAAGCTATTTCGGATTTAAATAAAAAAACCGTAGGTACATGCTGTACATGATAAATTGATGGTCAAGGTCAGTATGGGAAATCGTGTCATTTTCATACTTTATAATTTTTCTTTCAACACAATACAATTTAGTTCCTCGTTCCTGCCCTGTAACATGAAGTCATCATGATGAACATGAAGTCATGGAATGCCCTTCCAGCTCATGTGTTTCCTACCCCTTACAATCCTGGGTTCGTTAGGCGGGGCGTGAAACGGAATCTCAGTGGGCCCTCAGGGTGGGGGCGACATCCGCGATGCGTTTGTTATATAGGGGCGGTGTCGACTGCTTACCATCAGGCATCACACTTGCTCGTCTGCCGCCTCTCGCATAAAAAAAAAGTACGCCTGTCGACCTAACTTTTGGACCTCACGATCGCTTACCATCAAGGTGGAAAGAAGTCATCCTCAATGCTTTTCTATTAAAAAACAATCTAACTTAGTATTAGGTACATCTACGGTACTTTTACTTCACATTATCCAATCTAGACCAGTTTTCCTAACACCTACCCGGCATGTCCTACCCGGGGCGAGTCGGGCGTTGGGTGCTGGGCGCCCGATTGTTGGGTCTTCCTTCACGGACGCGTAATGAGCATGTTTTTCATTCGATCCTCGCGCGCCATTCTGTTGTTTGGGTGTGGCCATGAAATACGCGGTTTGTTTTTAATGGCACTATGTCCGGCATTTGTCATCCTCATCACTGTCCTTCAAGGGGGCACTGTTGGACATAGGCCCTCTCCAGTTGTTCTGGCATAAGTTGATTACCCGAAAGGGTACTATATCCTAGGCTTGCCAACCATCGTACATCCCAGGAACCATGAATATAATAAATACCCTGCTACTGCTGTGAAGTAGTTGTAGAGATAGCATATTGTACTCACTGAGATGTAGGCATAGCGAATCTCGCTAGAATTAACCGCCCGGTCCAGTGAAATACCCAATACTTAGAATACCGCAGCCAAATGACCTAAGGGTCGTGTTTCTGTCGGTAAGTTTCCAAAGGTCGTGGGGTGAATGCATTCTGCATCGGCAGCCGGGTTAGGGTTGGCAGTGGGAACTGACCAGATACTTACCCGTTGTCGCAGCAACTTCGGCTTCTCTTTGCATCAGCAATATATCGTTATTTTAAGTATAAAAAATTATGTATAAAAAAAGATATTCCTTATTGCACAAAAAAAATAAAACATTTACAAATATAATAATTATGGAAATAATTTTGGAGTACAATTTAGGCGGCCATTTGCACTAATCATTTATTTAACGTTAACAAAGTTAGGTACTCTCCACTTTTTCTAAGGCCCCAAATCAGGGATGCAAGCGGAAGAAAAAAACGCCAATATACAAGCAATGTAACGCACGTGACTTGGGCGTCCGATTGTGTCTAATGACATTGTAATGCGTTCAGCGGGCGTACAGCGGCACACATAGCTGTGGTGGAATTAATGGCAGTTCATGGCTACATTGCCACAATATCTCCTGGACTATTGCTTCGCAGTGAACTCTGCATCAAATATAATTTTATACAAAACTCATTTTTATTTATACAAATCTCATTTATACAAAATTCATTTACACAACATTAATTTATACAAAATTCATTTTATAATGGTGGTGAGTGGTGGCACCTAATGTTCTATGACTCTCTTCACGCAGTGAGAGATTCAGCAAAAGACCTGGTTGATGTAACGCATGTCGTGTGTCTTGGGCGTCCGATTGTGTCTAATGACATTGTAATGCGTTCAGCGGGCGTACAGCGGCACACATAGCTGTGGTGGAATTAATGGCAGTTCACGGCTACATTGCCACAATATCTCCTGGACTATTGCTTCGCTGTGAACTCTGCATCAAATATAAGTTTGTACAAAACCCATTTATACAAAATTTATTTATACAAAATTCATTTATACATAGCTCATTTATACAAAATTCAATTATACAAAACTCATTAGTATACAAAACTCATTTTTTGTCATTGCATTGTATCACAATAACATTCTACTATAACACAGTAAGATCCGTATCTGTCCATCTCATCCCGTGAGTGTCGTAGAAGGCAATATCAGAGTTTCCTGACCGATCCTGCCCGTTTGGGCAGCAACGTTTACCTACTAGGTTACAAATACTTGGGTACAATCCACCTGCCAAGCATGGTGACTAAAGCGAATCCCCCAAATGATAATTGGCATTTAACCGTTCGGGTAAGGACCTCCGCCCTATAGAATACCGCAGTCAAATGACCTCCGGGTCGTTTTTCTACCGGTGAGTACATTTTCCGGAGCTCATGGGGGCTAGGGTCGGGCCGGCATGGCGGCGGCAGACTGACCAGTTACTTGCCCGTTGTCACAGCGATTTGGACTTGCGCCTTTTCATCAGACGTAGGGAAGCCATTGCGCCGACCTACTATAAAAAAATATATTGTATATTATATTTATTGTTATCTGTTTGTCATATATGATACCAGTATGATACCAATAAACATTTCCTTATCTTATCTTGTTCCACATAAAACAATGGACATAATTATTATAGCCACAAATTACGCTAGTTACCGCCACAAAAATTACGTAATTTTCAATACGGAATCATAATACCGCTTCAAAGGACTAACAAAATAACTTAATTATCCCTGAAATTGTATAAAACTACATATTCATGTCACAAATGGAATAATTAGTGTACAATTAGAAGCAATCAGTATAATTACAATGACGCATACGGTTTATGTGTATTGTATAAAGCTAATGTTTCAATAGGCTGGCCCGGTGGCTCAATATTCGTAGTGACTCCTGCCTTAAGAACTATAAAGGTCGTGGGTTCGATCCCCACCCGGGAAAAAAGTTCGCGTGATGAACATTTGTGCTTGTTCCGTGTCTGGGTATTTATACCTATTTGTATTTAAGTATGCTAAAGTTGGCATATTGTTATTTATACTGGAATGTAAGTATATATTTATAAGGGAGCGACCTATCATCTTTTTGCTCCAAGTCACCCTCAACTGCCGTTGGTGTATCGTACTGAATAGCGAACGAGTCTCTGGAAACCGACTGGTGGCGGTATAACCATCACAATTGAAGATGTATCTAAATATATAATTTTCTTTCTTTCTTTAGTGAAAAATTGGTTTCCAAGGGATCCCCGATAGCAATACAAATCTGCAATTTTATCTCGTAATGTAACTTTCTCAATTCTCACTCGAAATTGGCAAAAATGATCCTCATGAAGAGGTAGGTTTGCTGCCATTAAATACAAATAAATAAATAACCCAATATGTCATGCCACGCTGGGCCACACAGCGCCATCTAGCCCCAAACTAAGCCGAAGCTTGTACTATGCGTACTAGACAACTCACTGATAAACTTAGTTAGATACTTTTTTGTAAATATATACTTATAATACATAGTAAACACCCAGACCAATACAAACAGACATGTTCATGAACACAAATGTTTGTACTGTGCGCAAATCGAACCCTTGGCTCAGAAGGCAGAGGTCACTACCAAATGAGCCACCGAGCCAGTCAAAAAAGACACCATTTATATGATGACAATATAGCTTTCATCGACCTACATTTTAACGTACGAGTAATTTGAGTATCCTTCACTGTATAACAGGTTATCATAAGCACTATAACATAACTCGGTTACCATAATTACATAAGAATAGACCATATTCTAAAACCCGTTATTACGTCATTTAATGTCTCTTCTTCCGGGCATTAATGACATTTTACATCCCTAAGGGTGAAAATTATAAATAATAACTAATGTTTTGGTTGTGAGGTCCATTTCGCTTGAGTGGTTTAGTTTTAATGTGTCTATTAGAGTGGAAATTGCAGTTATACAGTCCTTACTTTTTGCCGACTTCAAAAAAAGGAGGTGGTTCTCAATTCGTCTAATTTTTTTTTGTATGTTTTCTGACTGCGACAAATCCATTACTTCTTACCTTTGCCTATTAGGTATGTTGCCGTAAAAATGTAATTATTCCAACTTTCAGATTATTCAAAAATAAAAGGCACGTAATTTTTATCGTAATTTGTAAATTAGACCAAAAATTCCAAAGATACAGCCCGTTAAAATTACGCGTGACGTCAAAGAAAGGGAGTTCTTTTTTTACTACTGAGTGACGTCAAAGTTTTGATGCCTTATATCTTCGTTATTTTTTGTTTAAATGCAAAAAGGAAAAATACGTGTCCTATATATTTTTATAATATAAAATACGGAATCTTTTTTTTGAAAGAGTGTATTTTCTAGTTGGTCGCATTATCACTATATTGAAGTCTGTTTTTTTTTTGCTAAAAATGCTGTTATAGCGTAGCCTATTAACACATTTCGTATTTATAATAAGTTTCTTTACATTTCACTACAAGAAAACGCTCAAAGCCTACTAATGGCACAGAAATATTCCACAGACGTTTTTCTAAGAGGAATTCACATCGTCTTTGCTCCCTTGCAGCCAGCCGGCTTATTGCAACGAAAAATAATTAATTAAAGCATTAATTAGACAAGTTGCTCGCGATAAACAGAATGGGGCTTACCTTGGTTTAAATTTAGGTTATTTATGGAAATGCTGACTATTATTATAATAAGATGTAGGTAGGTATGTTTTATGTGTAAAGATCTTTTTAAGATATGAATGAAATAAATAAAGATAAATAAATAACCCAAGACATGCCACGCTGGGCCAAACAGCGCCACCTAGCCCCAAACTAAGCCGAAGCTTGTACTATGGGTACTAGACAACTGATAAACTTACTTAGATACATTTTTTTTGTAAATAAATACCTATTATACATAGAAAACACCCAGACCAATACAAACAGACATGTTCATGAACACAAACGTTTGTACTGTGCGGGAATCGAACCCACGACCCTTGGCTCAGAGGGCAAAGGTCACTACCAAATGAGCCACCGAGCCTGTAAATCAATGAAATCTGTTATCAATGAAATGTTTGAGATTTAACGCGCATGAAACTTTTTACCGTTGTTGGCTGTTGTGTTACCTGGGTACAAATAAAACCTGCTTTCCGCGCGTAGTGACTAAAGCAAATACCCCAAACGACAATTGTCAATGGGGGAGGCCTATGTCCAGCAGTGGACGTTCGCTGATGATGATGATGATTGAACAAATCAACAATTTACAAAAAAAAATGTATTACAGAAATCTTGTGGTAAAATTTATTCGGTTGGATTTTAATTACGTATCAACTTAAGCTGGACGTGATTAGATACTATTGTGGCATTCATTATCATCATCTAAAAACTAATCAAAAAACGAATATATCAGTCTTTAATAGTACTTCATTTAATTGTAATGACTGATTTGTAAACTATACGAGTATGTCTTTGTACGTTAGCTGTTGTAAGATGTGCAGGCATCCGCAGAAAACCAGCGTCGCAGCGCTTAGCGGCACCGCGACATAAGCTGAGCGGAGACCTTTTAGGTACTTACAGTTTATTGTGCTCCTGTGTATTTTTGGGTACCTAATAAACATTTTTTCTTTCTTTCTTTCTTTATCAGTATGCTAAAGTCGCTCCAGCTGGACATAAGGCCTCATCATGGCATTGCTTCAATCGAATTCTATGATAATCATTTCAAAGCCAATAAGTTATCATTTCGTTCGGTTTCGGTCCGTTTTCAGATATACCTACAAGGTAAAAAGTTCCTTTCGTAGTTTTCTAGACGCCCGTTCGAATTGAATACATCGATTGACCTCTTTTTCCAAGTTGGACCTCCGTAATTGGATCACTCGTCCCCTATAGGGGTAACATTTTGATACCATGTAACTTATATTTCTCATACTTCGACTATTGACGCACTGAAAGCTATAAACCCACATATAAATAACTCAAGACATGCCACGCTGGGCCACACAGCGCCGTCTAGCCCCAAACTAAGCCGAAGCTTGTACTATGGATACTAGACAACTGATAAACTTACATAGATACTTTTTTTGTAAATAAATACATATTTTACATAGAAAGCACCCAGATCAAGCATTTAAGAGAGGTAGGGCATAGCGAATCTTCGCTCGAATTGAGCCGCCCGTCCGGGGAAGGACCTCCACCCTATAGAATACCGCAGCCAAATGACCTCCGGGTCGTGTTTCTGCTGGTGAGTAGGGTTTCCGGAGCTCGTGGGGGGTAGGGTTGGGCCGGCATGGCAGTGGCAACTGACAGGCTAACCAGTTACTTGCCAGTTGTCACAGCGATTTGGGCTTCTCTTTCGCTTTCCATCAGGCGTAGGGAAGCCATTATGTCGAGCTATAATAAAAAAAAAAAGATCAATATGTTCATGAATACAAATGTTTGTACTGTGCGGGGATAGTACCCACGACCTTTGGCTCAGAAGGCACAGATCACTTACCAAATGAGCCATTGAGTCAGCCGATATCAAAGGGTTTGAATGGGAGCGACCCATCATCTTTTCGCTCCAAGCCATCCACGGTCGTGGTGCATCCTTATGAATAACGAGTGAGGCTCTGGCAACCGACTGGTGGCGGTATAACTATCACAATTGAAGGCGTAGCTGAACCAAAGGCTGATAACGGACAGCAGCGTCACCAGAGCGTGGAGCCACGCCTTGCGATCGCCAACCCACCTGCCCAGCAGTGCGATTATGGATGTTTACCGAAATTGACAAACAGCTGAAGAGGCATTTTATGTCCAGCAGTGGACTGTGATAGACTGATGACTAAAAAGTAGTTATGAAGATTGATTAGATAGATAAATTATTTTACTCAAAATAGGTATTATATTTTACTTAAAAATACTAAAAAAACCTTAAAAAAATTCATGCGTATTATTACTTGTAAAGTTTTTGTTTGGTGTACAAAAAAATTCATGTTATTTACCTTACTTAAACTACAACTAGGTATATGTATCAGAACACTCATGTAGCTTTTAATGTAAAATGTACTATTAAACTACAATGAAACATCGTCAGTGTTGAAACAAAGTACAAGATGAATAGAAGCCTTGAAATAACAACGTTTCTTGGAAATTAAACTGTGGAATTGTAGGTGTTCTTTAATTACTCAGGTCTTGGTTATAATTAAACAAAACGATGCAAACGGTTTGTCTCGAATTATAAATTAATTCGTGTAGAGGTACAAAGTTGTTTCTGTAGACGTGAAAACTAGTCAAGTGTGAGTTGGATTCGCGTACGAAGGGTTCTATACTATCGACTAAATTTCAAGGGTTTACCTGGTGCTGATTTTAAAATCTATCTATAGTTTTTTTTATAGAAGCTCGACATAATGGCTTCCATTCCTAATGGAAAGCGAAAGAGAAGCCTAAGTCGCTGTGACAACGGGGAAGTAACTGGTCAGTTACCTGTCAGTGGCCACCGCCCAACCCTACCCCTCCACAAGCTCCGGAAACCCTACTCACCGGCAGAAATATGACCCGGAGGTCGTTTGGCTGCGGTATATAAATAAGCTGCGGTATATAAAATTGGGATGTAAAGGAGCGGCCTATCATCTTTTCGCTCCAAGCCAACCTCACCTGCCCGTGGTGCATCCTGCCGAACAACAAACGAGGCGCTGGCAACCGACTAATGGCGGTATAACCATCATAATTGAAGGCGTAGCTAAATACCACAGGCCGACGACGGGCAGCAGCGTCATCGGAGCGAGAAGCTACGTCCTGCGATCGCCAACCCGCCTGCCCAGAGCGTGGCGATTATGGGCATATCCTCCAGATGTTTGCCCTGAGTGGCAAGCAACTGGAGAGGCCTATGTCCAGCAGTGGACTGCAATAGGCTGTAATATAAATAGGGTGAAGGACCTTTCCCGGACGGGCAGCTCAATTAGGCGAAGTTCTACTATGCCTTACCTCTCTACGCCTTCAATTGTGATGGTTATACGGCCACCAGTCGGTTGTCAGCGCTTCGTTTGTTATCCGGCAGGATGCACCACGGGCAGGTGAGGTTAGCTTGGAGCAAAAAGATCCTTAAATCCCAGCCCTACATAGAAATGTGCATTGTACATGCAACCATTTCACCGCGGGATCAGCTGAAAAGTCGTAAAGAAACATTATTTACGTCGGGTTTCAGTTATAACATACTTTATTATCGTATAATATTGCTTTAGTGGATTCTTAAGTCTCAATTCCCTAGTACTAGTGCACTTTCAAAGGCTAGAGATGGGAAAATGTACCGGACTATATCGACTATCAAAACGATTAAAATCTCTCATTGTAATTACAACTGTTCAGTTGCATTCCTCTTTGGTGACATCATCATCATCATCAGCCTATTACAGTCCACTGCTGGACATAGGCCTCTCCAGTTGTTCGCCACTTAGAGCAAACATCTGGAGGATATACCCATAATCGCCACGCTGGGCAGGCGGGTTGGCGATCGCAGGGCGTAGCTTCTTGCTCCGGTGACGCTGCTGCCCGTCACCGGTCTTTAGTATTTAGCTACGCCTTCAATTGTGATGGTTTCAATTGTTTCCTCTATCTGAAGTGTATGTAGGTATTTGTATATAAGTTATGTTATGTACAGTAAAGAATTTCTATATATCTTTAACTTTATACTTGTTCTTGAGGCAAAAAAAATTACCCTTGTTTTGGTTTTGGTATATAAAGTTCGTATATAAAAGGTGGTATGTCATTGTTCCGACATTTTTCTTGTTTTTTAATTTGTTCCTGTTTTCTTTGTCTTAATCTGCGTTCTTTTCTGGCTGTCCATTCTGTGCTAGATGTTTTTATTTTTATTAGAATAGAATAGAATGGCAAGTGCTGGATGCGAAAAACCCAGGATCGAACAAAGTATGTAGTTTTTTTTATAGTGGCTCGACCTAATGGCTTCCCTACGCCTTTTGGAAAGCGAAAGAGAAGCCCAAGTCGCTGTGACAACAGACAAGTATCTAGTCAGTTACCTGTCAGTTGCCACTGCCATGCCGGCCCAACCCTACCCCCTATGTCCAGTAGTGAACTGATAAAGATGATGAGAATAGAATAGAGAGAAAAAATAATTGTTTTGACTGAGCCTACCCTTTTACATGGTTTTTATATTATTTCGCTTCAGGTATTTCATTTCCATTTCTTGCCGTTTTTAACAATCATTATGACCCGAGTACAAATTCGTCCCATCACTAGTGCCAAGTCCATAATACGAGCAATAAAACAGTACTAACATAGCAACGAAGTTGTTTAACCCATTCTTGGTTGCTGTACCCATTTGGGAACACTTAGTTATTGATGGTAGAAAAAAACAGTATTGACACCAGGGGAAATATTATTGCGTTTTTGAGTAGTTAAGACTACAGCGATTTAATATGCTATAAATAAATTTTAGAGAACATTCGTAATTTTGTGATAATTACTTGTTGAATTTCCTTATCAAGATTGGCATGGAGGTATGTTTAGTTTTTTAAATATTATAATATGTAGACAAATGTAAACACCATATTTGCTTCTAATTATACGAAATTTAGTAAATAATTATTGATTTGTACTATATTGCAGTAAAGTATGATGAGAATATAAGTTTCAGCGACATTCGAAATAACGCTGTGCCAATTCGGGTACAGTGGCCACAAGTGGAATAATATTATCTATATTTTTTCAGAGTTTTAGAGAGTCGTAGGCTTAGATATAGTACAAGTAACAGCTTTGAAGGTTAGGAAGAGGCTATATATTCCATCCTTGAAGATAGTGACGATTTAGAGTATGATTTAGGTCAACCACCACTAGAACCCAGTGGCGTCACTGATGAAAAAGAGGGTTTCGATTACTATTCTCCACCTAATTTTCAGATTGAAGGTTCCGAAAATGTTGAGTATTAGTTCTCCATTTCTTCTTTCTTCTCAGTTTTCATTCGGATTCACTTCCTTAGGGAAGAAAGAGTCAAGTGGAGAATTTGATTACAGTTTCGATAAAAAATACTAAGTTTACTGGTTCACTGTATAGACAACAGCATTTGCCCAATGGCATCGAATTACGATTTTCAGACTCCGGCAGGGACTGAAAAAATGGTCTGCAGAAAAGAACCATAAGGTTGACATGAAGATGTTCTAAAGAATATATTATGAGCGAAGTTGATGAAATAAATCAATTCATTTCACTATACAGAATCGGCATTCATGGTAAAAATGGTGGTAGGTTTTATTTACCTCCAAGATTGATATGGTCTTATCAAATGCTTGTTGGTTGCACATACAGTCCTGAGAGGAAGCTATGGACCAACTACTATTTCAATGAAACATGATCAGAATAATTATATCAAAAACAATCGCCTCAACGACACTCTGCTTGAACTTCGACATCTAAAGTAGATGGTTTGAAACTGGACGGTGCTGACCAGCTGTTCCTTAAAAGCTACCAAAACAAGTATGCGGTGTATTTAGCACAGTCAAAGCCATAGTGGCTACAAAAAACGCAAGTGACATTGCGCATTTAAAAAAACTTCTTACAAAAATTAACACCCTAAAGTGGCCACTGTACCAATTTGGGTACACCCATATAAAAATCTAAATAAATAAATTTTCGATTTTTTTTCATGTTCTAATAACTTTTTGTAACCCTTATTATAATTAAATAAAAAAAAATCGAAATAAATCCTTGTACTTTTCCTTTGGCCATTAATGGGTTAACACAATATTTATAGTTTCAGTCAAATCCAGACACAGTTGTACACGAAAACTCTAATTGCCATTATTATAAGGTTTAATTTTGAACGGGAAGGTTTATGGAATTGATAGTACTTGATTCCGCTTTCAGATAATAAATAGTTTGTAAGGAATTTGATTACAGATGTAAAGGTTCTTCTTTAGATGCACTTACATCGTACGTTACAAGTTTTAATTGAAAAATTGTTTTCATGGTAAATTTTTGAGTAATAAGCAACCAAATAATCATAGAACTGCGGCCACGAAGATTTCAGTAGCAGTAGCAGGTTGGCTCTCGCAGGGCGTAGCTTCTCGCTCCGGTAACGCTGCTGCCCGTCATCGGTCTGTGGTATTTATCTACGCCTTTAATTATGATGGTTATACCGCCACCAGTCGGTTGCCAGCGCCTCGTTTGTTATTCGGCAGGATGCACCACGGGCAGGTGAGGTTGGCTTGGAGTGAAATGATGATAGACTGCAATGATTACATACCCACAACACATACACAGATACATACTAAGAGAGGTAGGGCATAGCGAATCTTCGCTCGAATTGAGCCGCCCGTCCGGGGAAGGATCTCCACCCTATAGAATACCGCAGTCAAATGACCTCTGGGTCGTGTTTCTGCCAGTGAGTAGGGTTTCCGGAGCTCGTGGGGGGTTAGGGTTGGGCCGGCATGGCGGTGGCAACTGACAGGTAACTGACCAGTTACTTGCCCGTTGTCACAGCGACTTGGGCTTCTCTTTCGCTTTCCATCAGGTGTAGGGAAGCCATTATGTCGAGCCACTATAAAAAAGAAATACATAGATAAAAATATAAAACACAGACACGAAACATACACGAATGCTTGTCCCGGGTGGGGATCGTACCCACGACCCTAGGTTTAGAAGGCAGGAGTCACTACCAATTGGGGCACCGAGCCAGTTATGTATGTAAAGGTATTGTACAACACATTGGTCCGCAAATTGTTTTATAACTTGTTCCTCGGCAATCAAAGCCTTAATTGTCTCATAAGTTGATTGACCTTGATCCTCACCCCATTCTCCACTCTGCCATTCGCAACCTCAGCATTCGCAACAAATCCTTTATTAATACATTGATAGAGGAAAAAGAATGGACGAAGATTATTAATAAAAGGCCACGGGGTACGGAAAACGGCACATTATTAACTTGCTATTGTCTCGATAGCGTTATTGTTATAAATGAAAGATTGTATTTTTGTCTTTAGGAAATCTGAAGGCGATTTATGTCGTAGTTTCTGTGATTAATTGTATGATTAGTTTGCGAAGATAAAGAAAATATCTATTAGCCTATTCCAGTCCACTGCTGGACATGGGCTTCTCCAGTTGTTAGCCACTTAGGGCAAACATCTGGAGGATATACCCATAATCGCCACGCTGGGCAGATGGGTTGGCGATCGCAGGGCGTAGCTTTTCGCTTTGGTGACGCTGCTGCCCGTCATCAGCCTATGTTATTTAGCTACGCCCTGCGATCGCCAAACCGCCTGTCCAGCGTGGCAATTATGGGCAAAGCCTCAAAGTTTGTCCAAAGTGGCGAACAACTGGAGATGATGATGATGGTGATGACATATATCCATTGCATTGCCGTAAAAGTGGAAACGGGGAAACAATTTATGTAATCGCAACTATTTGATGCAAGAAAGTGAACTAATGTATGTTGAGTGGCGTGAGAAATTATTGCCGGGGAACACTTGTGTTAGCCGAGGACCGCGGCTGATGCGACACAGAGCTGTTGAAAGCAATGAATATTAATTTTATGTTATTAACTAATATGCTGATATATGTCGCAGGGATATTAGGGAGCGACCTATCATCTTTTCGCTCCAAGCCACCCTCACCCGTCCGTGGTTCATCCTGAGGCTCTGGACAGCCGGCCGGTGGCGGTATAACCATCACGATTGAAGGCGTAGCTAAATGCCACAGGCTAATCACGGGCAGCAGCGTCACCGAAGGGAGGTGCTACGCCCTGTGATCGCCAAACCGCCTGCTAAAAGTGGCGGACAGCTGGAAAGGCCTATGTCAGGCAGTGGATTCCAGTTGGCCGATGATGATTAGTAGCATGGCAGGAAATGGGCAGCAGCGTTTACTTTGTTACAAGTAAAACCAGCCCGCCAGCCAAGCGTGGTGACTAAAGCAAATCTACATGACTAAAATTTAAGAGGGGTAGGACATAGCGAATCTTTGCTCAAATTGAGCTGCCCGTCCGGGTAAGGATCTGCACCCCGCAGCCAATTGACCTCTGGGTCTGGGTTTCTACATGTGAATAAGGTGTCTGGAGCTCATAAGGGGTTAGGGTTGGGCCGGCATGGCGGTGGCAACTGACAGTTAGCTGACCAGTTACTTGCCCGTTGTAACCGCGACTTGGTCTTCTCTTTCGCTTTCCATCAGGCGTAGGGAAGCTATTATGTCGAGATACTTTAAAAAGAAAAACAAAATAAGAAGCTGTGGTCGTTTGAAGGCTGATGATAAATAAATAAATAAATATCAGACAACATCACATACATTGCTCCGATCCCAAAGTAAGTAGATTAAGCACTTGTGTTATGGGTATCAGAACAACGAAGGTACCACAAATAAATACTTAAATACAAATATAAACAGCCAGACACGGAACAAACACAAGTGTTCATCACACGAATGTTTGTCCTGAGTGGGAATCGAACCCACGAACCGTGGTTCAGAAGGCACTACCAATTGAGCCACCGAGCCAGTCAACTTTGGTACAAGTAAAACCAACCCGCCAGCCAAGCGTGGTGACTAAAGCAAATCTACATGACTAAAATTTAAGAGGGGTAGGACATAGCGAATCTTTGCTCAAATTGAGCTGCCCGTCCGGGTAAGGATCTCCACCCCACAGCCAAATGACCTCTGGGTCTGGGTTTCTACCTGTGAATAAGGTGTCTGGAGCTCATAGGGGGTTGGGGTTGAGCCGGCATGGCGGTGGCAACTGACAGTTAACTGACCAGTTACTTGCCGGTTGTCACAGCAACTTGGGCTTCTCTTTCGCTTTCCATCAGGCGTAGGGAAGCCATTATGTCGAGATACTTTAAAAATAAAAACAAAAAAGAAGCTGTGGTCGTTTGAAGGCTGATGATCATGATTATTGTCGTCTATTTTGTTATGTTTGTGTAAGAAAAAGGCCACTATCGGTACTTCTTTGTTTACACGATTCTTGTACTAAGAACGCAGTATACATAACAACTAAAAGCCTAGCAATGGACAAAGCAAACATTTGCCGAACTCCCAGCCTGTGTGTTCTGTCGTTTACCCTGGGAATTTGTCCCTGACAAGTCGTCGCAGCTGCCGCCGACTCCAGTGGAACCCTTTAGGATCCGGGATAAAAATAAAATTAATCTATTGCTAGAGAACCCGATCTGTTTGTATTTAGCGTAAGTTGGTAATATTGGCTCGGAGTTGTGAGTGTACGTAATAAAATAATGTGTGGGTTTATTTTGTTTTCAAAGTTAGATGTTTATAGTTCGGAATTAGTCACGGCTTTACACGTTACCTATTCGTTTTGAAATAGTCATCATCATCATCATTAACAGCCTTTCACAGTCCACTGCTGGACATAGACCTCTCCACTATTTGATATACTTAGTAATCGATTTTAATAAGCAGTTCCAATCGATTTAATGCATCAGATATTACATTTTTAGGTTTACTATGAGACAATGAGAAGCCCAGGATCGATCAAAGTGGTCGGAAATGTTCAAATCGAAGAGGCCAATATCCAGCAGTGGACTGGTAGTGGCTGATTTTATGGTCTACTAGACATAACATCATGCATTTTTAATCGTAGTTAAATTCGAGCTTTTATAATTTGGCTATAAAAGTTAACAAGCTATTAAATAGTTCAACGAATCCATTCAATTTCCAAGCTCTATTATTCGAAGTAATAAATCACTCCAGTGAAATCAATGGCCCATTTTAATAGTGACAAGCAATGCACCGTCTATGGATAATTCGAATTTTCCGAAACGAAACGGGGTAAGAATGACGAAGTATCCCCATTTGTGTGGAACTACCTGAAGTAAACAAGATTACAGGTGCTTTTATAAGACGTATGGAGATGTATACGACGAAAGACTCGAGATTGACACTATTTGGTGGGGAAAATGGAAGAATGTTTATACATAGACTGGCCCGATGGCTCATATGGTAGTGACCCCTTTTTTTTGTTTCACCAGGGAGAAATGCAGTTTATGCATACCTATCCACTGCCCGGGAGAGCAGCAGGTTATGTGGGACTCGCTCCGCGTCGGCAGAGAATACCCACTAAAAAACCATGGTTGCCACCGTCTAGTGCGCATTGGGCGACGGCAACACGGGTCCTATTAACTGTAACGCCGTGAAGCCACTACAACGCCGTGAAGCCTGGTAGTGACCCCTGCCTTTGAACCATAAGTCGAGGGTTTGATTCTCACGCGGGAAAACATTCGTGTGATGAACATTTGGGTTTGTTCCTTGTTTGAATATTATTTGTATTTAAGTATACATTTGTGGTACCTTTGCTCGTTTTATAATAGCTCGACATGGTTTCCGTACGCCTGATGGAAACAAAAGAGAAGCCCAAGTGGCTGTGACAAAGGGCAAGTAACTAGTCAGTTACCCGTCAGTTACCCCTACCTTTCTTAAATTCCTCTAATTTGTTAATCTAAAAAAACCCACAACACAAGAGCTTAAGCTACTTATTTTGGGTTTATAGCAGTGTTTGTAATGTTGTCTGATATTTACATAAATAATATGAAAGATAAGAAATATGTAATCTATAATATAAAATAAAACCAAAATGTGTTGGTAAGCGCATAACTCAACAACGCCAACGTGGACTCAATGGACCAATTTGGCCAATTCTTTTTTTAAATTTTCGTTGATCGTCCAAGGATGGTTCTTACGGCGAGAAAAATTCTAATAATTTCAACGAAAAATCGCGGGTAACACCGCGGGGCGCAGCTAGTTTACAATAAATAACACCAAAGAAAATCTAAGTTAGATTGATGTAAATAGTCTGGCGTTTATATTTCGCTCTTAGACCTAACATTCAAGGGGGTAACATCAACATTTTGAAACGCTTAGGTATTGTTTTAGCGTTATCAAACCGAACATTTGCTTATTTGTTCCAACTTTAACCCTTATCCTGCTACAACACCCGAAAAGGAAGAGATGGCAACTGTAAGCATCGTTTAGCGAACAGTCTAACAGAGACAATGAAATTAGATTACAAGTTCGCGAAGTTAATTAAAATGGGTTGCAAGGGGTTGCTTCCGGAAGTCAATCTCGTGGCATCATTGTGGATTAGTTTTGTTTTATGAAGTACTCGTGATCACTTTTGGATCAGGGTACCACAGTACGTTTTGAGATTGTGAATTAGTTTCGTTTCATGAAGTCACTTTTGGATCAGTGTACCACAATACGTTTTGTGTAGGAGACTGCGGACGAGTTTGAAGGATTGTGTGCGTATTATTAACAAAGAGCGTTACTTCGTCAACTCCAAGCATTGTCTACTTATCGGTGATATTGTTCGTAAAATAAAGAATTAAAAAGAAAAAACTTTATTTATTAATTTATTATTTTACGAAATGTTCTATCCGAAGTTGATTCGAAGAGATCGCTGTCCGCGATAAGACCGCCTACATTGTACTACGAAATGTCTGTAACACTAAAAATACTGAAAACTGTGTGTGTTTTATTTTTTGTGCAATAAATATCTATCTATCACACATAAATGTTCATCATAATATTATTAGTATTTGATGCAAATTACCGTAACATGTGGTTCTGCTTAGCCCACCAGTAGACTGGTAGATATCAATTTTTATACTCGAAATGCCACCTCATATACACTACTAGCTGTGCTCGCGACTTCGTCCGCGTGCAATAGTTATTTTTCCCCCGTTTTTTTTTACATTTTCCACTATTTCTTCGCTCCTAACAGTTGCAGCGTGATGTTATATAGCTTAAAGCCTTCCTCAATAAATGGTCTATTCAACACAAAAAGAATTTTTCAATTCGGACCAGTAGTTCCTGAGATAAGCGCGTTAAAACAAACAAACAAACTCTTCAGCTTTATAATATTAGTTAAGATTTTATATCGAGATTAGATAAACAAAATTAAAAAAAAATGAGAATTTGATTAAATACATTTTACATCCGCAATTTTAATTAGACTTTAAGACTATAATATTTGAAACTCAATTCAGATAGCACCCATTATTCAACTTCACAAAAGTTTTAATCTAATTCCATCGTTCCGTTAAAACTGTGTATTAAACGAAGCTTGAAATTTTATAATCCCCAACTTCGTTAAGTACCTACAGCGAGACTGTTTAATTGTTGTGAAATTGTTAGTTTCGTAGCAAGGGACGAGTATGAGTAAGGAAAGTCCGCAGTAGCTACGAAATTAACTACGTATAGCTACGAATTTCGTAGTAAGCGTAGCATACGTGGTAATAATAAAATGAATAAATGTCAGACGATATTACTTTTACATTGTGCTATAATAATATGAAATAAATAAAATAAAATAAAAATTATTTATTTCAGACAGGGTCCATAATATTAGTAACAATTAATCTTAAAAACGGAATGTAAGGGAGCGACCTATCACCCTTTCGCTCCAAGCCATCCTCACCTGCCCGTGGTGCATCCTGCCGAACAACAAACGAGGCTCTGGCAAACCGAATGGTGGCGGTAAAACCATCACGATAGAAGGCGTAGCTAAATACCACAGGCCGATGACGGGCAGCAGCGTCATCGGAGCAAGAAGCTACGCCCTGCGATCGCAAACCCGCCTGCCCAGCGTGGCTATTATGGGTATATCCTCCAGAATTTATATATTTATATAATATATTAATATTTTAATTAAGAGAGGTAGGGCATAGCGAATCTTCGCTCGAATTGAGCCGCCCGTCCGGGGAAGGACCTCCACCCTATAGAATACCGCAGTCAAATGACCTCTGGGTTGTGTTTCTGCCGGTGAGTAGGGTTTCCGGAGCTCGTGGGGGGTTAGGGTTGGGCCGGCATGGCGGTGGCAACTGACAGGTAACTGACCAGTTACTTGCCCGTTGTCACAGCGACTTGGGCTTCTCTTTCGCTTTCCATCAGGTGTAGGGAAGCCATTATGTCGAGCCACAATAAAAAAAAAAAAAAAAAAAAAAGAAGTTTGCCCTAGGCGGCGAACAACTGGAGAGGCCTATGTCCAGCAGTGGACTGCAATAGGCAGATGATGAATGATGATGATGAATCTTAAAAACTATGTTAGTAGGCAAAAAAATCTATTTTAGTGTCTTTGGCGAGCTGAACGTAGGTCCAGTGCTGCATAAATGCACTGTCCACGTCCAGCCTCGCCGCGACCGTCTTCAGGAGGCTGTTGGCGCTGCCGCGTACCCGCCGCGTCAGAGACGCAATGCGCTTCCTAATAGGGAATATGCATGAAAAATAGTTTCAGGTATTTACTAATTTATCGTAAAATAGATCAAAATCCACTACGAACAGTGAAAACAAAATCAAAATTGGTTGAAAAATGGGCGAGATACAGCCGTAGAAAGAAAATATATCCGTCTCTCTCTCGCGAAAAAATGGAGTTAATACGGCGCTCATGGTACGTGACGTCATCCACCGCGTCGGATTTCTCTGTCTAAGCAATAACTTTAACGCTTTATAAGTCGCTTAATAGAAAAGATAGTTTAAAAATTTTTCAATATTTATGTATCTGGAAGATAAAAGATCTCAATAAATCCAAAAAAAAAGTCATACATATTCCCTATTATGGCCGAGAGGCTGTCCACTTCAGCTGCAGTTAGCATCCCCGACGCGCTGCAGTGACGCGGCAGCCCCATCAGCCCCCTGAACTCATTATTATACTGGATACGTAGGGCCCTGTATGCGCCTTGGGTGCACTTCGTCCACAGGCTACAAGTATACAGGCTATGGCAATATGCTTTAAAAAGAGAGTAATTTTGACACTCTTCGTGCAACGCGCAAACCTCCGTGAGAGCATATTCCTTATATTCTTCTTCGCCCTAGCGTTTTCCCGGCCCACTTTGCCCGATCTTCGGCATCCTCTGGCGTAAGACTGTTTTCTGCCATGTCCGCTCTGACGACATCCAGCCAGCGTTTCTTGGACCTGCCGCTTGTTCTAGGGCCTTGGACAGTGAGGTTGAGGCATCTATTACCTAAGTAGTCGGACGGCCTGCGCTTTATGAGAGTATATTAGCCCTAACACACAGATATCACATGTCACAGGTGTTTGATCAAAGCGGCGATCAACTGGAGAGGCCTATGTCCAGCAGTGGACTGTGATAGGCTGTTGTTGTTGGTACCCATTTACTAATAAAAATACTAACGCAATCATTTCCACTGACCGCTATGACCGAATATCGGTCAGAAATTCATTAATCACGAGCCCAGTCACTTATCAATTTGCAATGTCTAAGAGTCGAACTTGACAATTTACGAAGATAAATAGTGTTAAGCTGTAGCAAGCGGTTATTGTGGCGAAACCTATTTATTTATACGGCGATGTCATTGGTATTAAATTTGATGAGAAGGGTGCTAATAGTTTTTTGGTTCCTAATGTAAGTAGAGAGAGGTATCGGCGAATCTTCGCTCGAATTGAGCTGCCCGTCCGGGGAAGGACCTCCACCCTATAGAATACCGCAGTCAAATGACCTCTGAGTCGTGTTTCTGCCGGTGAGTAGGGTTTCCGGAGCTTGGGGTTGGGCCGGCATGGCGGTGGCAACTGACAGGTAACTGACTGGCTTTCCTACGCCTGATGGAAAGCGAAAGAGAAGCTCAAGTCGCTGTGACAACTGGCAAGTAACTGGTCAGTAACCTGTCAGTTGACACTGCCATGCCAGCCCAACCCTAGGGTTAACCCTAGGGCTAGCCCCCCACGTGCTCCGGAAACTCTACTCACCGGCAGAAACATGACCCGGTGGTCATTTGGCTGCGGTATTCTATAGGTCCTTCCCCGGACTGGCAGCTCAATTCAAGCGAAGATTAGCTATGCCCTACCTCTTTTAGTTATACCGTCATCAGTCCGTTGACAGAGCCTTATTTGTTTGATGCACTACGGGCAGGTAAAGATGGGTTAGTCATTCATTTACATCCCAATATAAATAGCTAATCTAATTTGTATTATACAAGTATGATGCTACCATAAAATACCTATTAAACCATAATTGCCCCAATCATTCCACTCCGTTTGTTTCTCTGAATGTAAATACGACTATAATTCCAGCAATTTATGATATTTGTGAGCATAAATTCAAGTGGCTTAATTAAATTACTTTATTAGCGAGTTACATTTATCACTTTATTCCAAAGAACTTCGAAGTTGAATAGCAATTTATCAAAGTTAATAATTTTGCCTTTTGACTTGCAATTGTTATTAGATAATGACCTACAGGGTTTGGGCTGATTTGTCATTGAAGAGTTTAAGGAGTTATCTTGGCTATTCTATTAACCGACTTCAAAAAAAGGAGGAGGTTCTCAATTTGACTGATCTTTTTTTTTCGTAGTATGTATGTTACCACAATTACTAAATAAGACATATCACGTTGAGGCACAAGTTGCCATTGAACCCAAACTGTGCCGAAGCTTGTACTATGGGTACTAGACGACTGATAAACATACTTAGATACTTTTTTTTGTAAATAAATACATATTGGTTATACATAGCAAATACCCATACCAATATAAACAGACCTGTTCATACACCGAAATGTTTATACAGTGCGGGTATCGAACCCACGATCCTTGGTTCAGAAGTCAGAGGTCACTAACAAATGAGCTATCGAGCTGATGATCGATCTGATGAGGCTGATCATCAATGATGATCTATAATGATGGTTTAATTTTGAGCCTTCAAGTTTTTAAGTTTTTAAACATTTCTGTTCAAAGGTCACTCTACTACAATTAGTCCGGGTGGCTCAATTGGTAGTGACCCCTGCCTTCTGAACAAAGGGTCGTGGGTTCGATCCCTACCCATGACAAACAATCGAGTGATGAACATATTTGTATGTTTTATTAGGTTAACGGTTAATATATAGATCTATTCATCACTGGTACTTAATTGGGAATGCAAAGTAAGCGTGAAACATTCTATTAATCATTTTCAATTATCAGAGCACAGTAGTTCACCATTCAAGTATTCAATTATGAAACTCATTTAGGATTTAATTAGGATTATTATTGCGTACACTAAAACACAAAGTGTGAAACATCAAAGGCAGCATTGCTGTGGCAACTGACAGTAATTTATAGATGCTTACCCGTTGCCGTAGCTGCTTGGGTTCCCTTTAAAAAAAAATCTGATGAGATAAATTATTCGTTTAAAAAACACTAATAAATTAAAGTTCAATACTGAAATTTTCTTAAATTCGAGAGAAGTAGGGTATAGCGAATCTTCGCTCGAATTGAGCCGCCCGTCCGGGGAAGGATCTCCGCCATATAGAATACCGCAGCCAAATGACCTCTGGGTCTGGGTTTCTACCTGTGAATAGGGTGTCTGGAGCTCATAGGGGGTTAGGGTTGGACCGGCATGGCGGTAGCAACTGACCCGCTACTTGCCCGTTGTCACACCGACTTGGGTCTCTCTTTCGATTTCCATCAGGCGTAGAGAAGCCATGTCGAGCTCCGATAAAAAAAGTTGTCTGATATTTACAGTAAAAACATTTGTGTTCATGAACATGTCTGTTTGTATTGGTCTGGGTGTTTTCTATGTATAATATGTATTTATTTACAAAAAAAATGTATCTAAGTAAGTTTATCAGTTGTCTAGTACCCATAGTACAAGCTTCGGCTTAATTTGGGATTAGGTTGCGCTATGTGGCCCAGCGTGGCATGCCTTGGGTTTATTTATTTACTTACCTAAGATATTTCAAAACATTGCGGAAGCTAACGCCATACTAGCCTCGCTATCCGGTTTCCCATACGCGATCGAAGCTCCACTCACTAAAATCCGTCTGTTGTCATGCCTTCGAAAGCCACCGCTAATCGGATTAAGCGAAAATTTACTTTAGCGTGTTGTGGGTTACGCCATCGTGGTGGAGAACTTAATATGCTTATAAAACGTGACCGTATATTTTAGTGCTTCTGCCGGAATGTGCTAAAATCTGCGATGGATTTAGAAGTCGGAACGTCTTTTTTTTATAGTAGCTCGACATAATGGCTTACCTACGCCTAATGGAAAGTGAATGAGAAGCCCAAGTGTTATCTAGTTTGTTCATAATGTATAAAAGGCTTTATGATGAATGTCTTGCCTCGCGCATCAGTTTTGTGGAACCAAGTTTCTGCGTCAGTCTTTCCGAACAGCTACGACTTGGGAGCCTTCAAGAAACGAGGACACTACTACCTATTTAAAAGGCCGACAGTGAATTCGATATGAATTGCGGAATCCATGGGCGGTGTCGACTGCTTATCATCATTCGTATTTGCTCGTCTGCCACCTCTTGCATAAAAGAAGAAAAAAGTCCCTCCATTTATATTTTTATTTAGATTTTATGGCATTGAATAAAGAAAAGCAAACATATTTGTTTTCAACAACCATCATTGTTACCGCGCAAATAATAAGAATTTCCCTCCACCTAATTTACTAGTAAATAAGAAATAACAAACAGCTCTTCAAAAATACACAAAGAAAGGTACAAAGTAAAAATGTCAACGTTTCTTATAAGCCCTTTTGCCGTTCTTGTACTAAGGCTGTTTCACGCAAACAATACTATAATACCATTCATAAAATGTCACCCAAACGACATTATAATGCGCTGTGAAAAAAAGGGTGCCTCAAATGATAAATGGGGGACAACAAATTTGCTTTGAAGAAGGCAAGACAAAGGCCTTTTCAAACAATGGCAATTTAACGTACGTTTGCGTTAGTATACAGTTTTTGAGATGGAAAATCTTATTTTTCTTCCGACGTCTTATGGTAGAACAGTCGGCAAATATGTAGTTTCATAAGATATGAAATGTTCGGGATTTAAGGCGCACATAGGTTAAACCCGACGTTTCGGCCGTGGTCACGGGGAAGACTGGTGCGATGATGTCACGACTCTATTTGATATATATCTCTATTTGATAATTTTTGATGTTGCAATGCTTATGATGCAACGTGTAAGTTTAAAAGTTATTAAACATTTTTTTAAGAATTCCGCAACTCGAAAGGTCTAGGTAATTAAAATTAACAGTTTTGGGAAATCCTTTGCAGTTCCATATTTGGCCATTCCCACTACAAAGATGGGGATGACACATAATGTGGGGGATGGGGGAGCGACCTTATCATTTCATTCCAAGCAACGCTCACCTGTATGTGGTGCATCCTGCTGAATAACGACGTTCTGCAACCGACTAGTGGCGGTATAACCATCACCATTGAAGGTGTAGCTAAATACCAAAGGCTGATTACGGGCAGCAGCGTCGCCGGAGCGAGAAGCTACGCCCTGCGATCGCCAACCCGCCTGCCCAGCGTGGCGAATATGAAGTTGCCTTAAGTGGCAAAAAACTGGTGAAGCCAATATCCAGCAGTAAACTGCCATAGGCTGATGATGATGATGATGATACACAATGTGCCACAACAAACATTAACTGACAAAAGCATCTTTTGGTTTTAAATCTTCAGAAACTTAAAGTATATTGGACCTCATAAATGAACTAAAGCACCAGAAATAAAGTTCTGTAAAGCTCTGAGCAAAAGCGTTGACTTCTACTTGCTTTTCGTATATCGCACGCCTAGATCTAAAGATTCTCAACCCAAGAAATACGACTTTTGAGATCTATACTTCATTAAATTCTTTTTCTGGCCTATAAAACAAAACGAAGAAAAATTATCACTATTCAAAGTAATAATGCTTATCTGTGATACTCGTGAAGTAAGTTTAACGTTTTGGCATCAGTCGGTCTATAGTCAAAATAATACTGCAGGTTAATATGGCATTTGACAAGTGATTGATTTTTTACTTGTGTGCTGCCTCTGTGACTAGGGCTTCTCTTTCGCTTTCCATTAGGTGACAAGAATCCACTACCACAGCAGTGCTACTACAAAAAAAAAACGAAGCATTAAAGAAAAATCTAATCACCACGAATTGAGCAATTAAAGAGGATTTTTCGAAAGTAAAAAGAGGATTTTTTGTGGTTTACCATAGACACACAATCCAAATCCAAATATATATATTATTTAAATACAGGACTTCGTTTTCTTTGCTGTTTTGCATCTTTACAATAATATACTGAAATCTCCTTCCGAGTACAGAGTAATTTTTCATCTTTTACGTAAAAAGTGTTTTTTTTTAAGTTAGTTTACTTTAGATCTAGGCGTGCGATATGCAGAGCCCCAAAGCTTTTGCTTAAAGCTTACTAAGCTTACTACGGGAGGTTTATTTTTACTGCTATATTTTGAACTACGTTTCTTAAATATTCAGATGAATGCACTGATATTTGAATTCACATAACCTTGAACATGCATAAAATATTCTGGGAAAACGTAGCTTAATTATTACATCTCAGGTAAAAATTCAATGTAAAAATTAATTATGTTCTGCGAATGACCTAAAGCTTATTTGATCTTACTTTTCAAACCAATATTTTAAGCCTAGACAAACATTCACTAGGTTGAATTTGGTTTTATTTATATGTAAACGTTTGAGTGCATACTTTTTGCAATCACAACCAATACTAACCTTATATGTTCATGCACTCAAATGTTTGTAGCACTGTATCACTTGTCCCCTAGCCGTAGTACAAGCTTCGGCTTAGATTAGAACTAGATGGCAGTCGACTGATACGGGCTAATTATGATGACATCATTATGAATACCTTCAACTCCCTGTACGTCATGACATAAACATGAAGTACAGGGGGTTGAAGGTACTGCCAGTACCTTCAACCAGTAGAAGTCCAGGGAAGAATGGAAATTGCTCCACCGACAAGAGCAAAGCTTTTAAATTTTGAATGAAATATTGAATGCTGTATGTAATGCTGTATGGGGATGTAAGGGAGCGGCCTGTCATCATTTCGCTCCTCCTCCTCCTAATCCTCCAGATGTTTTCCCTGTGGCGAACAACTGGAGAGGCCTATGTCCAGCAGTGGACTGTGATAAGCTGATGATGATAATGAATGCTTATCATAAATATCTAAACGGAACAATTCCACCTACACCAACAATATTATCAATGTCCTTCCAAAGATTAAGGTTTTCCCTCATAGTAAACTTAACACAAAATATTTTGTGTACTGTACATTATCGCTAACAAATTGACCTACAACGTTCTTGCGTAAACACCGGTAGACCGCCCCCCATCCCCCAAAACGGCGGAACAGAATTTTCTTGAAACAAAATTCCACCATTCAGTGAGCGTCACTTCATCTTCAACGCAGGAAATTGGATTTGGCCTTTGTGAACCTCAATGGTATGGTGTTTTTTTTTTAAACAATGCGAGAGAATTCCCATTAGGAAGCATTATTGGTACAGTCATCATTATAATAGGAATAATTCCAAGCTCAAAATAATTACATTATATGTCATCATCATCATCAGCCCGTGTCAGTCCATTGCTGGACATAGGCCTCTCCTAATGTTCGCCACTTAGGTCGATTTTGGACTTCTCGCATCCAGCACTTGCCAGCCGTCCTGCGCAAATCGTCACTCCACCTGGCCTGAGGGCGTTCTACATTACGTTTGTCGATACGCGATCTCCACTCCAGAACTCGTTTACCCCAACGGTTATCGGTTCTGCGGCTGATGTGGCCAGCCCACTGCCACTTCAGCTTACTAATCCGGTGAGCTATGTCGGTGACTTTGGTTCTCTGCCGGATCATCTCATTTCGGATCCGATTCCGCAGAGAGACGCCGAGCATAGCCCTTTCCATAGTTCTCTGAGCGACCTTTATTTTGTGGACTAGCCTTACCGTTAGTGTCCACGTTTCGGCGTATGTCATAACTGGTAGGACGCACTGATCGAAGAATACATTATATGTATTAGTCCGTATAGATACGTAGATAGATAAACAAAAGAAACAGTTATTTCTAAGACTAAAAATAGTTTTTGACAAACATTTCAAATAAGTTTTTACACCGGTTATAATTCCCGGCGTCCCTCAGTGCTTTAGCTGACTAAAGTTTCTGAAATGGCACAAATTAATTCGCGTCACTCTTTTAAAATCAAAAGATGGCGGAGCATTTTGTGAGTAATTTAAAATGTCTGATTTGAGATAGTTGAACCCATTGGAATGAACTTAGTTGATGTTAAAGAGCACTTCAGAAGCGTCTAGAATTTGCAACGTTGTTTTTTATTCCATCGCAGGAAGTAATGGTTCGAAACTTGTTTTTTGAACTAGTAATCACTACATAGCATACTCGTTAAACAAAGTAGCTTTTGTTGTCTGTATGTGCCTATGTACATTTAAATATATAAATCTACGCAACGGATTGTTATATAGATGTGCCCGCGACTTCGTCCGCGTGGAATAGAGTTTCATCCCCTATTTTATCCCCTTGGGGGTAGAATTGATCAAAATCCCTTCTTAGCGGATGCCTACGTCATAACATCTCTTGGTGTCTATGATCTGAAGTGATCACTTACCATCAGGTGTTCTTAACGGCCCATTTGCTCTCTCTGCTATAGAGAAAATAAGATAACTTCATTAAAACTAAAATATTTTATATTTTCAATTCCCTCGTTAAATATTTCAGCTCAAAAACAAACTTTTATTGTACACAACATCCAATGTTTACATCATAAACTGGTATGAGAGTAAATATTATCTTTTGGATAGCTACTAAAAGTTTGAACGAATAAATACATGTGAAAATATTGGTGCTAAAATATAACAACTTTATAGCGATTAGGAAATATCTATACTTGGTTTTTTAGCATCTCATCATCATCATCATCTTTGTTAATAAGGAAGCAGTAGACAAAACACTTTTCGTATACAAATACAACAAATAACAATGAAAGAAATAAGTAGGGGAGACCGGGTACAAAAGTTATCGCTCGACGTCGACAGGGGATACAGCCTCATACCCTAGAGCCTGGGTGGTCGCGTACGGTACGTTTCAACAAAAACTTCTTGCCGCGTACACTTACGCTTTGGAATGAGCTCCCCGCCGAGGCTATCCCCCGAGACTACAGTATGGGGTCCTTCAAAAAGGTTGTGAAGAGGTTTTTAAAGGGTAGGCAACGCGCGTGTGATACTTGCTTATTGCTCCTTGACATCAGGCGGGCCGGAGGCTTGTTTGCCACCCAGTAGTATAAAAAAAAATTGATAGTCAGGACACAGGATTATCACCTGAATGCGGTAAAGCCTTTCGCCCATTGGATAAATCTAGAGAGCATTTGTTACTTTCGTCCCGCCGTTACTTTTGTACCCGGTCTCCCCTACTGTTTGTTTCCAAAGATCGTTTTTTCCGCACACATGTACGGAATGAGCTCCCAGCCGCGGTGTTTCCTGAACGCTATGACTTATTCTTCTTCAAACGTGGTATAAAGAGAGTTCTTCCCTCACGGCAGCGGCATGGCTGTGTCCCTGGCATTGCTGATGTCTATTGTCAGCGTTGCATCTGCCACCAAACAGCAAAAAAAGGACTAATAAATTCATTTTTTTTTTTTCAAAAAAAGGTTTTATATAAATACTTTGAAATGTAGAAAATGCTTGTCAATTTGCTGCAAAATATCATACTAACAAGGCAAGATAAATAAAAGCTTTTAAAATATGAAAACCTTAGCTTACAATTGAGTCACAGTTATTCTATCCTTGATAGAATTTCTGTAGACCTTACAGCCAAAACGCATGCTCAATAGATTTATTCCCCCAAAGCTACAACCATTCTGATGATAGTATTTATTTACAATTCGTTTAAACCGAGTATTATCCTCGTACTGAACCAATCTTTTATGTTCGAAAGCGGTCTCATACTTTTTTCCCGTTGCAAGTTTATCTTTTCTATATGTGGGGGGATTGTGTTATTTTTGTATTACGTGTGAAAATTGGCATGTGTGGGTATGTTATATGTGAGGAAAGCGAAAGACGCTGACACTGTTTGAAAGTATTGTGTGAATTGAAATCTATTTATTAGAAATCATAAAACATGATGACTAATGTTACATCAGGTGCTAATCTTTGCTGGAATTGAGCTGCCCGTCCGGGAAGAACTTCCGCCCTATAGAATACCGCAGCCAAATGACCTCCGGGTCGTGTTTCTGGTGAGTAGGGTTTCCGGAGATCGTGGGGTGAGTGCTGCATCGGCAGCCGAGGGTTAAGGTTGAGCCGGCATGGCGGTGGCAACTGACAGGTAACTGATCAGTTATTTGCCCGTTGTCACAGCGACTTGAGCTTCTCTTTCGCTTTTCCAGCAGGCAAAGGGAAGCCATTATACCGTGCTACTATGAAAAAAACACATCATCATAAGCTTTTCGTCCACTGCTGTAATGTTGCCGGCCTATTGCCACTTCAGATTACTAATCCAGTGAGCAATGTCGATAATCTTGGTTCTCTATCGGATCACTTAATTTGGAAACCAATTTCATCACCTTGCTATGTTTGATTTTCTAACATTACATATTTAGATAAATTTTCGTTATAGCATAAAAAAATAAAACATTACAAAGGAATTATATCGTACATATTTTAGTACCTACATGTGGTCTTACCGCTAATAGTGATCTCTTTCAGACAACCTTCAGGTAAAGTTACAAACCGTGGTGTAAAGCGTTAGGTGTTAGACTTTGTTATAAAAAACAGTAGCAAACAAATATAGCTGAAAATCTAAAATTAAACTTAAACTCTTAGACGATTAGGTTTAAAATGTCTCAAAACAAGCGTTTGCCCTCTGTATGCAAACCTCGTGTGTGCAAGTTTAATTTTTCAGCGGGCCCAAAGACAGATGCTGTGTTGAATGTCTCGTAGTTGGACCCTTTCTTGTGTTTCCGCGTCATTTTGCCTCGAGCGACTCTAGGATTACGAAGATGAAGTAGATGCGGTATTTTTTCTATCTTATTTTATCGTTCCGAACCAGAGCCCTTAGGATCATTATCATCATCGGCCTTCAAACGTCTTTGCCTTAGTCAAGACGCTTAGCGGACGAATTGGTGACCCCAATGGGTTACCCGTTTCCTGATGACTAAGTATTCTTCTTCTCATCTATCTTCTTAGTAATCTACTGGCCCAATGGCTCATTTGTAGTTGTAGCATGAACGAACATACAAACAGACACACACAGCTACACACACTGTCAAACATCTGACAGTGACATCTGACACTGACATCTGACATTGACATCTGACACTGACAACTGTCGTCTCGTTCCTACACTTCACGCAAGGTGCGGGGTGGGAGGACAGTCAGTCTGCGTCCCACCGCCGCCGAGTAAAGACGTGTTCGTGTGAGGATAGCGAGCCGATATCATCGGTACCATCACATCGTTCATTACTTTATTGTTCATGGTTATTTCATATGTGGATTAGTGTCTACTACAGTAGTGACCTCTGCCTTCTGAACCAAGGGTCGCGGATTCTATCCCCGTACAGTACAAACATTTGTGTGCATGAACGAACATGTCTGTTTGTCTAGGTTTGGGTGTTTACTATGTTGCATCGTGTATTCTATAGCGGTTAAATGAAGCCACTTTATATAATATAAGAAGGTTTTTATTTGTACTTTCCACAATATTATACAACCGACACGACAATGTTGACTTGCAGTTTTCACTAACTATTTTAACTGTACGCCATTTGCAATAGACAATAGGAAAAAAAACTTAAAAGACAATTACACTGTTGCACAGATTATAAATAATAATATTGCATTGTATACATTAACACTCCCCGTCAATGCAATATTTACCTCTTAAAGTTAATACAAGGACATCTTATTTGTGAATTTAAGAATTAAATTTTTATTTAAAGCTTTAGTTAACAAGTCTGCCACTTGATCTTCTGTTTTAATATAAACTAAAGAAATATCACCCTTTTCAATTAGTTATTTTACGAAATGATACCTTATATCAATATGTTTTAAGCGTTTCACACAATTTGTATTGGCTACCATAATGGCAGACTGATTATCACAAAGAATCTTTACTGGTTTATTACTAACATTGAGATCAAAATCTATTAACAAATTTCTAAGCCAGCAGGCTTCACTAGCGGCCATGCTAGCAGCTATGTATTCAGACTCAGTGGATGATAAACTGACCGAACTTTGTTTCTTCGAACACCAAGATACTAAACAATTTGCATATAAAAAACAAAAACCAGTTGTAGACTTTCTATCCACAAGATCACCTCCCCAATCCGCATCACAATAACCCACTAAGTGCTCATTATTACTCTTAAATACTAGTTTATAATCTATACTATACTTTATATATCTAAATACACGTTTTAGAGCAGTTAACAATTCTTGATTGGCACAGTTTTGGTAACGACTAAGTATAGACACACATACACACAAATCAGGTCTTGTGCCTGACACGGCATACATTAAACAGCCTATCATTTTTCTACATATGTTTTCAACATTTTTATCTACAATATTTTTATCACCACATAGTATTCTGACATTAAAATTTTGGTCCATGGGGGTGGAAATAGGTTTACAGTCAAACATGTTGAATCTCTTTAATACATTCTCTAAATATGTCTTTTGACTTAATTCTGTTACTCTATCTGTTAAGTTTTGATTTATACTTATACCAAGAAACTCTGAAACTAACCCCAAATCCTTCATTTCAAATTCTTTCTTTAAATTTAACTTTAACTGATTAACTTCGGCATCATTAGAACCAAAAATTAATAAATCGTCAACATATAATAGTACATACATTTTACTTTTATCATTATTTAGAAAATAAAGGCATGAGTCACATTTTGACCTTTTAAAACCTTGTTTAGTGATAACAGAATGAAATTTCTCGTTCCAATACTTAGGAGATTTTTTAAGTCCATACAAAGATTTATTTAATTTAACAATACTTTTGTTCCCACTATAAGCCCCTTCTGGTAAATTTAGATATACTTCCTCATTAATGTCCCCATATAAGAATGCCCCAGTAACGTCCATCTGGTAAATTGGAATATTTAATTTAGTTGCTACAGCTGTAAAGACTCTAAATGTTGTTAGTTTTGCAACGGGTGCATAAATATCATTTAAATCAATTGAATCCTGCTGCTCAAAACCCCTGGCCACAAGCCTAGCCTTATACTGTACCTTATTTCCTATTCTTTTAATTTTAAAAATCCACTTACTGCTTATTATGTTACCATCACCTGCATGATCATCACACACATCCCATGTATGATTGGTCTTCAAAGTCTGGAGTTCCTTATTTATAGCCTCTGTCCACAAGGCTGCATCTTCCCTCTTCATCGCCTCATCATAGGTCTTTGGTTCATCTAAAAGGTTTGTATAGTTACATTTATAAAATGATGTCTGCTTTCTTACGCGTCGAGGATGACGTTCTTGAGGAGGATTAACAGGTGTTGTCAAAGCAGAATCACTACATGTTTCTGGTTCATCACTGTCTTGAGAATCATCATCTTCTTCTTCATCACATGGTCTATAGTCACTATCATACGATCGGTCAAAAGTTTGGACTAGATCTTGACTACTTGGTGAAGTTGTGCATGTTTCATCGGCACACTCCTCTGTCGACTCATCTCTTTCTTCTGTTTCTGAATTTTCTATTGTCCATTTCACTGTTTTCTCATTTTCTTCTTTGGATTTTACACAAATGAATACCACGTCTCTCTTAACTTCAACCTTTTTCTTGTCCGGGAAATAAATTCTATATCCTTTGATTGTTTCACTATATCCAACTAATATTCCTCTCTCGCCTTTAGGATCCCACTTCCTTCTTTTCTCAACTGGTATATGAGTTATCACATCTGACCCAAATACTTTCAATGAGTGCAGGTCAAAGCATTTATTTGTCCATAAAGAATAAGGTGTTTTATTTTTCTCCGAGCTTTTTCCAGTTCTATTTAGAACAAATGCAGCTGTGTTCACTGCCTCAGCCCACAATGATTTCGGTAAATTTTTCGAGCATAACAATGTCCTCGCTGCCTCCACAAGCGTCCTGTTCTCTCTCTCCGCTGACCCATTCTGTTCAGGTGTATATGGAACAGTTAGCTGGTGTATTATGCCTCTTTCGTGGAACATTTCTTCTATATCTTTATTAACAAATTCTAACCCATTGTCACTTCTAAAATATTTCACTTTGTTGCCAGTCTCATTTTCCGATCTATTTAAGAAATTCTCAATACACTTTTTAACTTCATGCTTTCCTTTGATGAAATAAACTTGTCTATATTTAGAATAATCATCTTTGAAAACTACAAAATATCTGGAGCCTCCCACCGAGTACTCCTCCATCGGACCGCATACGTCTGCGTGTATCAATTCACATGTTTTTGTAGATTTGTTTACGCTGTTCGGAAAAGGTAAACGATGAATTTTTCCTGTCAGACAACTTTCGCATTTTGCATTCTCACTTGAATCAATCACTTCTATGTTATTGTTTTTCAAAATATCCTTTACGTAAACCATGTTTTGGTGAGCCAGTCTTTGGTGCCATTCAATTAAACTGATTTGACTTTTACGTGCAGTTTGTGTAGTTTCCACAATATGTAAATTACTATTCTTGTATATTAAGTCGAGATAATATAAATTTCCTTTCCTTTCCGCAATAGCACACACTTTGTTTTTTCTCAGAAATTTACAACAATTCTGTTCTGTCACAATGACATATCCTTTGGCGGTAATACATTTGACAGATAATAGGTTTGTTTTTAATGCCGGGACATAAAGTACGTTGTCTATGGTAGTGTCGATCCAACCATGACCGTCAAACACTTGTGCTGCCATCTTACCAATTCCATGGACACTAATTTGCGTACCATCGCCAAGAACAACTTTATTTTCCAGAGATTTGAACGACGTAAATAAGTTCCGGTCACTACACATATGTTCACTCGCGCCGGAATCTACCACCCATTTTGAATGTTCATAACCCTCGAAATCATCAGTTAATCCCGACACCACAAACGCATTACTTTCCTTATTTTTCTTGAAACGACACTGATTTTTCGTATGACCAGGCTTACCGCAATAAAAGCACTTATTGTTCACATTATTAGAGTTATTACGACTGTTCACACTATTATAGTTATTATTACGATTGTCTCTCATTTGATTATATCTACACTCGCTTTGATAATGTCCGAACTTTCTACACTTATAACACTGTATGTCCTTTTTTTCTGTCTTTTTCGCAACAAAAGCTGATGATGATGGCTGTGACGGGCCTCCTTTTTCCTTCAATCTTTCTTCTTCTACTAATAATCTCGCAATTAAATTTTCCAGTGTCTGTCTGTCGTCCGGGGCGGACTCCCAGGCTGATATAAAATGTTTATAGCCATCAGGTAGCGACATGAGAACTTTAGTGATAACAAATTTATCCGAAATATTTTCACCCAATTGTCTCAAATCATTTCGCATCTCTTGTACTTTGGATAAGAATACTGCCATTTCTGTAGTGTCATCATATTTCAATTGGAAAAATTTCTGTTGCTTTATATGAATGTTCGTTTCGCCTTTTTGTTCATAGATACTTAGAAGTTTTAACCACATGTCGGCTGAAGTAGTACATGAAAGTATATGAAGCATTACATTTTCGCACATTCTTGTAACTAAAATAGTTTGTGCCTTCACATCCAGTTTCTCCCATTCGGTAATTTCTTCTGCTTTCGTAGGTTTCTTATTTTTCGTAACCACGTTGTACAAGCCTTGACTTTTCAACAAAATGACTGTCTGGAATTTCCAAATATTCCAGTTCTGACATCCTTCCAGTTTAATTACTGTTCCTTGCTGCATCATATTGTCACACATCTTTCCCTTCTTCCTTCCTGCAATACTTTACGCCTTCCTTGCTACTTTTCTGTTCACAAGTATTTTTTCTCGTGCGCGGTGCGGTGCGCCGGTATTTTAACCTCCAAAATGGCACTTTTCCGCCAACGATATTTTTATGCAGTTGTTACTTTTTTGTGTCTGGGCCCATAACCTATAGCGGTTAAATGAAGCCACTTTATATAATATAAGAAGGTTTTTATTTGTACTTTCCACAATATTATACAACCGACACGACAATGTTGACTTGCAGTTTTCACTAACTATTTTAACTGTACGCCATTTGCAATAGACAATAGGAAAAAAAACTTAAAAGACAATTACACTGTTGCACAGATTATAAATAATAATATTGCATTGTATACATTAACATATTCATTTGTAAAAAAAAAAGTAGATAAGTTAGATATTATCAGTTGTCTAGTACCCATAGTTCCTAATTTCGGCTTAGTATGGGGCTAGATGGGGATGTGGGGTCCATCATTATTCAAATCGGTGTAATAATCAGTCTGTATGTTGATGCCTGGGGATGTAAGGGAGCGGCCTATCATCTTTTCGCTCCAAGCCAACCTCATCTGCCCGTGGTGCATCCTGCCGAATAACAAACGAGGCGCTGGCAACCGACTGGTAGCGGTATAACCATCACAATTGAAGGCGTAGCTAAATACTAAAGACCGGTGACGGGCAGCAGCGTCACCGGTGCAAGAAGCTACGCCCTGCGATCGCCAACCCGCCTGCCCAGCGTGGCGATTATGGGTATATCCTCCAGATGTTTGCTCTAAGTGGCGAACAACTGGAGAGGCCTATGTCCAGCAGTGGACTGTAATAGGCTGATGATGATGTTGATGCCTTACAAAAAGCGATCTAAAGACAATTCCACAAAATGCCGCGTCCCCTTTTCGTCGCTGCCAGTCGTAATCCCTCCGCTAACAAGCGGCCAAACAGTGTTCCTTACACCCGCCACGTCATTTTGTGCTCGGAGCACGAATGTGGCGCAACTAGCGAATGTTAGCGAAGCGTTTAGCTCGCAACACTGAGTAAATACCTCAGTTAAAACAAACAATTTTTTTTTTTATATAGTAGCTCGACATAATGGCTTCCCTACGCCTGATGGAAAGCTAAAGAGAAGCCCAAGTCGCTGTGACAATTGGCAAGTAGCTGGTTAGTTACCTGTCAGTTGCCACTGCCATGCCGGCCCAACCCTAACCCCCCACGAGCTCCGGAGACCCTACTCACCAGCAGAAACACGACCCGGAGGTCATTTGGCTGCGGTATTCTATAGGGTGGAGGTCCTTCCCCGGACGGGCAGCTCAATACGAGCGAAGACTCGCTATGCCCTACCTCTCTTAAATATAGAATAGAGTTTACAGTCAAATAAATAATTTATTATTTTAAAAGGGAGCGGCCTATCATATTTTATTAGGTTAGAAAGGGGCAAAAAGTAGCCTATGGTAACATAGGCATAGATTACTCTCCTTATAATACCTAATAATATGTATTATGATGGAGAGTAATCTGCATCCCTTCAACTATCTCTATTTAAAAAATCACATCAATTCGTCGCTCCGTTTTGCCGTGAAAGAAAGACAAACATACAGACAGACAGACATACTTTTCCATTTATAATATTAGTATGGATAGGCGAAGAGAAGGAGGGCGGGTAACTCGTCCATCATATTATGAAGGAAGAAATAGTACCCATGCATGCATCTGTAATTGTAGCAGAGTACAATTATTGTGTGTTTCTGGCCGACACAATCGCTAGCAATCGATTACTCAGCGATTACAGCGCTGACTGAATCACGATAATCGGTCACCATCAATCGCTGAGTAAGCGATTGAGAGCGATTGTATCGGCTAGACGGTTTGGCAGTAAGGGTGCGTTTCCACATACGACCTCTGCCAGACTAAGGACATAAGCAAATCCCCCCATTGTCATTGAAGAGGTTTTCCATAGTCAGCGCGAATCCAAAAATAGTGAAGCGTGACATAGGTACATCGAGAAATTTACTAGCAACAGACCAATTCTGAAATATAGTATTGATAAGCTTTATGTATGTACTAGGTGCTGCCCGCGGCTTTGCCTGCGTGAACATCGGTTTGTCATGAAGAGCTTACTCTGTCATTATATCATGTACGTACGCGTCTTTGTCTCTTATTTTATCACACGCGCTTACGAATGGATGCTCAAAAGATGATGAAGATATAGGTATTCGATTTGAGTGCTGAGAAATCTGAACATAGGTTGACACAGGACAAACACAATGTCCCCGTGGGGGCGCCGCACCACTCAGGCCATTGGCCCCATCTTGGAAGAGTGGATGCGGCGCCCCCACGGGGTGGTGACGTACCGGCTGACCCAGGTCCTCACGGGACATGGATGTTTCGGCCGGTACTTATGGAGGATCAGGCGAGAGCCTAATCCTCTATGCCGTCACTGCGACAGTGGCTCGGAGGACACGGCAGAGCATACGCTTCGGCATTGCCCTGCCTGGGCCAATGAGCGCTCCGTCCTCGTCACTGTCGCACAGGACCTCGATCTGCCGCAACTCTTGCGGCAGATGACGGCGTCGAAGGAGGTCTGGCGAGCGATGCTCGCATTCTGCGAGACAGTGATCTCGCAGAAGGAGGCGGCGGAAAGAGAGCGTGAGGCCGCGGTAGACGCGCCCGCTCTACGCCGCCCCCGGCCCGGGCGTCGCCGGAGGGCATACAACGCATCGTATGCCCTCTGAGCCTCTCCTTCGTGCCCCGAGTGGTGAGTGCGGGGGCGCGATCCACTCATAGGGGCGTAACGGTGTGGTGGGTGCAGCCACACCGTTGCACGAGGTCCGTCCGGGGGGCACTCTATTGCTCCCCGGATCCGGGGGTAGGGGTATTTGCCCTCCCCGGACCATGAGTGCCGGCCGCTTATCATCTGCGGCTGGCCAGGGCAGGCAGGGATGTGGGCCGTGTCCCTGCAACTTGCTGCCCACTGGCGACACAGGGGGGTTTAGTGGGTATGCCCTCCCATTTTGGGAGGTGTGAGTCCCACACACCATGCCACCTCCCCCCGAAGGCGGCATGAAGGTGCCTAATGCATTCCCCTCTAGAAAAAAAAATACGGCGATACGTTTAAAATTGATTAATATAGAAATCATCATCAGCCTATTACAGTCCACTGCTGGACACAGGCCTCTTCAGTTGCTCGCCACCTAGGGCAAACATCTGGAGGATATTATGGGTATAAGCGCCACCTGGGCAGGCGGGTTGGCGATCGCAGGGCGTAGCTTCTCACTCCGGTCACGCTGCTGCCCGTCATAGGCCTGTGATATCTAGCTACGCCTTTCATCGTTATGGTTTTACCACCACCAGTCGGTTTGCCAGAGTCTCGTTTGTTGGTCGGCAGGATGCACCACGGGCAGGTGAGGAAGGCTTGGAGTGAAAAGGTGATAGGTCACTCCCATACAATATACAAATACGGATACTTATTTTGTACTTTTTGGAAAATAAGTGCGTTTAATAATCTTATATCTATACAACTAAAACAGAATCTGGATATCCTGTGTATGAACATATTTTGAGAAGCCACGCTAAAAATACTAAGTAGCTTTTATTTCCATTTTTCTTTAGAATCCTAACTTACTTCCAAGCGTTAATTTCTTCCGACATGCGTAATTAAAACGATTTTATTAGGCTGAAATGCTATAATATTAGTATATTGAGGACAGAAATTACAATTTGGATTAGAAAAATATTTATTAAGCATACACTGATCGCAGTTTCGTCGCATCCGAGCTAGACATGTGGCCCGTTGTGAGCCTTCTGAGATTGCAGTAAGGTTTTTGGTTCTTGGTCACTGTGATTCATTATCAGATGCAGGCCGCCTTGTTTACGGGTTATGCTAGATCTGTTTTGACTGTACACAATTTTATTCCTAAAGTTTGTTCCAATTTGTTGCTGAATGAGGTGCCTCTGAAACTGAGCAATATTCTAGTAGACAACGCAGGTGGTTATCCTTTTACGTTGGTCGTCTTTTCAGTTATAGCAGTTTGCATATAGTATTTTCCGAAGAATTTCATTCCGAAAATAAGCCGCACAATTTTAATTCACAATTATTTGTACTTATTGGTGGCGAATTTCCGTATTTGCCTACCTCGATATCAGTACCTGTCATGTCAAATTGATAATTTCGCTGACAAAGTCAAGAAATGACAGTATCTATGGTGTATTCAAAAAGTTTTTAATCATTCCGTAACATATTTTCCCGAAATTCTAAATGAAAAAATTGATGAATCGTTGTAATTTATAGCCTATATGTTAATCTGATGCATAAACAATATTCGTGTAAAGTTTCACTAAAATCTGTTCAGTAGTTTTTGCGTGAAAAGGGAACAAACATCCATCTATCCATCCATCTATCCATCCATCTATCCATCCAAACAAACTTTCGCGTTTATAATATTAGTGGGATTGTAAAGTATGCTAAGCCATTCCACGTACATGATCTCTTCCCGTTCGTGTCCAACTGTTGATCCATCGGATTAGGAGACTGGAGGAACGGCGAATACACCTGTGTACGTACACATTATGATATACATGGTGTCCTGTACATATGTACATAATTGAACCCTCTTTTCAGAACATTACACTTCCTCTACCTAAAGAGATCGCCTAAATTGTACCATTTTGTGCAATAAAGAATATCTATCTATAGACATAGCATCAGATATGCTAGAAATTATAATTTATCAAAGAACATACGAGTAAATCAACACGTTTCTTCTTGATTAGTGAGCAGGATGCACCACGGGCACGTGAGGTTGGCTTGGAGCGAAAAGATGATTGCTCCCTTACATCCCGATAACTGTCATTGAAGGTAAGTTCAGCAGTGTGTGGAAGACCAGCGTCACGGCGTCTTTTGTCGCCGCGACATCTAGGCTGAGCATTTGTCTCTTGCGGTGACATTATATTGTGTTTTTAATTGTGTTATTCTTTGTATTATAAGTCACTGTAAAAACGTCTTTTCTTTCTTTCAGTGGAAATTGGCAAGCTGACGATGATAAATAGATTTTTTTTTTATAGTAGCTCGACATAATGCCTTCCCAAGCCTGATGGAAAGCGAAAGGGAAGCCCAAGTCACTGTGACAACTGGCAAGCAACTGGTCAGTTACCTGTCAGTTGCCACTGCCATGCCGGCCCAACCCTAACCCCCCCCACGAGCTCCGGAGACCCTACTCACCAGCAGAAACACGACCCGGAGGTCATTTGGCTGCGTTATTCTATAGGGTGGAGGTCCTTCCCCGGACGGGCAGCTCAATTCGAGCGAAGATTCGCTATGCCCTCCCTCTCTTATATTATGATAAATAGAAAAAATATAAGCTAAAGTTGTGTGTACCCCTAACCTACATTCTCCTATTAACGTTAAACATTTAAGTCAAGGTCCTTATTCAAGGGTAGACTATTTGCCTAGCTCTGCTGTTTCTGTTCGTCACAGTTCATTAAAGTCAATTAATCACCAAGCCTTCAAAAGGAATTGGACAATTCAAGTCATATAGCCCTTAACGTCTAAGAAATAGGGTTGAAGTTACTACGAGAAGATAATGTAGCTGAATGGACCGTGTTTGAAACAGTTCCTACTGAAGTATTCGCATAGTTTCGAGACTAAGTTTTGGCTTCGGCTTTGCATTGGGGTCTGTGGTGTAAATAATTTGTTAATGGCGTGAAGTGGGAAATTGAAGCGATGGACTATAATACAGCATCATTATGCACTTTATGGAGTAATCAATATAAGTTTGGAACAAGCAATTTCAGTGCGGTGACCGAAAATAATATAAATCTGACTGTCAGGATGGCACATTTGTTAGTGACTTCTGCCTCCTGAACTGAGGATCGAGTTCGATCCCCGCACAGTACAAACATACCTATTATGTGTGCTTTGAACATGTCTGTTTGTATTGGTCAGGCTTTTTACCAATGTATTGCTAGACGTTTAACTTGAAATTTAAGCACCATTTTATAGAAGTCCGTTACTTTTGAAACCCGATATCCATGCGTGCAGCGCCGCTGGCACAGCTAGTATTAAATAAATAAATAACCCAAGACATGCCACGCTGGGCCACACATCGCCATCTTGTCCCAAATTAAGCCGAAGCTTATAGACAGCTGATAAACGTACTTTGATACTTTTCTTTGTAAATAAATACATGTACCTCCACATAGTAAACATCCAGACCAATACAAACAGACATGTTCATGCACACAAATGTTTGTACTGTGGGAGCGAACCCACGACCCTTAGCTCAGAAGGCAGATGCGTAGAAACGGGATAGTGATTTGAATTCATTTCCATCAACTCGTGGAAAAAACACACGTTCTGTATCTAAAGCGACTCCTATACGCTTTACCCATAAAACAGTAGATAATAAATCACCTATACTGGCATAACCGCCTTTCAGAAAATATTCAGCGTACAATACAGCCAAATACTCGTAATACAACTATTCTGATATGAATTTAAAACTACACTTCGCATATAAAGTTTCCGGGGACGTGAATCGCCGTCAGCTCCCGTACTATGTATGATAAACGTTCGCCTTTTGATATTCACCAGAAATGCGTTTATTTTGTCTACACTTCTACACTAATATTATAAAGCGGAAAGATTTGATTGTTTGTTTGTTTGCATTGAATAGGCTCCGAAACTACTGGACCGATTTGAATAATTCTTTCACTGTTGGAGAGATACACTATATCCAGTGAACATAGGATATGAATATGATATTTTTTTTAAGTTAGGGATCCATACTAAATCTATCCAATGATGTAACCCAAATCCCAAAAAACTCTCTTACATACTAACGTGTCTTGACAAAGTTACTATGTAGGTATAGCAATCTAAACTGTTAAGACATGTACATAAAGAACTCTAGAAATCTATAGTGTATTAAGTTTTTTTTATTTTTTTTTATAGTGGCTCGTCATAATGGCTTCCCTACGCCTGATGGAAGCCCAAGTCGCTGTGACAACGGGCAAGTAACTGGTCAGTTACCTGTCAGTTGCCACCACCATGCCGGCCCAACCCTAACCCCCCACGAGCTCCGGAAACCCTACTCACCGGCAGAAACACGACCCAGAGGTCATTTGACTGCGGTATTCTATAGGGTGGAGGTCCTTCCCCGGACGGGCGGCTCAATTCGAGCGAAGATTCGCTATGCCCTACCTCTCTTAAGTATAATATGATCCTTCCTAAAACCTCAATAATATTTCTTCATCATCATCATCAGCCTATATCAGTCCACTGCTAGACCTAGGCCTTTCCCAATGTTCGCCACTTTGATCGATCCTGGGATTCTCGCATCCAGCACTTGCCAGCCGTCCGTGCATATAATCACTCCACCTAACCACTTCATTATAACCAAATGAAATGTTTATTTGAAATACCCAAAGCAAACTGAGGGCTGATCGCTAGTCTAAAATATTTAAACACCATTTCTATTGTCTTTGTGAAGACATAGCGCTTAGGAATAAATAGCTGTGATGAATCACCTGTTCAACGTTGTGAGATACTGTGTCAAAATATTTTGTTTAAAATATTTTTAAAACTTAGGTGCACTAGCAATTGTATTTATAGTAGCAGCTAGTTTGGTCGACCTAACTTTTGGACCTCACGACCGCTTACCATCAGGTGGAGTGAGGTCATCCTGAAAGCTCTTCTTATAAAAAAAGGGCTCATAATGTTAGTTCTGATGTAAGGGAGCGGCCTATCATCTTTTCGCTCCAAGCCAACCTCACCTGCCCGTGGTGCATCCTGCCGAATAACAAACGAGGCGCTGGCAACCGACTGGTGGCGGTATAACCATCACAATTGAAGGCGTAGCTAAATACTAAAGACCGGTGACGGGCAGCAGCGTCACCGGAGCAAGAAGCTACGCCCTGCGATCGCCAACCCGCCTGCCCAGCGTGGCGATTATGGGTATATCCTCCAGATGTTTGCTCTAAGTGGCGAACAACTGGAGAGGCCTATGTCCAGCAGTGGACTGTAATAGGCTGATGATGATGATGAATGTTAGTTCTTCAGTAGAGGCTAGTGATTAGATAGATAGAAGAGTATTTATCTGCTGCCCGTCGACGGTGGTTTTTAGCTACGTCTTCAATCGTGATGGTTATACCGCCACCAGTCGGTGGCCAGAGCCTCGTTCGTTATTCAGCAGAATGCACCACGGGCAGTTGAAGATGGCTTGGAGCGAAAAGATGATAGGTCCCTTATATCCCCTTTAGAACTTCAGAATCGCTAGAACTGAATTGCTACGTTGCTACGTCAAAAAAAAAACGAACACAAATCTATCCTTTACCGTACCCTCTAATGAACACAACTATCCACTTTTGCTACAAAGGCTTATTGAAAGCAAGAGGCAGAACAGTCCCGTTGACGCGGCCATTAGATAAATTGCTATGTTTACCGTCGCGTGAGCGTGCGATATTTTATTTCACTCGATATTTTACGAGCGAAGGCGCGTGACTCCTCTCAGTTCGGGCGGGAGTGAAATCAGTGGAAGATCACGTAGTGGCAATACAATTTTTATTCCTCACTTCAAGGGGATTGCGAGCGAGGGATATCTGCATTTAGCCGGTTCTGGCTAATATCCTTCAGCCTGTATCCAGCAGGCGATTAAAAACTTAAGAACTATCATCAAAACTTAAAAAGAAACTCCAAATAGGTAGGTACAAAATAAAATAGCAACCAATATACAAACACTAAGACAAAAAAAAGTATTATTATACATCATCTGCCTGCAAACGACCACAGCTGGATATAGTTTGAGCAGATTGGCATTTTAATCGCTACGCATAGAAGGCGGGTTGGTGACCGCAGTAGTCTTTCTTTGTACCCAGATTGATACCCGTTTCTTGATGAACACGAACAGAGGATAGACTAGGTTGTGCTACACTATTGTACTACACAAGTAGACTAGGTTGTATTTCTCGATCCTCTTTGAATTGTTCAGATTATTAATTTATCACTTACTGAACTGTAGGTGGGCTGGCCATATTAGCCCCAGGACTAACAATCATTGGTTTAAACGATATATAGTCTAACGTAATGTAGTACGCTCTTAGATCTAGTGGAGATTTGCGTGGGAAAATGTTAAGCCATAACTTGACAGTCCACTGTTGGAAATAGACCACTTTAGTTGTTATCCACTTCACCTCTCGCTCCAGTGACGCTGCTGTCCGTCATTAGCCTATGGATTTAGCTACGCCTTCAATTGTCATGGTTAAAACATCACCAGTCGGTTGCCAGCACTTTGTTTGTTATTCGGCAGGATGTTGTACCATGGGCAGGTGAGGGTGGCTTGGAGCGATGACATGCCAAAAATAATCTATGTATGCCAATAGGTTAATTTGAAATTTTATTCTGAAGAAAGAGCCGAGATATCTAAACGAAACAAAACCTCTATGAACCGAACCAACATCTGCTGTCAATATAAACAGAGACAAGTGCCAACACTAGTGCAGGAACTGCACCGTAACGAAATGAAACATTAAATTCTCGTAGAACGCTGTTGTAACTCGATTCCGCTGAAATTATTCGACAACAGCGCCGATGGTCCGGAAACTCAACAAAATATCGGTAAACGATGTGACCTACTATCGGCTTCCGACAGAAAATATCGTTATGACGCTATCAAAGACTTATTTAAACAAAGTACCATAATAATATTTTAGTGGAACGGCTGTCATAGCTGTCATTATATCACTACTAAATTAATAGTGTAAAAGTGGCTTTTCTGTCTGCTACTAGGTATGCATTCTCCTTGGCATACAAAAAATGTATATTTAGATCTTTAAAGTTCAGTTTCTCCTAATAGATAGAAAGATTCAAGAGAAAGTTGTACATGCATTTTTTTTATAGTATCTAGCACAGCGCCATCTAGTCCCAAACTAAGCCGAAGCTTGCACTATGGATGGGTACAACTTATTAACTTATTTAGATATTTTTTATAAATAAATAAATACAAAACATAATTTATACATAACAAACTTAGAGATCAATTTCCCCTTTCAGCAGGAAGCAGTTTTCAATCGGTGTTAATATTTAAACAGTTAGTATTTTATTGTAATTATACGTATGTGATATACAGGACATGGAACCTGTTAAGTGTTTAATTGAGCGTCAAAATGAACAAAACAAAGATATAATGAAACAATAAGACCGGACGCGGAGTTGTGCATCCAATAAAAAAGAGAATCACTCAGCATTGAACCGTGGCCGAAGCAAGCCTCGTCGCTATATTTCATTCAGTCGTGCTTGAATCATGTAACCATCTTCTTCTCTTTTAAAAAATCGTTAAAATAACAGACTCAGACTAGAGAAAACTGTCTGCAAAGATAACTGCACTTTATCGGAGCATCTTGCCGGAAAATGTCATAATGTTCCGAACACCGATGCACTTCCAACGTCTACCGAGTAAACTCTGTGACAAATACTCTCGAGGGTGCCGGGAAAATACCGTAAATTTTCCGGGAAATACCGGTGATGGATATCGGTCCCACCGAGCGACGCGACGCCGCGGGAAAAATCGGCGGACATTCTAGAATTCAGCGCCTGTTGCAAAGTGACTGATTTGCGGTAGCGCGTGAATGCTTTATTCGGCGATAAAGGTTCGTCGTTTTCCATAAAGTTACCGCATGTTTCAATTTTTATACAGGCTCGGTGGCTCCTTTGGTAGTGACCTCTGCCCTCTGAGCCAAGGGTCGTGGGTTCGATTCCCGCACAGTACAAACATTTGTGTTCATGAACATGTCTGTTTGTAATGGTCTGGGTGTTTTCTATGTATAATATGTATTTATTTACAAAAAAAAAATTATCTAAGTAAGTTTATCAGTTGTCTAGTACCCATAGTACAAGCTTCGGCTTAGTTTGGGGCTAGGTGGCGCTGTGTGGCCCAGCGTGGCATGTCTTGGGTTATTTATTTATTTATTTATACGTGCGGTGACGTATACGAATACAATTCACCGAATCGCCTATTCCCGTGGGTGTTGTAAGAGTCGACAAAAAGTGGCTTGTAGAGTCTGCTGCTACACGTGATTCGACCGTAGTGCTAAGGCAGTCAAGAGTCAAAAGGACGCAGGCACCACACAGGGGGCGCTTGACTAACGCCCCGGTTCTAAAGTGGGTATTCCCTGCCTTCCGACCATATTATTATTGAGGCAGGGTACTGCCCTCCTGCTCTGAGAGTAGCGAAAGTCCACCATACCTTCGAACTGTGGGGATGCATTTTACTGGAATTGAATAGAATAGAATAATTTATTGTGAATATAAATTTGGGTACATAATACTTACCTGTAGAAGTTGCTTAACTTACACATCGCCAAATCCTACTCAGGTGTAAAAATTGTACAACAAGGTCTATTATATTTAGTTTTAAAGTATGGATATAACAGTAACTAACCAGTTACTTGCCAGTTGTCACAGCGACTTGGGCTTCTCTTTGGCTTTCCATCAGGCGTATGGAAGAATGTCGAGCTACTATACAAAAAATTATCTATCTACATTATGTTTGCAATTTACCTGTTCCTTCCAAGTAACACCAATGAAAACCGTTACCATACACTAAACTTCCAACACCATGAAACATAATGTATCCTACGACCAAAGCGAGCATGCACGTTGGCTCACTAACGAACTATTGCGAACTCTAGATATATAATCGAATCGATGCTGGCTGTACGACTATTTTATACTGATACGAGAAAGATAGCTCCGTGAAATTGAGTCTGGCATCGGTATTTTCGTATACATCTGTATTTTGTTGAGCGCCAAAGGCTAGCCAATTTACTGGAAGCCAGTTAAGCACATGTTTTGCTCACTTTATGTCGATAGGTCTGGACGTATTCTTTTGCACATCATCATCATCAGCCTATTACAGTCCACTGCTGGACATAAGCCTCTCCACCTGTTCGCCACTTAGGGCAAACATCTGGAGGATATACCTATAATTGCCAAGCTGGGCAGGCTGTGCATCCTGCCTAACAAACGAGGCTCTGGCAACCGACTGGTGGCGATATAACCATCACGTATGAAGGCATAGCTAAATATCAGGCTGTTGACGGGTCTTACGCTCAACAACCTGACCAGGTTCTTACTTTCAAAATAGAGGAGACATGTATTTTGCGGTTCTGTGAAACTTGCGCCATATAATCGTGACGGTTCGCGATCCTCGACTGTACGCTTTATGAGGAACTTCTTGCCTCGAGCCTCGGTTTTGCGGAACCAACTTCCTGCGACATTCTTTCCCAACAGCTACGACTTGGTAACCTTCAAGAAACGAGCGTATTCGTACTTAAAAGGCCGGCAGCGACCCCAGACCTCGATTTGAGTTGCGGGTGTCCATGGGCGGTGTCGACTGCTTACCATCAAGTATCACACTTGTGTAAGGAAGCATATCCGGTCCCTTGCATAAGTAGCGCTATCTCACCATAAACGAACATAAGATAGAACGTTATAATAAATTATGGAATTGTTAACAAACCTAATCAGGCGATCTCTAAATTCTATTAGAAAACATTATCGCTTAAAAGTCGCTAAATAAGTTACAAGTCGCGTACGAGTGCGGGCCACTCATACGCGCGCGTCACAGCTGTTGTCAATACAGTACTTATAATGTTATGAAAGTAACCGTAACAAAGGGTCATGTTAAAACATTATTAAAATTAACTAATTATATAAATAAACACCTATATTAGACGACATCGCGTTAAGAGCTCGTGAATGCATTACGAGTCGTGATTATGATGGCGCAAACAGAGATTCCAAAAAATTGCGGACACAACAACATTGAAAGTAGTATGTAAACAACATTTCATAATTTAATTTATCAAAAGTAATAAATACCGGCTAAATCTTTTAGCCGGAATAGTAAGTTTATGAACTATAAGTTACTAAAAGTTATTTACGACTGCCAATGAGTGTTTATTGGCGTGGAGAGTTTCGGCCCCCGGCCGCTGCGGAGGATTGGCGCGGGAGAGCACTAGAAAAAATAGAGAGGGAAGAAAAGGATCGACGTACGGATGGATGGAGGAGAAAGAATCACTGAAAGAAAGACAAAGGAAGAAGACAGAACAGCAATGAGAAAGGACCATTGGAATTGGAAATGGTGGAATGGTAAAGAGTGTGAGAAAGGATTGCATAGAAACGTTGGAATGGACAAGGTAAGCGTAGTTATTACGATAATAAGGAGTCGCGCCACCGCCTACCGGCAACATCGATGACGACCCACGGGTACCCGGCATGAAGACCGGGTACAGTTATGGGTGAATGTTCGTGGACATTATTTCACGTAAGAGAAGATCGACGTCGCGTTGGTCGTTCGACTCTTATACTTGCTAGTCCATCGCCTCTTGTATAAAAAACGTACCTATAAACTACTTATATTAACAAGAAAGGGTATGCCGGGTAGGTACATAGATTCTAATACACTTTCTTTAGTTCGAAATCACAATGATGTTTACAGATACTCTATCAGACGACCTACAAGTAATATCCGGCAGTCATTCACGCTCTCGGGTGTCAAACTCTTGTGCCATAAAACGTTTTGTGGTGCACAACAGGGTGCATCAACCAATTTAAGTAGACCGCTCACACCCCCCTCAATGGCATTACATTCGGAAAATTGCGGGAAAATCTATGGACCTCCAGCAGGTCTAATAAAACTGGTCGATGCAACCATCTCCTGCGTTCGACAATTTGATACGGAGTTGGGGGGAGCGAAATTGGACTCTATTGTGTTTTGGGTAGGGTTCACGGGTGGTGTTATGCTGTGTTGGTATTCGTTACAGCATGTCGACCGCATTCCATTGGTACGAACTTCAATTTTACGTTAGACGTGCACTCAGTCTGGTCCTAGAGCGAGAGCATGTTCTAGAAAGGTACTGAATTGAACGTAATTGAGAAATTTGATAAGTAAATAAAACGGAACGTCTAAAACTCAAGATAAGCTACGCCTGGCCACACATCGCCATCTAGTTTTTTTAAATACCTTCATAGTGCGAACGGCTAAACTATCGAACTCTTTGCCGGGCTCCTTGTTCCCCGAGTATATCTCTCGGGGAACAAGGAGCCCGGCAAAGAGTTCGATAGTTCCGATCTTCCGATGTTCAAGGCGAGAGTGAATCGGTTTTTGCTGGGTGAGCGCGTTCCATCGTAGACTACGATATCGCTTACCATCAGGCGAATCGCAGTCAAGCGCAACCTCATTTTGAATAAAAAAAAAACGTTCAAATATTTACTACAATATTAAGGATTTTTGGGTAGACGTGTGATATGACAACACGTTTTAATCCGTCCGTAGAAAAATTTCTAATGCTAAAAAGACAGAGTATCGGTGGGCACAGTAGTTCCCCGGCCAAGTCGGGCGCGAAGCGAACACTGTCGTACCATCAGCATCAACAGATATAACATTATGTGTAAACAATATTGACTTGTACCCACTAACGTATAAAAATGTTCAACGGCCGAGACACACACAATTACCTATAATAATAAAGAAATCGCAGTAAGGAACCTTAGACTTGACACGACTTTGTCTAGATTTCATTAATTTTTGGAGATGTCACCGGAAAATAGCAAGAATCGTAAGTTGATCAATTTCCTAGGTAGTTGATTAACTTCCGGAAAATAATAAACGGCAGTTGAAATGTATTATTTAACGTATGTATTTTAGTAAATTGATCATTTTACGGGGTCTTGCCGTATAATCATCCGACGAAGGTGAGGTGAACGTTGATTGGTTCAATGGCTCATGTGGCGTTATCCCGGCAACTAATCAGGGAACAGTGTATTAAGTTACGGGTAATAGTGCACCGTTAAATAGTACATTGGGCAACGATTGGCCCATTTGAGGACGATTTTAACTTGTGTCAAAATCGTAAATTATCAAATGACTGCCAGGCTACCGTAAATTGATCAACTCACTGAAATCCATTGCGTTAAACAATACATTTTAACTACCGTTTGTTGTATTCCGAAAGTTAATCAACTATCTAGGAAATTGATCGACTTACGATTTTTGCTATTTTCCGGTGACATTGATAAACGAACAGTTCCAGTGAAACTTGGCTATTTTTTTTAAATACCGTTTTTGGTGGGATTAGATTCTAACACTTCAGACAGCCACAGTTTAGTTATCGACACGAAACTCATGAAAAAACAACAAATAAAATTCCTTTTTTCGACGTATCGCAACAAAATATTAAAATACCAACTCATATTTCAAATCGTGCAAATAACAAATATTCCATTGTATTTATTAAACACGATGAAATGTCTGTAATCCGAACCGCCATGACACGCAAAAATATTGTCATGGCCGGATTTATTAGTCGTCGAAATAAAAATTAACATTTCAACCGTCACGTCATAATGCTGCAAAAACCTTTTCATACGTGTTTCGAGAGCGTAATTTGAGAGGTGCTGTTTCCACAAAAAGGTTTTATGTGTAAAAGTTTGTAAGCTGTACAAGGGTTAACGCTTTTGACTTTTTGTGATTTCTCTATGAATTACTTTGAGAACAGTAATACTGTTCGTATAGGCCATACGAACAGTATTACCGAAATTTCCACTGCCATGGGAGATTTCGCGATCGACCCATGGGTTTCGAAGAGCGACCCATCATCATCCTGTCGTAATAAATAACCGAAGACATGCCACGCTGGGCCTTACATCGCTATCTAGCCCCAAACTAAGCCGAAGCTTGTACTCCATAGTATCCATATATGCACTAGACAACATTTACCCAGACATTTTTATGAACACAAATGTTTGTACTGTGCGGGAATCGAACCCACGGCCCTCGGCTCAAAAGGCAGAGGTCACTACTAAATGAGCCACTGAGCCAGTCAAGGTACGGGATCATATTTTCGCTCCATGCCACTAATATCTTTTTTTTTCTAAAGGGCACGCATTGGGCACCGTCATGCCACCTCTGAGTTGAGGTGACATGGTGTGTAGGACTCACACCTCCCGAAATGGGAAGGCATACCCACTAAATCCCCATGTGTCGCCAGTGTTGCAGGGACACGGGTAACGCCGAAGCATACGGCCGCATCCCTGCATGCCCTGGCCAGTCGCAGATGACAAGCAAGCTACTAACATCTGCCCGTGGTGCATTCTGCCGTAAACCATACTGCAACGAGGATCTGGCAACTGATTGTCGGTAGTGCCATCACGATGAACGTAGCTTACCACAGGTCCAGAACGGGCAGCAGCGTCACCGGAGGGAGATGTTACGCCCTGCGATCGCCAACCCGCCTGCTAAGCGTGGCGATTATGGGCAAAGCCTCCAGATGTTTGACCAAGGTGGTGAATCACTGAACAGGCCTATGTCTTGCAGTGGACTGTCATAGGCTGATGGTGGTGATGTATGGTCAGAAACAGGGACTGTTTTCTGTAGGGGACGGATAAAAATTACCTATGATTTACCATCCTATCTCTGGCTGTCCGGAGACACTTAGAAACTACCACTACGGAAAGCATTATGTATTTAGCATATTCAGTCATCGCACTAGTCTAGCTGTGATATGCTATTGCAGTCCACTGCTGGACATAGGTCTCTCCAGTTGTTCGCCACCTAGGGCGAACTTCTGGAGGATATACCCATAATCGCCACGCTGGGCAGGCGGGTTGGCGATCGCAGGGCGTAGCTTCTTGCTCTGGTGACGCTGCTGCCCGTCATCGGCCTGTGGTATTTAGCTACGCCTTCTATCGTGATGGTTTTACCGCCACCAGTCGGTTTGCCAGAGACTCGTTTGTTGTTCGGCAGGATGCACCACGGGCAGGTGAGGATGGCTTGGAGCGAAAAGGTGATAGATCGCTCCCTTACATCCATGATGATGATGATGATGATAGGGAATATTATTGTTAGGTCATTTCTAGTTCACTTTACGTCTAAGCCGTTTTATTGCAAACAATATCGGAAGAGTAGGAAGCGAAAATACAATGGCCATGTTTTCCTATTTGCGTTCTTGTCAATCCATTCACATCCATAGTTTCGGTACATTGAAGTGGCTTGGATATATAGATGAATCTAATATTATGTTTGGTCGATTCGTTTTATGGTGCTGGCAAGTCAATTTTCAAGTACAATTTTCAACAGATGAAAAAATCTGAGTGTGACTTTTTTTATAGTAGCTCGACATAATGGCTTGCCTACTTTGGCTGCGGTATTCTATAGGGTGGAGGTCCTTCCTCGGGCGGGCAGCTCAATTCGAGCGAAGATTCGCTATGCCCTACCTCTTCGGGTTTCCGGAGATCATGGGGGGTTAGGGTTGGGCAGGCAGTACCTACGTAAGTGGGTTACTTCTGGACTTAATAGTAAAAGCCTTATATAGCCTTAATAGTAGGGGGTAGGGGTATTTGCCCTCCTCGGACCAGGAGTGCCGGCCGCTTATCATTTGTGGCTGGCCAGGGCAGGCAGGGATGTGGCCGTATGCTTCGGCGCTACCCGTGTCCCTGCAACTTGCTGCCCACTGGCGACAAAGGGGGGTTTAGTGGGTTTACCATGTTAGTTTACCATGCCGCCTCCCCGCGGAGGCGGCATGAAGGAGCCTAATGCATTCCCCTCTAGAAAAAAAAATGGGCAGGCATGGTGGTGGCAACTGACCAGTTACTTGCCCATTGTCACAGCGACATGGGCTTCTCTTTCGCTTTCCATCAGGCATAGAGAAGCCATTATGTCGAGCTAATATAAAAAAAAAGCAGCGTTTACCTACTAGTAGGCCTTCTGCATTGAAAACAAAACAGTTGGTAAACGTGAGCAAACAAACTGTTCCTCCGAAAGCTCATTGCCTAAACAATCTCGTTCCCATAATGACCGAAGGCCGTGCATTATTTCGCATTACGAGAATACCTTACTACTTGTTCTCGATTCATTTTCTTTTGGGAAATTATAAGCATTTCTTTGGGTATCGTATTTCACGTCCATCTATCCCTCTTCGACTTATTTTCAACAAATTACATAAATAAATAAATCAAGGAAAATGAGTTTTTTGGCGTAAGTGGTGTAGGACGCCCCAGGCCAGATCACGGAGTTAGGCCAGATCATAATTTTTTGAAGTCCACAGCTGGACATATGCCCCTTCAGTTGTTGTTGAAACCCAGACTCTTCTCTCCAGAAACTTCACATAGACTTAAAATAAGTACTTATGAATCGTCAAGTTAAATGTAAGCAACAAGTAATTTAAAAATGTAAATAAAAGTAATGTAAAAGAATATGCTACCGCCGTGTTCGGAAAGTAGATTTCGACCGAAAAGAACCAGCAAGATACACGGTAGTTTCTCCTTTTTAATCTCGAATTGTTACAACGTGGTTTTGTATGAATAATGATGAATGATGATACTTAGTTTCGGCCTCTTTTTTAATTATCTTCTACCGTAAGGTTGTATGAACGGTAAACAATTGGAGAAATAATAAGAATAAGATATAAGAAACATTTATTACAAGGACATCACAACAACACATCGACAAAACATAATAGAAAATAAAATACACAAAAGAAAAAAAAAAGAATCATAATAAAACAATCAAAAGTTCACAAAACCACCTATAGGAGAGGCCTATGTCTGTGTGCAGGAACAATTAGAGAGTTATATGAAGAGGTGAAAGGTTACGAAAAGCTCATGTTTATGATGATGATTTGTAAAAGATAGACTGGCTCGGTGGCTCAATTGGTAGTGACCTCTGCCTTCTGAGCCAAGGGTCGTGGGTTCGATCCCCACACATTACAAACATTTGTGTGCATGAACATGTCTGTTTGTTTTGGTCTGGGTGTTTTCTATGTATAATACGTATTTATTTACAAAAAAAAAGTATCTAAGTAAGTTTATCAGTTGTCTAGTACCCATAGTACAAGCTTCGGCTTAGTTTGGGGCTAGATGGCGCTGTGTGGCCCAGCGTGGCATGTCTTGGGTTATTTATTTATTTATTTAAAAACAAATTTATTCACTCACAGTGACTTTACATTATAACAGAGCTCGTAGTAACGGCCCAAACGAACGTTAGTGGCGCAGAAACTGCTTGTAATTTGTTCACATCGCGGCAAATGAGAAATGACCGGTTCCGGCCCCGGCCGAAAGTGCCGAACGGTGGCCGATTCACAAAAATAACTCAGACGGCGTTACGTCACTTTAGTTGTCACAAGGTATAAATCTGGGGCCAATTTTGTTAGTTGAGAATGTGAATGATTTTGAAGGTTGGAAATTTTTACTGAGCAGTGGTAGTTTGAGCAAAATTTTTATTGCTGAGGGTAGCATAAGAGCAAGCGGTCTGATCATCATCATCATCAGCCTTTCGACGTCCACTGTTGGACATAGGTCTCTCCAGCTGTTCGCCAGGCTGGCCTGATTTAACGGTTATGTACATAGATTCTGTTATAGCGAGGACAAAGCCAAGTCCTCATGCCTTGAGGCATCGTCGTTTGAAGAAGAACTCTTGTACTAGCGATCAGGAAACACCGTTGCCACCGCTAGGCTGGCCTAGATAGGTAGCCTATCTATACGAATACTATTCTAGCGCTAAAGCGCGTATAATGCCCTTGGTGTTTCAGCAATCATAGCCGATATTATATATGCGGTATTATACCACTTAAGCTTTAGCACAATGGCTTGATGGAAAGCGGAAAAACGTCCGTCACTGCTACTAGAGGCAAGTAACCGGTGTCTAAATTGGTTCTTGGTGATAAATAAATGGACTGTAGTTTCAATAGGCGCTGGTTTATTGTAATCCTTGAAGATACAGCTGACCAACGTGGTGTTACAATATTGAGGGCGGTTGGAGGTTCCCGATCGAGATTGGTGCGCGGTAGCCGTCTGGATATAGTAAGTATGTAGGGACGACTGAGCGATGACTGCGCGCGCGCCGACGTCTGGACCTTCCACCCGCGCGTCTTCTCCCGTGCGTCGACCGGTCCGCCGCGACAACTGGCAAGTCACCTATCAGTTGCCATCGCCAAGCCAGCCGAGTCAGTAATATGTAAGATGCTTCTTCACGCCACCAAAAGGATCCCTTGACAAAGAAAGGATGAATCCACCTTATATGCCATACACAAGCAAGTGCTCAAGCTATTCGGTATCGTATGTCTTCACTTTGAGGGAGTTTAAAGCAGATTTAAACGTAGCTTTTCATACAGTAAAGGGCGAAATTACGCAATGTTGTCGGTTATTTCCCTGTAGTGGGACATTAATGGGCTGTTACTCAACTCTTCAAATTATCAAACTACGAGTAGCCGGCTATTTGTGGTGCTTAGCCCGAAGGCCTCAATTTGCGAGTTTTCAAACATCTAAACTGCCGTCTGCCGGCCATCCGAAGCGTTTAGCCGCGGGAGACAGAAATGTTGTGGAGCTGTTTCGATTTATCAATTAATTTATTGACACATAAGAGAGGTAGAGAATAGCGAATCTTCGCTCGAATTGAGCCGCCCGTCCGTGGAAGGACCTCCACCCTATAGAATACCGCAGTCAAATGACCTCTGGGTCGTGTTTCTGCCGGTGAGTGGGGTTTCCGGAGCTCTTGGTGGGTTAGGGTTGGGCCAGCATGGCGGTGGCAACTGACAGGTAACTGACAAGTTACTTGCTCGTTGTCACAGCAACTTGGGCTTCTCTTTCGCTTTCCATCAGGCGTAGGGAGGTCATTATGTCGAGCCACTATAAAAAAAAACTTTTTTTCGGCGGGGTAAATACTTTTTGGCATATCCTCTGGTCGGGGAGAAAACAGCGGGGTATGTGGGATTCACTCGACCCTCGAGAAGTGGCACCCTGCCTAAAAATGGTGGGAAAGCAGGGAATACTAACAAATAAAAACCCCGACCCGTCAGCAAGGGACATGCGGCGGGCGGATTCAAGGGTCTTAGAAAACCCCTGCTTTCTATATTTTTAACTTCTCATACACCAGGGCCCTTTTTTATAATAACTCGAAATAATGGTGGATGATTTGTATTATTTTTCGTCACTACCCGGATTAATATATCTTGAAGTGTTATATAGTATCTTTGAAGCAACTTAATACATGTAAAAAAAATACATTTGTCCTCACTAAAACTCCAAGCATTTTCTGTTCTGTCGCTGAGCGGTTTTGTGTGATAACTACCCAGAAATATAAAAAAGAACTACATAAAGCGTGGGACATTGCCAGAAATTTAATAATCTGGCAAGTCTATAACATTATTAAGAAATTCAGTGTTGCCACAAGAATTTGGCCTCCATTTTGTCTGACTAACAGATGAAATGTAAAGCATTTAGGGTTCGCTCAGTCCGTCTCATGGTAAACGGTCGTGAGGTCCAAAAGTAAGGTCAACAGACAAAGTAGAATAAACCCATCGCGCCTGTCGCCCTTACCTTGAAGGCCCACTGAGATGACATTACACGAGTCGATTAAAGAACACAAGATTCAAAGAGGAAGAAAATAATAAATATCAGACAACATCACATACATTGCTCCGATCCCAAAGTAAGAAGCTTAAGCACTTGTGTTATGGGTATCAGAACAACGAAGGTACCACAAATTCAAGGGTCGTGGGTTCGATTCCCGCACAGTACAAACATTTGTGTTCATGAACATATCTGTTTGTGTTGGTCTGGGTATTTTCTATGTATAATATGTATTTATTTACAAAAAAAATGTATCTAAGTAAGTTTATCAGTTGTCTAGTACCCATAGTACAAGCTTCGGCTTAGTTTGGGGCTAGGTGGCGCTGTGTGGCCCAGCGTGGCATGTCTTGGGTTATTTATTTATTATTATTATTAAATTAATACTTAAATACAATTAATATAAACACCCAGACGTGAAACAAACACATGTGTTCATCACACGAATGTTTGTCCCGGGTGGGAACTGAACCCACGACCCTTGGTTCAGAAGGCAGGGGTCACTACCAATTAAGCCACCGAGCCAGCCAGGAAATACATGAACTGCAATACTACCTTCCAACGAAATCTTATAAAACTTATCCAAGTTAATAATTCATCAACTCACATTATCTACTCATGACAGTTGTGGCGTAAGACATACACTTCGCATTAGTAACTTCCACTGTCTACCTGAATCTAAATGTGAGGCGATTTTGAAACAGTCCCTAGTTACTTAACACGCCAACCAGTGATTAATCATCCGCTCGAGGAAACATTCACAATAACAGTCGGTACGTATGCCAAAAATATCGTTGAATAACTCGTAATACTGGCGGGGAGATTTGGATGTACGAATCTTCATAAATATTTTATATATCGCGCATCGGTTTTGTGGAACCAACTCTCTGCTTCAGTATTTCCGAACAGCTACGACATGGGAGCCTTCAAGAAACGAGCGTACTCCTATTTAAAAGGCCGGCAGCGACCCTAAACTCGATTTGAGTTGCGGGTGTCCATGGGCGGTGTCGACTGCTTACCATCAGGCATCACATTTGCTCGTCTGCCGCCTCTTGCATAAAAAAAAAATACTAGCTGTGCCGGTGGCGTCGAACGCGTGAATATCGAGTTTCAAAAATAACATAGAAGCTTATGTTTTATTTCGTTTAGACGTGAAGAAGTAACAAACATTTATAAACTTACGCCTTTATAATTTAGTGATGATGAGTATTATTTATTTATTTACAACAGTTTTAAATTGCTACTCGAATTTGGTGGTTATTTCTAAATTTCTACCAAGTCGAATACTTTCTGTGGCAGAAGGTCTGTCACTCCAGAATTCCCTATCAAATTAAAACACACCTTTCCATCCCTTCATTTCCACTTCACGTACAGTGTTATTTTATACAAATGTTGGCGCGTCTGAATGAAACAAAGGGGGAATGAAATGAAAGGTTTTACATCCAATAAACGGGGTTATGGGAGGCAAAAATTATCCGTCAAGTAAACAACATAATTTGTTACCCGAACAGGGAACGAAGTAAGAAAGATAAAGCTTTTGTTGGAGTTTTGATATATTTGTATAGGATCCGGGTGCTTAAACAGATAGATAGAAACTTTTTGTTGCACAAAATACAGACATTACAGGAAGACACATTACAAACAAAACAAAGTACTTCTTAGTACTTTCAGATGAAGAAACCAATTTCACTAAAGAGATGGGTAACCTAGTGTAAAACCATCTAATATTATTATTAGATACATTATAAATTGATAAGATTTTCTTTTATATAGTATTTATAATAGTCACAGATGCCACCTGATTACCCTGATAATGGGTTGGAATCCCGGGACGATCCAAAAAATTACTGGGTTTGTCCTTTTCTTCCCCAATGGCATAGCCACGCCTTTAACCATGATGGTTAAACTGCCACCAGTCAGCTGCCAGCGCCTCGTTTGTTATTCAGCATGATGCACCACGGGCAGGTGAGGTTAGCTTTGGGGGAAAAGATGATAAGTCACTCCCTTACACTCTAGCCGCCTAGCCAGTTCTAAATCCGGAAACCAAAGTCCCTACAACAAAGCTACAACACCATAGACCACTTGGTGAGTAGGGTCTCCGGAGCTCGTGGGGGATAGGGTTGGGCCGGCCGGTAGTGGCAACTGACAGGTAACAAACCAGTTACTTTCCAGTTGTCACAGCGAGTTGGGCTTCTCTTTCGCTTTCCATCAGGCGTAGGGAAGCCATTATGTCGAGCTACTATAAAAAAATACACACGTCAGTGATACGTCAAACTAACAAACCTCTTTCGGTTAAAAGGCCGTGTTCACACAAGCGGTTTTGTCTCGTCAGTCACTGTGACACGTCCGGATAAGCCCGGCACACACCGTTAATTATCCGTTTTTGCACGATTTCACTTTTGGGGTGAACGTTCTCAAGGGCATCAGTTGTTATCCGGTTATCTGTTGTGTTCGCTGTTGTTTTTGTGTTTGGGACGTGATGGGGTGGGGTTTTTTTTTGTTTATGTTAAGGGGATTGTTTGAGGAAAGGTTTTTAATGTTCTGTGGCGTTTGAGGGTCATTCAGTAGGGACTAGCTGCAGCCTGCGGCTTTAACCGCGCATTTAGATCTTCTTTTTTGTAAATAAGTACATAATAGTCTGCCAGCTCTCGCATAAAAAAATAAAAAATAATTATACATAGCAAACACCTAGACCAATACAAACAGACGTGTTCATGCACACAATGTTAATAAGTAGAGATTTCAGGATGACCTCACTCCACCTGATGGTAAGCGGTCGTGAAATCCAAAAGTTAGGTCGATAGGCATAACAGTACAAACCCATTGCGCCTATCGCCCTCACCCTGAAGGCCCACTGAGATACCGTATGACGCCCCGCCTAAAGAACCCAGGATTGTAAGAGGAAGGAAACACATGAGCTGGAAGGGCCTTCCATGACTTATTCATGGAATGCCCTTCCAGCTTTTGGTTAGTTCCTCTTTCCTCGTGGCTAGTTCTTCGTTCCTCATGGTTAAATTTCTTGATGCGCGCCACATTCGTCTGTATGGCATGCGGATGGCAACGCTGCCCAGTGTTGTGAATTGGCAGAAAGTGAAAGCGGCTACCATTAATTAATATACTCGTACCAAAAAAATACGTCACCGTCTATTAAACTCCAAAACTTCGCAATGTACGTAAGCTAAAACATTATAAAAATGTTCCCTTTCCTTCCTTTTATGTAGGTTGAGGAATTTTTGCTGTTCCTAATTTTAGACACGTTTTTAGCATGTATTCGTATCCTTTGGACTTAGCGGTACTTAGAAACGTAGCAGAATTTGGATAATCCACCCTTTTTAGTCTGAAAATACCACGTTATAACTAAAAGTGAAAAGCAGAATATTTTTCGAGCGTGTACCTTATATATTTTGTAACCTCATTAAGAAACTAAGATAATAATTTTGAAGAAAAAAGCTAAAATTGCAAATTAGATATTACCTTTAAAGGTTGTGAAAATGAATGAACAGAATGTATTTGAATTCTTCGAGGAAAATGATTGAACATAAATCCGTTACATACAAATTCGGAAGACTGAGATTTTTGGATACAATAGTTGTAACAATAGAATTTGGATGTCAAAAGGACATTTGGGGTTACAAATCTAGAATGTGCTATAAAAAGAAATATCTGGCACATTTTTTTAGGTTTTAGGACATAAAAAGCTTATAATGACCACAACGCAATCTTTTTTTTTTCTAAATGACTAGAATGATAGCCAAAGTGAAGAATCAATGAAATCGATGAAAAAGATAAAATCGTAAATACCCGAAATCGTCAATCCCTTCACACATTGTATGAAGAGATTGATAAATGTGGACGAAGCAAAAGTTGTGTGCCAAGATCATGCAAATGGAAGGACGTGGTATCTGCCTACCCCTCTGAGAGAAAGGCGTAACGTCATGTATGTATGTACGTATATGTAACAAAAACCGATTCACTCTAGTCTTGAAAATCTGAAGCTTCTAATTATAAATTATATTATTTGGCAAGTGCAGAGATAAGTCACTTAAATTTCTTACTTTCAACTTTTCAATCGCGTTAAACACAATACCTGCTAATTTTACTAACAATAAGACAATGTTGCTTCATTTTCCCCCATTGTATAATGTCAAGAGAACTAGTAACTTAATTTGTAACTTCCGACCCGGTGGCACAATAGATTGAGGAGCAGTGAAGACCATTCCTGCGGTGCCCTTGCCACGAATAAAGGGTTAGAGGAAAACAGACGGTAATCTTAAAATAACATTTGGGTTTTGATTCATTGTGTGATTGATCTTCGTCTTGAATGCGTGGAAGCTTTATACAAAAACTATTGTTATCAGTTCTGACTGCTAAAAGGGAGAACATTGAACTTTATCTAAACTATAGCTAAAAATAATAAAGTTACAGGCAAGTTTGATTTTTTTTTTATATTCGAATGGGGTATTGCTTGGCCCCAACTCGCCTGATCTTAAGCGATGTTAGTCTAAGGTGGAGCACGCTCACCCAACAAAAAACGATTCACTCTCGCCTTGTAAATCTGAAGACTATATTATCTCTCAGGGAACACGGACTCCGGCAAAGAGTTCCATAGCTTAGCCGTTCGTACTGTGAATGTAGAGGCGAAGCGCTTTGTACGATTCGGTTACTTGATCGTTACTTCAGTGACTTGGGCTTTTTCGGCTTACATCAGGCAACGGGATGCCAATATGTTGCTTTATTATAAAAAAACTAGCTGACCCGTGCCTATTTCGTTGGGCATAATATTAATAATCCTTCTTAAGAAACGCTTTCATTCGACCGTTTTTTCTCCGGTTAACTTTGCAAAACGGACCTCTTCGTCGGGACCGGTAACGGCCCTTTTAGTCGCCTCTTACGACAGGGATACCTCTGTAGTATTTTAGTTAGTACCCTAGTTTAGGGTACCTCGAGCCCCTCTTTGGGGACATAAATAAGCTGTTCATATGCGTATGACCTTACTGTTCTTTCGATTCACTATGTGTGTATAGTCCAAGTTTGAGCTTTATGTGTTCAACATAATCCTGGCAAGTTTTTCCCCTGGAGGCCAAACAACATTGCCCTATATACGAAGAAGTGAGGAGAATTAGTTCGTAAGTATTTACATGATCAATGACGTCACAATTTTATCGATTCCCTACAAAATGCAATGTCAAGGGTAAAATTTGAATACAGTTTAGTTCAGTGATAGTGAACGGTACTTCTGAAGCAGGGGTCACTGGTTCGATCCTCGGTTCAAGGTTACTCGGTTCGATTTACCGGACTCTAAATCCTAGGGTGCAGCGCAGACGGCACACTTTTTGTGCGATAGAGTCTGCGTCTCAGGCATTTAAAAGCGTCTAGGTCTGCTGACAGAATGATCGAAGATGTGCGTCGTGTGCGTTGAGTTATTGAAATATCCGCGACAGATTTTGCGCGTCGTGTGCGTTACTGCATATAATTGCAAAAAAGTGCGTCCCGGATAGTCTGTCGTCTGCGCTGCCCCTTAGGCGGCACTACCATTAAAGGACGAGGTAGTAAAGTGATAATAAAGGTTCATTATCTGCTAGCAGTCCTTAGGTTTAAAGAATATTTATTTCTCATTTACAACAATACAGTCACTTACATGAGAAATTATTAAATATGTGGGTAACATACAATTTGTCCAACAGTTATTAAGATAATTAGGAAACAGTCCCTCACACAGGAGCACATGTACTTACACTTTATGGTATTATCATGCTAAACATCACATTTTTAAAGCCATAATCAACCATAATCCTTGACTACTGTAACTGTATATGTTAACTCTGTTTTGGCGTGGCTAAATAGTTTACCTAGTCGATGGAAAGTATTTGTGGCAAATCGAGTGTCCGAAATACTTACTTCTATGGATCCATATCAATGGTCACATGTAAGGACTGAAGAAAATCCAGCAGATTGTGCATCTAGGGGAGTTTCTCCAGCCATTCTGAAAAACCAAACACTCTGGTTTAATGGTCCGAATTTTCTATGGGAACAAGAAGTGGAGTACAAAAAGCCTTTGGATATAAGTACAGAAGTAGAAGCAGTAAAAATTCATATAGCAATAGGTCAGAGGGTCAATGACAGTCAGCTTTGTGAACGTCTTTCAAGGCGGACGTGCGCTCAAATATTTTAGACCAATATCTCAATTAGTTGTGCAAAACTCGTACTATTTATCAAGCAAACAGTGTTATTTGGACTCATTATCCTGTGAAGCTAGCGAAGTGATTTATTGTAAACAAATCGCGCACTGACAGTTCGCGAACATCACCAGCGAGCGGGGTGCCCTCATTCCTCCCCGCTGTGATCCGAGAGGTCTGCTGCATTAAAGTGCATTACGTGCTGTCTCTTTCTTCGCACTTACGGAAGGATCTAGAAATAAATCATACAATGAAGAAATGCTCAGCGTGTACCCGCGAAACTGGAAACAATGATTATCTACGGTGCGCTAAATGTGACGAAGTATTTCATTTTCTATGTCTCGGTATATGCCCTGAGAATATTGCAGATTTGTCTCCAAACGCACTATCTAACTGGATCTGTCCCATGTGCATGGTCAAGCGGCCGAAAGGAAATAACTCCGAATCAGTGGCTCGTCCTTCAACACCTACGGCGATCGCCGAGATTTCATTTAATAATGTTACACGTCGTAAGGCGCTTTCTAAGATTGATATAAACTGCACAGATAGCACGAGTGATTATGTACTTCGCTCTGAATTTCGAGAACTACTGCGGGATGAAATGACTAATGCTATAAAATCATGTACCAGAGAATTGACAGTAGGTATTAGTGCAATGAATGAGCAACTAAACAACCTAAAATGCTCGATTGAATTTATGAGCGATAAATTCGATAGGACATCAGAAGAATTGTGTGCACAAAAACAAGAATTAGCGTCAATAAAACCAGAAAAAGAATTCTTGCGCAATGAGATTAATACCCTCAACAGTAAGATAAGTCAACTGGACCAACTCTCCCGTGCATCTTCTCTTGAAATACAATGTGTGCCCGAAAAGAAAGCTGAAAATATCGTAACCATAATAAAGCAGCTAGGAAATGCCATTGGCCACACCGTGGAAGATCACGATATCATGTACTGCTCTCGTGTCGCCAAGCTCGATCCCACCAGCTCCAGACCACGTACTATAGTGGCTAAGTTTAGTTCACCGCGTATACGTGATTCTGTGATGTCTGCAGTGAATAGGTACAACAAGAGGAACAGGGACAACAAGCTTAGCACTCACCATCTAGGCTTTGAAACCGATGGAAAGAAACCTGTCTTTGTGATCGAGAATCTATCGCACGAGAATAAACAGCTGCATGCTGCAGCCCGCAGGAGAGGAAAAGATCTCAAATACAAATTCGTTTGGGTGCGCAGTGGCAGAGTCTATATGAGGAAATCAGAGTCTACCGAAGCCATTATCATACGTAACCTCGAAACCCTCGAAAACTTAAAATGACTTCTTGGTATTGTGACTGTTGTTATGTCTCAGTTAAGTTATAAAACAAAATTCCTTGTGTTGTTTTGTTGCTTTGTTTTTTTGTGGATGAACCGTTCAATGTATGAAAGGTATGTAACAGGGCCCCCGTATAACCTGTGCAATACGTTTTTTGGTTTTTGTGTTTTAAGTATTAAAAGATTCAAATTGCATGCAGACTGTATAAAAGTAGGTATATGGATCCATATAATAAGACAAATGGTATTTTGTATCCTTATTATATATGTAACGTTAATAATAATAATCATAATAACTTTATGCCCACTGTTTTGCGCTGAGAGAGCTCCTATATTTATAGTGCCTAAATTAGGTATAAGACAGTTTGACCCTAAACCAGGGTGTATAAAACTTTCCTCTGAAATTGTGATGTCACTTAGATATTTAATAGTTTACCACTATGTCTGTGAATGTTTGGCGATTGGCAGTTTATGCAGTTTATGTATTTTTTTATATGTTTATATCCTTAAATTATGTATTCATATAGTATGTATACGAACTCACAAAACTGATATTATAGTGAAGTTAATGTGCATGCTAATAAAGGATTACAATAAATTTATTAATACATTATATTTTTTATTTATTTATCTCGTCTACAAATCTTGTTGTTACTTTACATTGGATAAAATTATATACTACCAACATGAATATACATATCACTATATAGACAAATCAATAATATTGACAGTTCTTTATTATGGTGGATTTAAGATGCAAATGTATACCTCTAACCTACTTATGGTCGCAGTTTCTATTACTGTTTATTATTACAATGGCTATGTATGACATTATAATTAAGGTATACTACCAGAATGTGCGAGGACTCAGGACGAAATGCTTAGACCTGTACAATGCTATAGCGAGTTATAATTATGATGTATTGTTATTTACCGAGACGTGGCTCCAGGATGACATCCTTAGTTCCGAATTGTGTGATGGTCGTTATGACGTCATACGTTTGGACCGTAACTTAGCACGTACAAATAAGAAATCAGGCGGCGGAGTAATGATGTGCATAAAAAATGGATACGGAGCACAACTTTATCAGGGTTTCTTTTCTGGTTTTAACACTGAACTATTATGTATAACCTTGCCTGCATCTGGTCTTGGGACCAAGTGTAATTTGAGTATAGTTTTGGTTTACATTCCTCCTGTCCCGAGCAACATTCCGCTCCAGTTAAATGAGATACAGTGCTTCATCCAGACAATGTCTGAGCAGCGCCCCGATGATAAAATTATGCTCGTGGGCGACTTCAATCTTCCGTGTCTTAGTTGGCACGATGGCCGCCACGAGCTGTTGTCCAACGCTGGGACGGACATGCAGGACGCGGCTGTATCATTTGTGGAGAACATGACATACCTGGGTTTCTCTCAATATAACTGCACTTAGAACGGTAATGGACGGACACTGGACTTAGTCTTTTGTAATTTGAATACTGAGGTCTCGAGATCTTCTTTCCCTCTTTTAACAGAGGACATACATCACCCATCCTTATTCATCGATGTTACAGATCTGTATATAGCGCCGTTTAAGGAGGCCGTTGTATTAAAACGCAACTTTCATAAATGTGACTATGCTGCCGTAAATGACTTTTTTGCAAAAATTGATTGGGATACTAAATTATGTAACACATCAGTGGACGAGGGCCTGTGTTCGTTTTACGGGGTGTTGGAGGAATGTTTTGCGCTCCACATACCTCTAAAAAATATAAGTAATTGTAAAAAAAAGTATCCGATTTGGTATAGCTATCCTTTAATAAAAGTTATGCGTCATAAAAATAGGGTGCATAGAAGATGGAAACGCTATGGGAATCCCCGTGATTATGATGAGTTTTCTCTGCTTCGTCATCGTGAGCGACAGCTTAGGGCGGAGTGCTTTGAGAGATACATTCGCGGAGTGGAGGATGGAATTCAATGTTCCCCTAAGATCTTTTGGTCTTATGTCAAATCTAAGCGTGGTGGCTCTCAGTATCCCAGACAATTTAATCACCAGGGTAAGTCATTTTCGGAGGGCCGCACTATATGCAACGAATTCAATACCTACTTCCAAAGCATGTTTTTTGATAATTGCTCTCAGCATGTTGCGCGTTTGTCACCCGTCTTCGCTGAATCTGCGGTCGGTGGCGACCCAGAGGACAAGTGCTGTACGGCAGACGTAATATCTACTATAAATGTGACAAAGGATGACATTTTGAAGATGCTTAAGGACTTGGACACTGCAAAGGGATCCGGTTGCGATGGGGTACCACCTGTATTCTTGCGAAACTGTGCGGAAACATTGGCTCATCCCATTTACCTACTATATAAACTGTCCCTTGAACAATGTGTGATGCCGACAGTCTGGAAACAAGCACTTATAGTTCCGGTTCACAAGAAGGGTTCAAGAGTGGAAGTATCTAATTATCGTCCTATTTCTATCCTGAATACCTTGAGTAAGTTGTTTGAGAAGATAATTTACAACAGTATCTATCCAACGATTACCAAAGGCATTACGCATCATCAGCATGGTTTTTTGAAACATAAGTCTACCGTGTCAAATTTGGCTGAGTTCAGTGACTATGTACTTTGCGGGATGGAGGAGTGTGGACAGGTT